>VXAC01006048.1:13841-41203 GCA_013399225.1 Rhipidura dahli
GGGGGGATGAATTTCTGCGCGTCTGTTTTCCTGGAAGCCGTTCCTCGTGTTCTCGCCCGCATCCAGCGCTTTGACCAACTTGGCCCGCGGCCCGGGCTGCCGGGGAACGGGCCCGGAGCGCAGCGCGGGGGGGCGCGGGGGTCCCCAAAAGCTCGGTCCCGTGGGGGCCCCAAAAGCTCAGCCCCCTGGGATCCCAAAAGCTCAGCCCCGTGTCCCGCAGGACCCGCCGGGGGCCGAGGACGGCGCCGAGAGGGCCAAGGCGGCGGGAGAAGCTGGGGACAAGGAGGATGAGGCCAAGGAGAAGGAGAAGGAGGAGGAGGAGGAGGAAGCTTTCCTCGTCAGCCTCCACAAGTTCATGCGGGAGAGGCGAACCCCCATTGAGAGGATCCCGCACCTCGGCTTCAAGCAGAGTATGTGTGACCCCCCCGAGCCCCCCCGGGGACAGCGGGGAGTGGCCGCGCGGAGGCCCCGTGTCCTCCTGACCCTCAGCATCCCCCCTTTCTTCCCAGTTAACCTCTGGAAGATCTACAAAGCCGTGGAAAAGCTGGGAGCCTACGAGCTGGTGAGTGGGGTCCGTGGGTGCCGGGGTGTCCCCGGGGTGTCCCTTGGGTGCCAGGATGTTTTCTGGGTGTCCCCTGGGCATCGGAAAGTCCCCTGCACATCACGGCTGGACATCAGGACATCCCCGGGGTGCCGAGGTGTCCCTTGGGTGCCAGGGTGTCCCCGGGGTGCCGAGGTGTCCCCTGGGTCCCAGGATGTCCCCGGCGTCCCAGGGTGTCCAGGGTGTCCCCTGGACATCAGGGCTGGACACGAATGTGACCCCTGGGTGCCGGGGTGTCCCCTGGGTGCAGAGGTATCACCTAGGTCCCAGGATGTCCCCTGGGTGCCGGGGTGACCCCGGGGTGTCCCCTGGGGGCCGGGGCTCACCCCTCCCTCCCTCCCGCCGCAGGTGACGGGGCGCAGGCTCTGGAAGAACGTCTACGACGAGCTCGGGGGCAGCCCCGGCAGCACCAGCGCTGCCACCTGCACCCGGCGCCACTACGAGAGGTGGGCACGGGGCCGGTCCGGGGGGTCCGTCCCTCGGTTCCCGTCCCGGTGCGGCGCTCACGGCGCTCCCCCCTCGCTCCGCAGGCTCGTCCTTCCCTACGTGCGGCACCTCAAGGGCGAGGAGGACAAACCGCTGCCCCCCAGCAAACCCCGCAAGCAGTACAAGGTCTCCAAGGACGACAGGAGCAAGAGGGCCAAGAAGGAGAAGGGCCGCGAGCAGGTGCGCGGCCCCTCCAGAGGGTTTGGGAGCAGCCCCGGAGCCCCCCGGGCGGGCCGTGCTCGTTCCTCGCTGCGGGGAGGGCTGGGGCCGGCCGGGAGCAGAGAGCCGGGGGGGCGGGGGCAGCCAGAGGTGGGCGGGGAGCCAGGACCCCAGCCCGGGATGCGGCACCCACAGCCCGACCCCCTCTGCTTTGCAGGTGGCCCCGGACAAGGGGAAGCCGGAGGCGGCCGCGGAGGACGCGCGGGACGCGCCGGAGCGGGGCCGAGCCTCGGACGGATCCTCCAGCCCCGCCATCGCGGCCAGCCCGGCCCCCGGCCCCTCGGGGGGCTGTCCCAGCCCCTACCGGACCCACAGCGAGACCTACAAGCGCCTTTTCTCCAGCTTTTACTCCAAAGGGAACCACCCCATCATGTCCCCGCTGGCCAAGAAGAAGCTGCTGGCGCAGGTGAGCGAGGCCGAGTCCTTGCGCTGCCACAAACGCCACTGCCCCGAGGGCCGGCGGGCACCGAGCGACACCGGCCCCGAGCCGCCCCGGCCGCTCACCGGCCCTCGCCCCGCTGAGCAGAGCCCGGAGCCGGCGGGAGCTCCGGACAGAGCTCCGAGCGTCGGGAGCGAGGCGGGACCGGCCCCCAGCGCTTCCCCGGGAGGCAGAGACAGCCAGGGCTGCCCGCGGGCCGAGGACGGGACTCCGGCGCCCGCCGTGTTCACCGGCTACTTCCACGCCTACCGCAGCGAGGGGCTGCAGCCCGGCTGCCCCCCGCTCTGGGGCTACTTCTCCAACCTGAAGGATTTTTTGGAGCCGCCTTCCGCCTTCCCGGCGCGGCCCGAGGAGCCCGAACAGCCCCAAGAGCTGCGGAGCAAAGCGGGGCCGCCGTGGGACGGCGCCGTCCAGGCCTGCTGGGTGCCCCCCGGCGCCGCCTTCGGCCCCACCGCGCCCCGGGCCAGGCACGGCCGCCACGAGGAGGAGGAAGATGAGGAGGAGGAGGAGGAAGAACCCTTCGGCCCCATGGCCAAGTCCCGCGCCGTGTCGCCCTTGGCCAAGGAGGGCAGGGACAGGGGGCCCCGCTCGCCGGGGGGCCACCGAGGGCTGGCCAAACCCAAGGCCGTGGTGGCCACTGGCGGCTTCGCCGCGCCGCTGCCGCCGGACGCTTTCAAGGGAGCCGCGCTGCACTTCCCGGGCGGCTTCGGGAATCCCTTGGAGCACCTGAAAACGCAGGGCGTGCCCGTGGCCCCGGCGCTCTCCGTCAACCCCTTCGTGATCCCGGCTTTTCCCAGCCCTTTGGTGGTTTCCGCGCAGCCCTCGGAGCTGTGCCGGCCGCTGCCCGCGGGCGCCGGGCGCTTCTCGAGCTCCTACGGGAGCTCGCGGCTCTACCCGGCGGCTCCGTGGCACGGTCAGCGCCCGCACAGCTCCCCGCACGGCCCGGCCTTCCCGCACCACGCCAAACCCTGACCCCGCGAGCGCGGCTCCCTGCGGAGGAGGGGGAGCCCGGGGGGACGCGGCTGGGGGGGATAATCCGGACTGGGTGGTTTTTACTGCTGATCTCAGAGCTGTTTGTACCGGCGCTGGCCCCGCTGCCGGAGCTCTCGGTATTTTCTATATATCCGCACACACGTCGATAAAAAAGGGCGCAGAGCCGGTGCTGGAGGTTTCTGTTCGTGCCGAGGCGCAGCCGGGGGATGGCTGTTCCCGTCCCGCCGTGCCCGGGATTCTCAGGGACTCCCTGGGCCCTGCCCCCCCACCCGAATTTGGGGGTTGTGTCGCCTCCGGCCGTGGCTCCAGAGGTTTCCAGGAGCCTGGAAAGGGGAATAAACCCGCCTGGCTGGTCCCGACCTGGCAGCGTTGGGGTGTCCTTGATTTCGGGGATCAGGGCAGGGTTTGGGGGATCCTCTCCCTAAACACAGAGCGCCAGGGCTGAGAACTCATCCCGTGGGGAAGGAGGAGCTTTCCCACGTCAGTTTTGGGGGAATTGCAGCCGTTCCGTGGAGCAGCCACGCGTCTAGGTGGGAACCAGCCCGGCCACAGCTCCAGGTGGTTTTTGCCTCCGGGTGCTTTTGATTCCAGGTGGGTTTTGCCTCCAGGAGCTTCATGTGAGCTGCTGCAGACGCTCCCAAGGCTCTGTGGGAGCTCCAGGAGTCGCTTTCCTCGCTTTCCTGCTCCCCATCCACAGGGACGTCCTTGTCCCCAGGACTGTGACGGCTCCGGGGGGAGCAGGAGCAATGAATCAGCGTGGCAGGACCACGGTGCATCCATGGGAAAGCCAACTTTGGGGACAGAAACTGGGAAAACGGGCCCCAGGCAGCGCTGATCGCTCCAGGATGGCAGGAGACTCAAATCCCTCCTGGATCATCCACGGCATTGGCTGCGCCCCAAGAGCTTCTCTGAGACCCCTCGGACCCCTCGGAGAGCGAGGCTGTGCCCACGGGGCTCCAGCTGTCCCTCCAGGAGCTTCCACCACACCTCAGGAGTGAGGCAAGCTGCGATGGCACAGCCCTAGGGACCTCCCGGCCTGCCTGGAGCAGCGGAACTCCGAGCTCAGGCCTGGCAAGAGTCGAGGTGCTCCAAAGCCCAGCAGAGCCTCGCTGGGAGCAGGTCCTGAGCTCATCCCGGCTGTTTGCACCCTCAGCTGTGAGAGGAGGGCCCGTGGCTGCTGGAATCCCATCAGGAAACCGTCGGGTTCGGGGTCACCCTGCAGGCACAGCCCTTCCCCCCTCCATAGGGAAGTGTGCAGGGCTGAGCTATGAGTGCCGACAAAGCGAAACCTCGGCCGCTTTCAGCACAGAGCTCTGGGAAAAGGGAAAGGCTCAGCAGCTTCAGGGCTGCTCCTTGGCATCACCGCGTGTGGGACACGTGGTACAGGGACAGAGCCCGGAAGGATGAGGAACCAGCTGAGTGTTCTGTCCAGAGGAGGGAATCCACCTGGAGGAGAAACTCAGGGATCTGCAGCTCCTCCCGAGGGGCAGCTCCGATCGCTGCTCCCTGGGACAGGGAAGGACCCAGGGAGCGGCTGGAGCTGGGCCAGGGCAGGGTCAGGCTGGATTTTGGGAAAGGTTCTTCCCTCAGAGGGTGCTGGGCACTGCCCAGGGAATGGGCACAGCCCCAAGGCTGCTCCAGGAGCATTTGGATTTTGCAGTGGATGAGCCCTGTGGGTCCCTTCCCGCTCAGGAGATTCCAGGATTCTCTGATTCTTCTGGGGAGCTGCCCAGCATGGATCCTTCCCTCGATCCTTCCCTGCTCTCTCCCTCCATCCCTTCCCAGCTCATGAAATCCACCCTCAGCAAAAGCCATGCCCAGCGCTGCCTCTGGAGTGGCCATGGCCACAAACTCAATCCAAAAGCACAACAAAATTTTAAAAAAAAGAAGTTTTTATTAAACAACAATAAACCCAGTCAAACACCCTGCCTTTCCCACCCCCCCCGTGCCCACGGGGCTGCTCCTGTCCCACCCCCAGAGCTCCTGGGGGTCCCAGGAGCAGCATCCCAGGGCTCCACGAGCCCTCCCCGGGCTCGGGATCAGCGTCCTGGAGGTGCCTTGCAGGGCAGGTGCCACCTTGGGCTGTGCCAGGCTGGCCCAGGGAGGGCTCAGGGGGCCATCCCAGCGCCCGGCCTCCCACAGCAGGGGTGCTCCAGGGGCCGCCGGTGCTGCTCACTGTGGAGAAGGGCGCAGGGTCAGTGCCCACCCTGGGCTGCAGAACCTCCACCCCCAGCACAAGGACCTGGCCTGGTTCAGTGCCCGCAGTGAGACCCCGGCCCTGGCAGGGGAACTGCAATACCCAGATGGGAACTGCTCCACTCCCAGGCCCCCCGGGGAAGCATTTCCCTGCTCAGGGCCCCCAGGAAGTTCCTCTCTCCCTACAGTGTCCGAGCTTCTCCCCCCACCCCAGAAGTCCCTCCGTGGCTCCTGCCCAGCCCAGGGCAGCTCTGGGGGCTCCCTGGCACTGCCCAAGGCCAGCTCGGACAGGGCTTGGAGCACCCTGGGACACGGGGAGGTGTCCCTGCCCGAGGTGGGATGGGATGGGATTTAACGTCCCTTCCAACCCAAACCATTCCAGGATTCTGTGACCTTTTCCAGCAAGGAGAGGCCCCACAGAGCTCGGGAAGTGCCCTAAACCAGGCTGTAACTACAATTCCTGCCCCTGGGAGTGTGACTTCAGGGAGGGAAAGGGGTTCTTGCTGCCAAGGGCTGGACTCAGAGCTCTTCTTGTGCCATCCTTGCCCCAACCTCCTGCCCAGCTCCAGACCTGGCAGCGTGAGCCTGCACAGAACACAGAGCTGGGATCCAGCTGGGATCCTGGCTGTGCCCACCCTGCAGCGTCCAAACCCCCTGGGGCAGTTCCCTGAGAACACACAGCCAGGCTCACTCCATGCTCGACTCCCAGCCTCTCCAGCTCCGGATTCTCCTCCCCCTGCTCCCACTGGCACCTAACTCCCCAGGGAGATCCCTCAGGTTCCCACCTCCCGTGTGCCCACCCCCGAGCACAGCTCAGCTGCTCCGGGCACGGCCCCAGACTGAAATCCCAGCTCCCTCTGCAGGCACGGCAGAGCCCTCGGCTGGAATTCCGATGGGAATCTGCTGCTGAGCACACTGGGGCTGGAATTCCAACAGGAATCTGCTGCCGAGCATACCGGGACTGGAATCCTGATGGGAATTTCAGCTCCAGCCGCTGCAGAGCACAGCGGGGCTGGAATTCTGAAGGGAATTTGCTGCTGAGCACAGCCGTGTTGGAATTTCACACCGGGGCTGGAATTCTGACGAGAAATTCAGCTCCAGTCTCTGCCGAGCACACCGGGGCTGGAATTTCACATTGGGGATGGAATTCCAACGGGAATTTTAGCTCTGGCTGCTGCCCAGCACACCAGGGCTGGAATTCTGACAGGAATTTGCTGCTGAGCACACCAGGGCTAGGATTCCGATGGGGAATTTCATCTCCGGCCGCTGCCGAGCACAGCAGGGCCAAACCTCGGGGCTGTTTGGGCGTCTTCCCCGGGCAGGAAGCTCAGGCGCGTGCCGGGGCCCGCCGCTCCGGGGCTGTACCTGGAGCCAGAGGCTCGCGGCTGCCCTGTCCCTGCCCCTGCAGCTCTCACTTCGCTGCCGAAGCACAACCGGGCCCCGCCCGGGACACGCCAAGCTCAGCGCTGCAGGGAGAACCGGGATCCCACATCCTGCTCCAAACTGCCCACAGGAACGAAGCTGTTCCTGAGCCCCTTTCCCCACCCCGGGGTCCATGTGTGCCAAGCTCCATCCCTCCCTCCCCTCCTCCGAGGGGCTCGGAGGGGACAGGGACACACAGAGGGAAGCACAGCAGCTCTGAGAGGCAGCTGAGGAGCACCAGAACCGCCTCCGGACACGGAATTTCAGCCCTATGCCAAGTGACTGTCCCCAAGTGGGACGCAAGGGGCACCAGCTCAGGGTTCCAAGCTCTGCACTGAGCTCTGAGCCCAGTGACTGGAAGAAACTCAGGGAAGACAAGGGAAGAAGGCTGTGCGTGCTCCCAAATCCCAAGATTCTGCCTGGAAACTCCTGGTAACAATGGATGCACCGGCAGCTCAGAAGCAGCACAGTCACATCAGGGATTTACGGCTGCTGCTGTCAGTCCTCACCCAACTCCCAGCCAGAGGCTTCTCCAGCAGCAGGACAATGCATCCCTAAACACATTCCAGCCCCTGCACAGCTCCAGCCAGCCCAGCAAAGCCACAGAGCCTCCAGAGGAGGTGTCCCTGCCCTTGGAATGAGACATCTCTGAGGTGTCTCCCAAGGCAAATCGTTCTGGGATCCCGTGGGGATGCCAAGGGAAGGTGGCTCTGCCTGCCCAGGGCCCGCCTGAGGGGGAGCAGAGGTGGGAACAGCCCACAGGAGAGGGGAAAAAGCCACAACAAACCAACCCTGCCGAGCTGGAGAGACCTCAGTGCCAGCCCTAAATCAAATCCCTGCTGGGAATGGAGCTGGGCCCCACTGGGAATTGAAGCTGATCTGCAAAGGATGCTGAGCTGATCCCTACTGGGAACTGGAGCTGATCCCTACTGGGAAGTGGAGCTGATCCCTGCTGGGAACTGGAGCTGATCCCTGCTGGGAACTGGAGCTGATCCCTGCTGGGAACTGGAGTTGGAGCTGATTCCTGCTGGGAAATGAACTGGAGCTGATCCCTGCTGGGAGCTGGAGCTGATCCTGCAGTGATTTTACCCCCATGCTGCAGTGCCCAAACCCCCACTGTGCCCACAGCAAAAATCCCCTCTCCGAGCCAGCAGCCACACCGAGATTCCTGGGTGCAGGAAGGCAGCCAGGATCCTTGGGACAGCACCTGGAATGTGCTGAGAGCCCAAAGACTGAGCTTTTGCTGCTGCCAGTGATCCCCCTCCCCCAGGAATCTGTACCCAGCAGACACAGCCCTGGAGCTGGGGGGGGTGAGACAGCAGCACTGGGGAGCTGCCCAAGAAAACACTGCAGGAACTGGGGAGCTCTGGGGGGAAACAGGGCACAATTCCCAACATCCGCAGGGCCTGGCCTCCCAGCAGGGCACGGGAGAGCCAGGAGCAGCATTTCCCAGAGGAGCAGCTCCAGGCAGCATGGCCAACCCACCCTCCCGAGGGAGCAGAGAGCTCCACAGCTTCCCTCCTCCCACCATGATCTGTTAGTACCAGGAAAACCTGGAGACCCAGCGACAATTCCCACGTGGATGTCAGCTCTCCAGGTCTAGCTGGAGGTTCCCTTGGTACAGCACCAGTGTGGGAAGGCTGAGATGGGATGTTGGGAAGGAATTCTTCCCTGTGAGGGTGGAGAGGGCTGGGATGGAATTCCCACAGGAGCTGTGGTTGCCCCAACCCTGGAAGTGCCCTTGGTTGGATGGGGCTTGGAGCACCCTGGGACAGCAGGAGGCGTCCCTGCCATGGCACTGGATGGGATTGAAGGTCCTCCCAACCCAAACCATTCCGTGACTCCACGATACCAAAGCCACTCAAACCTAAAGTGACACAACAACGACGGTGCCCCGGCTCTCATCACCACCCTGAGGTGGGACAGGGGCACCTCCCCAGCACAGCCACACCTGGGAGGCCAGAAGCAGCCCAGGTGAGCAGCCACATTCCCCACACTCCCCAGGGAAAGGTGTCCCCATTACCTGCGGGCCCTGGGTGGGCTCCTCCAGCTGGGGCTGTGCCGTCCCCAGCGCCGCCTGGCTCAGGGTGCCCACGCGGCCCGGCTGCCCCCGCAGCGTCACCGTGATGGTGGTCGGCGCCTTCAGGCCTGCAGTGCACCGGGAAAACATCCCTGAGACACAGGGGTGGGGGAGGAGGCCACCTCCAAACGGGCCTGCAGCTTCCCCTCGGAGCAGGCTGCTCGGGAAGCACCAGCCCGGAGAGCAGGAGAGGCTCCGAGGGTGCTCCAGGCAGCGGCGGCGCCTCCCTGCCCGACCCCCTCCCCGCCGCTCACCTGCAGCCTGGTTGGAGATGTGGGCCAGCCCCGGGAGGCTGCTGGCCAACTTGGCCAGGCCCCCGTTGCTCAGCAGCTGGTGGATGGCGGTGGGCTTGCCGCCGGCCGAGGCACCCAGGGCCAGGGAGGTGGCCACGGGGATGGTGCGGACAATGGCGCCGGGGTCCGTGGTGATGGCAGCCAGGCTCTGCAGCGCCGCCGGCGCCTTCAGCCCCGAGCTCTGCAGGGACAGACACAAGCCCTGAGCTCCTGCGAGGACAAGGGGGGCCGGGATGGCCACTGTCCCTCTCCAGCCAGAGGCCTTTGGGGTTCCACCTGGCCACAGACAGGGCTGAGTCCCAGTGCATTTGTCCCTCACAGCCTGCACATCCCATTTCAGCCTGGAACTCTGAGCGGGACACCAGCTGACCTCCCTGAGGAGTCAGCTCACACTGGAGGGATTGGGAGCACCACTGAGAGGTGCCAGGTGGGGGTTTTCCCGGGATAACTCAGGGAATGATGGCTGCTCCCTCACTCAGCCTGCACAGAAGCAGCTCCTCCCAGAGCCCTTTCCCAGGCCCCAGGTCACCTCAGAGCCTGCTGAGCACCCACCCGTCCTCTCTCCTGCTCCAGAGGGCTCCCAAAACCTCCCCTCCCACGCAGCCCCCCCTGGGATGGCCGAGGGCTGCTCACCTGCCCAGGAGAGCCGGCAGCAGCCACGCTGGCAGGGAGGCTCGGGGCCTTGGTGCCGATGTCCTGCAGGCTGAAGCTCAGCCCCTGGAGCAGGCTGCTGGCAGAGGCTGCTCCTGGAACAGCCAGGGAAGAGCAAAGTCAGGCTGAGAGGATTCAGCAGCACCAAACTCCGGGTCTGCCCCAGGGCTGTGAAGCTGCTCTGCAATGGGCAGCACCCTGAGGTCACTGGGGATCCTCCCACAGCCCGTTTTTTATGGATTCATGGAATATCCTGAGTGGGAGAGACCCACAGGGATCACTGACCCAACCCCTGGCCCTGCACAGACCCCCAAAATCCCACCCTGGGCATCCCTGGCTGTCCAAACGCTCCTGGAGCTCTGGCAGCCTTGGGGCTGTGCCCAGAACCCTGTGGGGGAAGAACCTTTCCCAAAATGCACCCCAAACCCCCTGGCATGGGGACATTTCCCTGCTGCAGCTGCAGAGGGGTGAGCTGTGTGGCAGAGCAGGGTTGGGTGTCCCAAGGCCTCGTTACACACAACCCACATCCTTCCCACCTCTCTGCTGGCCCCCAATCCCCAGACCCAGCCTCCGGAGGCTGCAGCTAACCCCGGGGGCCCGGCTGAGCCTCTCCCCTCCCGAGGGCAGGGTGGGTACCTGGGAGGGCAGCGCCGGGCTGGGCCTGCAGGCCATGGGTGCTGCCGGCCACCAGCCGGCTCTGCAGGGCGTGGAAGGCGCTGGGGGCCGAGCTGCTGGGGCCAGGGCTCAGCGAGGCCTCTGCTGCTGAGCTCAGCCTGAGGAGAGCGAAGGGAGAGACCCCAGTGAGGGGTGGAAGTGCTCGGGGCAGGCAGGGCAGCTTTGGCAGCGAGCTGGCACTGCCCAGAGCGAGCTGGGCTCCGGGAGGAGGGAGCTGAGCTATGGAAGCCAAAGCCGGAGAATCTCAGGGCTGGGAAGGCTGGAAAAAGCCTCAAAGAGCATCAATCCCAAGAGAAGTTTCCCTGTGTGCAGGGCAGCAGCCAAGACGAGAATAAACTTAAGGCAAAACCCACAGATTTGCAAACTGGAAGAATTGTGTGCACCTCCTGCCACTGCCCCTGGTTCAAACTTTCCCTGTTGAAAACTCACTTTCTACCTCAAACCACCTCTTCATCCTCTCCTCTCCCAGATCCTGGAATGGTTTGGGTTGGAAGTGGCCTCAAAGCCTACCCAGAGCCAGCCCTGCCATGGGCAGGGACACCTCCCACTCTCCCAGGCTGCTCCAAGCCCTGTCCAACACTTCCAGGGATCCAGGGGCAGCCACAGCTGCTCTGGGAATGGGATCAGCCAGAGCCCAGCTCCCCAAAGCCTGGGTTGAATTAGGAAACATAAAAGGTGCCAACGTAGGATTCACTCCCCCCCAGCAGAAATCCCTGTGGACAGTTCAGGCCCTTCATGAGCTGCTCTGAGGCTCCTTTCCCATGTTTGCAATAAAAACGTTTGACTGGTGCAGGGAGCGGAACGCAGGGAAGGACTGAACATGGAATTTCTGCCAAAATCATCACACAGATAAGCAAACCTGAGCTTGGGAAAGCACACCAGCTACGACCCACAGCCACAACCCTTCCACTCCTGCCACCCCCAGGCTCGACTCCCAGAGTTTCCAGGAGCCCCAGAGTCTCCCTCACAACAGAAAACTTCAGTGAGAAGCACAACAAAGCTCCACATGCAGGGATCGCCCCGAGGCGGCATCTGCCTGTCAAAAAAGCCCCAAAAGGTTCCCAAATTCCCACTCACTTGGGGGAGGAGAGCAGCCCCGAGAGCTCCTTGGCGCTGGACACGGACTGGCCGAGGGGCAGCGGCTTCCCGGAGACAACTGCAAAACAAGAAGGAGGAGAATCCTCAGTTCCCATCTCCCACAGATCCTCAGGGATTCCTCAGGGATCCCCCTCTCTCCGAGTACCCAAAGGCACGGCCAGGGGCTCATCCAGCTCCCAGAGCCCCTTCTCCAGGAATGCCAGCCCGAGGCACCGCGCTGGGCGGCGGGAGCACCAAATCCAGGTACAAAACACCTGGATCATGGTAGGATCACGGCAGCCAAAAGCCAAGGAATCGCCTCCAAAAGCCTTTGGGAAGCTCAGGCCCTCGCCACCGAGGGCAAACCTCTCTCCTAAAAGGTCGTCTCCAACTAATCCCCTCCTGCTCCATCCCTGCCTCGATGGGTTTCGGGGATCTGGGTGATTTTGTAAGGATTCTTTGATTCCAAGACACTTTACAGAATACACAGGGATGCGGCGAGTCACGGAATTTGTTTATTGCAGCATTTGGGGGTACAACTGCATTTTCCTCTCTTGTGCATTCCTCCTGCTCACACCCGGCAAAGAGGCAACTCTTGTTTGGGTTCATGTTTACTTCTGCCATTCATTTCCTTTCTGTGAAAAGAAGTAAAGTTGGGAAAATTAAAAAAAAAATTAAAAAAAAAAATTCTTTTTTTCAAAGAAGATTCTGAAAAGCAGAGGTTTTCAAAGCTGCCGGAAGATCAGGTGAAACCTTCCAGAAGGATGTGGAGTCATGTCTTTTCACAGCTCAGAGCTGTTCAGCTGGCAGAGAGGTGCTTGGGAAGGAGCAGAGTTATTTCTCAGCTTTGAAAACCTCGCATTTCCGAGCAGAACGGAGCTGCTGACCTTTGATCCCATGCCCAGGGACTGCTTTGTGGAGCTGGGGCATGAGGAAGGTGCTCCAGACAAGGCAGCGTCCCCAGGGACACGGCAGGCAGCAGCCAGAGCTCCTGGCCTGTCTTGCAGAGGCTCAGGGCAAGCAGACGGAGCGCGTCGCCTCTTCCTGGGCACGGCGGCTTCTCCAGGGTGCAGCGGCGGGATGGGAGCCGGGATTTGTCAGGATGCGCATCCAAGGGGTGCTGTGCCACGCTCCAGACCCCGGGGGGGATCAGCAGAGCTGGCAGCTCCGCTGGATCGGGGCTTTTGAGCACGCAGAACTCCTCCAGAGGGAGGAACGTGGCTGCTGTCCCTCGAGCGGTGGCGGGAGCAGCGGAACGCGGAGTGAGGGGTCCGGCAGGACCAGCATCCTGCTCCCGGCTCCCAGCAGCAGCCCCGGGCCTCAGGGGAGGTGTGGGACCAGAGGGAGGTGCGGGATCCGCCTCCCCACTCCAGGCCTTGCGCAGGAGCGTGGAATTCCAAGCGCCGTGGAAAACAGGCTCCCGCGGCCAGCCCTGCGTGCCACACTGCCCTGGTCACACACACCCGCAGCCTCCCTGCAGCTAAATCCTCCAAATCCAGCTAAATCCTCCAAAAGCAAGGGGTGACAGCTCCCTCCCCGCCCCACAGTGCCCCGAGGGCGGGCTGGGCACGGCCGGCCCGTGCTGGGTGACAGCAGCTCAGCAGTGCCAACTCACTTTCTGCCTGGGTGCTGAGGGCCGCTCCGGTGCCCGCGGCCGCAGCATCTCCGTGGGAGACAATGGTCACCTTGATTTTGGCTCGTTTGGAGGCTTTGGCGCACTGGGTCGGGCTGGGGGCCTGGTGCCTCTTCAGCTGCACTCTCACATCGTCTCTGTCAGCCCCGTCCGAGTGCTCTGAGGCCACTGGAACTGGGGGACACACAAGGAGCTTGTTGAGCACCAGGGGCGGCTCTGCATGCCGGGAGGGGAACATGCCCATGCACACCATGCCAGCCTGCCCAGCTCCCGTGCACTGGCACCCACGCCGCTCCTGACCCTGCCTGTCCTGCGCTGGCATCACAGAATTGGCTCCAGCTGCTCCCAGGCCACGGCAGGATGGGCCGGAAGGGCCACCCCGGCTCTGCAGCCAAGGGAAACGGCTGTGGGCAGCAGTGCCACAGCTCCACAGGGATGTTTCATCTCCAAATGCTGGCCTCGAGGCCCCTCCAGCAGCCCTGACCTCCAGCTGAGGGGATAAGCGTGGCCTTGCAGGCACAGCGGGTCAGAGCTCAGCCCAGCTGCTGCTGCTCCAACACAGGCAGAGCATCCCCAGCAAGTTCTCAGGGGCACCAAGTGAAGCAGAAGAGGTGCTGCAGCAAAGCCAAGCCCCCCAAAACCCCACACTGAGAATTCTCCTCCACATTCTCATTCTCCACTGAGAATTCTCCTCCACCTTCATCTGTCACATCCATTCCTGCCTCAAGCACAAGCTCCCCAAGGCCAGGGCCATCCTCCCAAGAAGCACAGAAGACCCACAAGTGCAGCCCATGAGCTGTCACGTCCTGCCCATCCACATGGCTGCCACCACCAGGGTACAATCCCCCAGCCCCAGCCTGAAATGCTGAGAATTCCCCTCTTTCCAGAGGCTCCTGGGCATCAGAGCCACGTGTTCACCAGCCCAGAGGCCACCATGTCCCTCTCTCCCTCCCTCCTGACAAACAGCCGGCCACAGACACCCGATGTAAATAAATGTGTGTATGCAGATCTTCCCATGCTGTGCATCACCCACACACCTTCAGCTCTGGGGGGGCAGGACCACACTGCAGCCAAATCCCCAAATTTCAGGTCACCCTGAGCATTTTGGGGTCGCTGTGCTCGCCAGGGCAGCGCCGAGCTCGCCACGCTGTGTCTGCTCCCAGCTCCCCACATGCAGCACCCAAAGCAGCCAAGAGAGCCCTGCCGGCCCCACAGCCCCAGGCCAGGGCCAGCAGCCAAGCAGGACAGCGGGAAGACATGCACAGGGTGAAGCAGGGACCCGGCCATGTCCCTCTGTGTCCCCTCCTGTTCCCGCCCGGGCGAGGGCACAGGGAGCCAGGCCAGACGGGGCTGGCTGCGTGTTCCCAAAGAACGGCCCATTCCCAAATCTGAGGCTCCACCCAGCTTCCTATCTGACATGTGAGGTAGCCAAGGCAGGTCTCTAATGAACCCAGAGTTCTTAATTAGAACAGACAGGGGAGGCTGGGCCAGGCTCCCCACATCCACCAGAGGTTTTCCCCCAGGAGTGCTCCCTGCCCTCGTGGCACAGGGGAAGGCTCACAGTGAGGCTCCAGGGATCAGAGGATGTTTAAACCAGGCTCAAGAGGAACAGAAACCTTTACAGCACCAGCTCGGGGCAGAGCCTGGCTCAGGAGTTGGCTGGGGAGTTAAAGGCAGAACATTCAGGGTGCTCAGGGCAGCTCCCAGCCCCAGGGACACCCCGAGGGAGAAGTGACACCGACAGCTCAAGTGACAACTCTGCAGCCTCCCAAAGCCTTGGATTTCCACGTTCCTCCCTCTGCTGGCCCCAGATCTACACAGGGACTGTCGGTCGTGGTGGCAAAACACAAATCTCTGGACAGCCTGGACCTCACCCTCCCTCCCCAGCCCTCAGAGCACGGCACACACTCAGTCACCTCCGGGTGCTCAGACTGTCCCCTCTGTGTGTCCCCTGGTCCAGAGCATCTCTGTCCCTGAGCCATGAGTGCCTTCCCATCCCTCTGCCCCTGACTCATCACCACCTTCCCAAAGCTCTGTCCCTGATCCATCCCTGCCTTCCCAAAGCCATCCCTCTGTCCCTGATCCATCCCTGCCTTCCCAAAGCTCTGTCCCTGATCCATCCCTGCCTTCCCAAAGCTCTGTCCCTGATCCATCCCTGCCTTCCCAAAGCCATCCCTCTGTCCCTGATCCATCCCTGCCTTCCCAAAGTTCTGTTCCTGATCCATCCCTGCCTTCCCAAAGTCATTCCTCTGTTCCTGATCCATCCCTGCCTTCCCAAAGCTCTGTCCCTGATCCATCAGTGCCTTCTGTCCCTGACCCATCACCACCTTCCCAAAGCTCTGTCCCTGACCCATCACCATTCTCCCAAGGCCATCCCTGTGTCCCTGAGCTCTCAGCTCTTCCCTGATCCCTAAGGGCAAGCAGGGCTGCTGTGTGCCCAGCCCTGGCTGTCCCTCGTCCCTGTTCCACGCACCGGGGAAGCTCCCCCAGCACCCCAGCTCTGCCACACCAGTGTCCACATCCACCACTCACCCCAGCACAGGAAAGGGTTAACCCACGTCCACCAGGCTTTAGTCCATCAGAGCCAAGCAGACTCCAGCATTTTTCCACTGGGAGCAGGGAAGAGCTCAGGAAAAGTCTGAGCAGACCCTCAGCTTCAGCTCCAACCACAACAAAGAGAAAGCACCGAGCGGGGGACAGGGGGACACGTCGGGCCACAGCCTCAGAGCAGCACGGGGGAAGAGGAGGATGATGGAGGAAGGCAGCAGAGACAGAGAGAAGGAGGGAGACAGGGAGAGAGACAGCGAGAAGTGAGGGGATACTCACCAAAGAGACATGAAGAGGTGCCAGGAGGAAGAGCTTTCCTCACCAGCATGTTTTGTTTCAGAAAAGCAGCGAACTGAGCTGAAATGAATCAGAGAGAATTACAGAATCACAGCCCGAATGTGCAGGGGACAGGGGCTCTGGGGACACAGCTGGGACCCCCAGATGGACACCTGGGAGTGGGCAGAGCTCCAGACACGACTGATGCAGCCACGGGGAACAACGGAGACGCGGCAACCGCGGCCAGGGGCACATCCCGACCTTCGGACGGCGCATTCCCAACAAAGAGCCCTCTCCAGCCACCAGGAAAGGTGCCCCGGGGAGGAGAGCACGGCTGAGCTGCACCAAGAGGCTGAGAGCAGCTGGCAGGCATGAGGCAGCTCCTCCCTGAGCAGCTCTGGCTGGGAATTGCCACAGCATTCCCGACAAAACCAGGCACTGGGACACGGCTCTGCCACGGAACCTCCTCCTGCCTCCCTCAGCTGCAGCAGCACAGGAGCACAACCCTGCAGCCCATGGCCTGGGAAGTGAGGCTGCAGCTGTCCCCTGGGGTCCATCACCAAGGCAGGATGGGTCCCTGCTACAGGTGACAGCCTGTCCAGCTCCATCCTGAGCACAGCAAGGAGAGAAGGGAGGACTCAGAACCATCCCCCCCCCATCCCGGAGCGAGCACTGCTGGGATTTGCCAGAAGGGATCCTCAGGCACCAAAGCATTCCCTGCACTCTCAGAGTTCACCACCAGACCGAAGGTTTTTAACCAGCCTCTGACAGGGCACGAGATCCCACAGCTCGAGCTGCTTTCTCATCCACAGCAGCTTTTCCACAGCTTTTCCACATGCTGCAAGATGGTTCTGAAATTCCCTAAAATCCCACAGCTTCCACCCCAATTCAACAGTCTCAACCACCTCCTGAGCACCTTCCGTGTCTCCCCAGGCAGCCCTGCAGGAGACACCAGAGCAAGGTCTCCCAGAGCATGGCTGGGTCAGCCAGAGGGAATCCTTCCCCTCCCAGCAGCAGGAAGGCTCGCCAAGCTGCACAAACGCCATTCCCAACCCAATCCCAACGTGCCAAGGCCGTGACAGGGGGGCTGAGCTGCACAGAAAGCTGCCACAGGGAGCCTGGAGTTCAACCCAGGACTTGGCAGATAAAACCCTCCACAGGTCCAGCCAGAGAAGGAGCCCAGCAGTAGCTGCTGGGGAGTGGGGAAGCTGCAGCAGTTACCTTGTGCCTGCTTGTGGGTCAGGACGGCGTCCGGCCGCGGCACTGGCCGCTTCAGCAGCTGCGTGGGGCCCACCTGGCCGGCCTTGGGCAGCGACAGGGCGGCCACCTTGGTCTTGGGGCTGGACGTGGGGCTGCTGGACACGCTGGACAGGTCCTGCTGGGAGAGAGGGACAGCTCAGCACCAGGCCCGTGGCTGAAGGTTCATTTCCCTCAGTATGAGAATCCCGGGATTTTTAAGGCTGGAAAAGATCTTTGAGATCATCGAGTCCCATTGGCAACAGCAGGGTCACTGCTTTCCCCAGGTGCCACATCCACCTGTGTTCTGAACACTCCCAGGGATGGTGACTCCACCAGCCTGTTCCAAACCCTTCCCACCAAGTAATTTTTCCTAATCCCTCACCTCAACATCCCCTGAGGCTGCACCCCCCTCGTATCCTGTCCCCTCCCTGACCCAACCCTCAGCACAGCTCTTCCCACAGACTCCAGCAGCACCAAAACCTCTCTTCACAGGATCCTGATGCCTCAGGTTAGAGCTTTTGTGTTTGCCAGCCCTGCCCTGCCCGCTGTGTCACTCTGGAGTTGCCTGTTCCCTGGTCAGTGCTGCTCTCTGTGCTGGGCACACACAACAAAGCCTCTCCAGGGCTGCTCTCCAAGGACACCCAGCCCAAACTGGGCCCAAAAAGTACAAACCAAACCCCTCGGAGAGGGGGGCAAGCTGAGATAAAATCCCATAATTAACCTGAAGCTTTCATGAAGGGAGAATTAACCCTGAGATGCAAATGAACCAAACCCAGAAAAGTGGGAAGAACTCGTGGCCTCTCAGGGTCCATCTCAGGGCCCATCTGGGCAGCAGCCTCTGGCTCCCCAGGGGTACCTTTGAAGGCCTTTCCAATAAATTCCCACCTTTATTCCCTTTATTCCTGCCCGGTCTCTGTTTTCTAGGTGGCTTCTTAAGGTATCAACCCAGGCTGGAATCACCCCGGGAAGAGCTCCCAGGCTGGGATCACCCTGGGAAGAGCTCCCAGGCCGGAATCACCCGGGGAAGGGCTCCCAGGCCGGAATCACCCTGGGAAGAGCTCCCAGGCTGGGACCAACCCGGGAAGGGCTCCCAGGCCGGAATCACCCCAGGAAGAGCCCCCACCTCGGAGCCCGAGGGCGAGGCGGGCACTTTGGCTGCAGGGGAGGCGGGGCGGCTGCCCCTCTCGGGCAGCTCGAAGGACAGGTCCCTCCTGCTGCACTCTCGGGGCTTCTTCTTCCTCTCGGCGTCCAGGTCGCGCGGCTCGGAGCCCGCGTGGCTCTCGGCTCGGGTCAGCACTCCCGTCAGGAAATCGGCGATCTCATCCTGGGGGTTTTTTGGGATAAAGAGAGGGGCTCAGGGCTGGGCAGGTCTGGAAAGTAGGGTTGGTTTCTTTTGAACACTTTAAATAGAGAGATTTTTGGACAAAAGCTAGTTTTGCTGAAGTTAACTAGAATAAAGCAAAGACACAGAACTCAGCTGGAGTTAATTAAGGAAATTAATGGTTAGTCAGGGAGTTAAGTACAGGATAGGCTTTGATTATCTGCTATTTGTTCAGGTGGGTTTATATCAGGTAATTAATAATCTTAGAAGGAGAAATTCAAAGGAAGGCCTGGACAGTTACAAATTCCCTCATCTGTAGCGTATTCAAAAGCAATGCAGGAGGGAACTGGGAGTCTTCCAAGGTCAAATACATTGTCAAAAACCAGAGAGGCACAAGGGCCAGAGCGAGGAAGACCAGCCTTTACTTCATCACAACAGCCCAACCCTCATTTGTACAACCACTGACTCAATTTCATGGTGAGAACTGAAATGCTTGCTTGATGGCTTTTTGCTAATTGCCATCCAAAGAGGGGAGTGGAAGGTGTCTGTGCTGGGAATGTGGATCTGTATTTTAAATATGCATTATTGTTTTAGATAAACAGGTCCTGTATTGCATTGTAACCTCGGAGCTGTGAGTTTGGGAGAGATCCCTGCAGTGCTGGAATGAACATTCACTTTCCAGCCTTAAAAAAGCAGAGTCTCTGTCTGCCTCAGGTGGATATGGATATCAGATCCACACCCATATTTTAATAATTCAGGTCTCTGAACAATGGATCCCCACAGCCTGAAGGAAGGAAATGAAGCATTCCCAGGGGGATACAGGGATGTCCAATTGGAGCCCAGAGTGCAGGGAGTGCTCCTCTCTCTGTTTTGGAGCTTCCTCCCCCCGTGTCTGACCCTATGTCTGACCTTTACCAACCCTCTGGGAAACAGTAGAAGCTGCCTGAGGTTAAGTCATCTGATAGAATGTTGTGTAGGATCACCACAGGGTGAAAATTCAGAGGTCTTTAGGTTTGTTATTGTGGTAAATAAGAGGCAAAAAAGCCACGCTGCAGGGCAGGTTGTTGTTTCAGCCCTTCTCCTCTCCTCTACAACCCCTCCCTTTCCTACAATGTGATTATTGGGGAAAGTGTGCTGCAGTTCCCGTAACGTCAGCAGGGCCTGTTTTATGGATTTTGGTTCAAATGTAAGAATACCTTGCATTTCAGGTATTAACTGGACAGTAAGTCCATGAGAAGTGTTTCTAGGTGGGATAAATGCCACATTTCTGCTCTCTTTGCTGAGTGCTGGGTTGCTACAGCCACGGCTTTTTTGAGATAAGGAAAATTACAACAACAGACAGCAGCCACTCAGTGCCTTCTCCTTTTTCTATCTTAGTTCTCAGAGCAGAGAAAAGGATTTTTTAATTAAGTTATGATAGATTTACGAGGCACTGTCGTAACACATGGGATATTCCACAGGGAATCCCTAAAACCCCACAGACAGAGCTTGGATTTCTCAGTGAAGCTCCAAAATCACTGATTTAGGACACGTGGGGGAAAAAAACCCCACAACAATTCCTCCTAAAATGTCAGGAGACTCCTTGGGTAAGGAATCCCACACTTCTCCCCCTTCCAAACCCCCCTCGGGAGAAGATTCCCTTCGACCCCAGCGATCCCAGGGACAATGCCAGCAGAGCTTCCTCCTCCTCCTCCTGCCCGAGGGTGCCATGGGAATTACCTGAATGCACCTGTCCACCATGCTCTGCGTCAGCCCTTCCGACTTCTTCTTGGCTTTGCTTATCCTGAGGGGAAAAAAAGCAACCAAACCCGGCTGGAAATCACACTTTTCCACTCATCCCTCACCTGCTGAGGGAAAAGGTCCTTTCTGGGACTCCCCCAAAGCTTATGTTTCTTTCAGAACTCAGAGTTTTAAGTTTCTTTTTCTCCTCTCCTTTACTGAGATTTTCCCTACTCGAGATTCCAGACTCCTGTGATGCTCCAAAACCTCCTCTGGGCTGCTGGGTCCTGCCCTAAATCAGGCCCACCCTTAGGTCAGGCCCATTCTCACACACATCTTTCCTCAAGTTATTCCCAACACAGACAAGTCTGGGGTAATTTCATGCTGTTCACACCTAATTCCAGCACCAAATTTGAGATATTTTCATGCAGTTCCCACCTAATTTCAGCACCAAATTTGGGATATTTTTATGTAGTTCCCACGAAATTTGGGGCATTTTCATGTAGTTCCCACCTAAGTCCAGCACCAAATTTGGGGTATTTTCATACAGTTCCCACCCAGAGCCAGCACCAATTTTGGGATATTTTTATGCAGTTCCCACCTAAGTCCAGCACCAAATTTGGGGTATTTTCATACAGTTCCCACCCAGAGCCAGCACCAATTTTGGGATATTTTTATGCAGTTCCCACCTAAGTCCAGCACCAAATTTGGGGTATTTTCATACAGTTCCCACCCAGAGCCAGCACCAATTTTGGGATATTTTTATGCAGTTCCCACCTAAGTCCAGCACCAAATTTAGGATATTTTCATGCAGTTCAGTTCCCACCCAATTCCAGCACCAAATTTGAGGCAATTTCCTTCAGTTCCCATCCAGTCCAGCACCAAGCCTGGGGTTGATGTCCCCAGCCCACTCGGATGCTGCCCGGAGTTCCCAGGAGAGATTCCAGCTCACCTGAGGTTGTCATCCGCTCCCCCCACCACCACCAGGCTGTTGTCCGCCCGGATCTTCTCCCGGAAATCCTCCATGGCTTCCACGTTGCACTGCAGGGAGTTCTGCCCGATGACGAACAGCACCGGGGTCTTCATCTCCAGGAGGGGATCATCCACATCCTGGGGGAGCAAAGGGGTGGGAGCCTGGGGGGCTGAGCTGGAATGGCACCGAAATCCCAGGATGAGCCTGGGGGGCTGAGCTGGGATGGCACCGAAATCCCGGGATGAGGCTGGGGAGCTGAGCTGGGACAGCACCAAAATCCCAGGATGAGGCTGGGGGCTGAGCTGGGACGGCACCGAAACCCCAGGATGAGCCTGGGGGGCTGAGCTGGGATGGCACTGAAATCCCAGGATGAGGCTGAGCTGGGATGGCATTAAAATCCCAGGATAAGGCTGAGCTGGGATGGCACCAAAATCCCGGGATGAGGCTGAGCTGGGATGGCACCAAAATCCCAGGATGGGGATGAGGCTGAGGAAGCACCAATGGCAATGCTTCCAGGGGTGAGTCCCAGTGGGATTCACTGGGGCCACAGGGATCCAGGCCATGGATAACAGGGAGCCAGGACACGGATAACAGGGATTCAGGCTATGGATAACAGGGATTCAGGTGCCCAGGAAGGAGCTGCAAAACCCCATCACAGCAGAGACAAGCCAAGGGCCCCCCTGACAGCAGCTGCTGCACCAAGAATCCCACCAGGGTTGCTACAGCCCCTCCTCTGGCAGCAGCACCTCCTCCCAACAGAAATCTCACACACATTCCCCAAAAACTATCCAGCTGTCCCTACACTTCCAGGAATGATCCCACAAAACAACACAGAGAGGTCTAAAGACAAGCAGAGCTCTTCAAGCAGCCCCGTCTGGTCCTTACCCCCCTGGGGCCGTCCACGGTGAGCAGCGGGAAGCCCAGGCACACAACAGCAGTGACATATTCCATCACGGAAACCTGGGCAGGGAGACAGCACTGAGCATTCCCAGCACATCCCGGGAATGAAAGCTGCTCTGCCAGGCACAGAAACACTTCAGCAGCAACCCCTTGGGGATTACAAAGCATTCAAGGACTCAAACTGCAAAGGGCCCACGGCCACAGAGGTCAAGGCCGGGCCTTGGAGCGAGCACAGGGACGGAGAGAAGCCCAAGGGCCACTCATATCCAGCCCTGCACCGAGGTTGCCGAGGGGGCTCAGGGACAGTCCTGGACTGCTTTGGGTTGGGAAGGACCTTAAATCCCATCCCACTCCAGCGCCACCATGGGCAGGAACAGCTTCCGCCCTCCCAGGGTGCTCCCAGCCCCATCCAACCCAGCCTTGGGCACTGCCAAGGATCCAGGGGCAGCCGCAGCTCCTCTGGGAATCCCACCCCAGCCCCTCCCCACCCTCATTCCTTCCCAAAATCCCATCTAAATCTCCCTTTTCCCAAAGGGAAGCCATTCCCTGTGTCCTGTCCCTCCAGCCCTTGTCCCCAGTCCCTCTCCAGCTCTCCTGGAGCCCTTTTAGGCCCTGCAAGGGGCTCTGAGCTCTCCCTGGATCCTTCCCTTCTCCAGGTGAATATTCCCAGCTCTCCCAGCCTGGCTCCAGAGGGACTCCAGCCCTGGGAGCATTTCCATGGCTCCCTGTGGAGCTGCTCTAACAGACCCACACCCTCCCTGCGCTCCCCTGAGGAGGCAGAGCCCCGGGGCACTCACGTGACAAGCCACCAAGGCACCCGTGTTCCAGCCGATGAGGATGATCTGCTTGTGGGAAAAGTGGTTGTGGATCTGGGGGAGACAAAAGCCACAGCTTGAGGATGGGGACACACGGTGGGGGGGGACGGGACGGGGCCCTGGGGTGGTCCAGCCCCTGAGGGCGCGGGACCGGCCTGGAGGGGGCACCAAGGGAGCTCACCTCGGCCACCTTGCCCCTGACGGCACCGATCATGTGCTCCAGACACTGCAGCACCCCCACCCCGCTGCCGTTGTTCAGCAGGGACGTGGCGATGGGAATGACCTGCGGGGGAAAGGGAACATTGGGAATGACCGGCACTGCTGGGGAAAACATCGGGAATAACCGGCACTGCTGGGGGTATCGGGAATAACCGGCACTGATGGAGCATTGGGAATAACCGGCACTGCTGAGAGCAGCAAGCAGCAAAGGCCGGAGCCCAGTTCCCACGTGACCCTGTGCTTTCTCTCCTTTCCCATGGGATTTCCTTCTAACCATGACCAACAGAAAGAATGGAGAATTCCCCACAGCCTCCCAGCAGATCCAGCTCTGCTCCTGCACCACCCCCAGTCACTGGGAGGAGCGTGAGCAGCTCCACTTCAGAGTCTGAAGTGACCTCCAGCAGCCTCCTCCAACCTCTTCCTCCCAGAGCCCTCACCAAACCGTAACCACAGCACCAGGAGAGGCCAAACACGGCCCGTTTGGGCAGCTCCATCCCCTGGGAAGTGCCTGCAGTTGGCAGGTGCCAGCCGCTGCTTCCAGAGCGTCGAAGGCTTCTGGAAACAAAACTCAGCAGCCCCAGCCCAGCCCTGCTGCGGGTCCTTCCCTCAGAGCCGGCCCCACAGAACAAACCCCACAGACCTGAGCCAGCCCCACAGAAGCAGCCCCACAGACCTGAGCCAGCCCCACAGAGGCAGCCCCACAGACCTCTCCCAGCCCCAACAGAGCCAGCCCTACAGACCTCTCCCAGCCCCACAGAGGCAGCCCCACAGACCTCTCCCAGCCCCAGAGAGGCAGCCCCACAGACCTTTCCCAGGCAGGAGAGCTGGGACTGCCAGAAGCGGTGCCGTCGTGACGTGGGGAACATGGAATTGGTGGGGCCGGAGGAAGCGATGAGGATCAGGGGGGAACCGGGCAATTTGCTCTGCGAAGTTCGACAGGAGCCGTGTCAGGAACAGCAGTTCCCCTGGGAAAGGCCTCCCTGCCCCACAGGGAAGAGGGAGGGATCTTGCACAGCTCGTTAACTGATTGCTCCCCCATCAAAAGCTCCCTCAGGATACCCAGCAGAATGTGCCCAACAGAAGGGACTCTCCCTTCTTTCCGAGGGGCAGCTCTGATCCCTGCTCCCTGTGACAGAGACAGACCCAGGGAGTGGCTGGAGCTGTGCCAGGGCAGGATTTTGGGAAAGGTTCTTTCCCCAGAGGGTGATGGGCACCGCCCAGGGAATGGACACGGCCCCAAGGCTGCTCCAGGAGCATTTGGACAGCGCTGCCAGGGATGCCCAGGGTGGGATTTTGGGGGGTCTGTGCAGGGCCAGGAGCTGCATCAGTGATCCCTGTGGGTCCCTTCCACTACTGGAGCAACTCCAAAGAAGGGGGAGAAGAGCCCAGGGAGAGGACAGAGGCAGAGCAGGGGAGGACCAAAGCTGACATGGGACTGCCCCTCCCCAAAGCCCCCAGAGGCACTCACTGGTTTATTATGGGACAGGACACCCACTGCTGGGTCCCAGGGTCTCTTGAGCAGCAGCGACAGTGCCTCAGCCCCTGCTGCTCCTGTCTTGGCCGTGGAGGAGAGCAGCATCCTGTCGATCAGTGTGGGGATCTGCAAGCAGAGACCAGAGGGCACTGAGGACACGCACCCAGAGCATGGGAGAACAATCCCAGCCTCTTCCCTCTGCCAGCTGCAGGAAGGTAGAACAATCCCAGCCTCTTCCCTCTGCCAGATGCGGGAAGGCAGAATGTCCCCTGGGACAGCCAAGTGTACCACAGCTTTTATCACCTTTCCTTTCAGGGTCTGCAGCGCGTCCAGGTATGCAGCCAGCACGGGCAGGCTCAGGGTCTCCACCAACGTCGTGTGCAGCCACTGGATGAGTTTGGTGTCCCAGTTGACGCTGGCCAGAGCCTGACGCACCCTGCGGGCACATTTATCCACCGCGATCCTCCTCAGCACGGGCTCGTTGCATGCCTGGGAAGCGCAATTTCCAAAGGAACCGTTCAGGGGAGGTTCAAGCACAGCAGTGCAGCCCCATCCTTAGGGAAGTGAGGACAAAGCCATCTGGAGTAAGGACAACGCTTGTCCCAGGAGAAGGAGACTGAGGGGAGCCCTCACAGCAATCCAAAACTTCCAAGGGGAAGCTCTGATCCCTGCTCTGTGACAGGGGCAGGAGCCAGGGAGCAGCTGAGGCTCTGTCAGGGAGGTTTAGGTTGGATTTTGGGAAAGGTTCTTCCCCCAGAGGGTGCTGGGCACTGCCCAGGCTCCCAAGAGAATGGGCACGCCCCCGAGGCTGCTCCAGGAGCATTTGGACACAACTCCCAGGGATGCCCAGGGTGGGATTTTGGGGTGTCTGTGCAGGGCCAGGAGCTGGATCGAGGGTCCTGATGGATGCTTCCAGCTCAGGATATTCCATAATTCCACAAAAGTCACAGCTCAGAGAAGCCCAGAGCTGCCTGCTCCTTAACGCTACATGACCCAAGTGCCAGAATTTCCCTCCTGAGTGTCCCAGGTTTGCCGGGAAGGATGGCCAGCAGCCCCTCTCACCCCTTCGTTGGCCAGGCGAGCCAGCCTGTCCGACTGCAGCGCTTTGTGGATCTTGTTGAACAGCTTGTTCTGGGCCATGGTCCAGCCCGTCCTGCGGGGACAGACACGGAAGGGTCACCCACCCAGCAACTAAACCAGCCCTGGCTGCATCAACACCTCGGCCTGGAAGGTTCCCACAGGCTGCAATTCACGCACATCCTTGTTCCCTCTGAGGCCGGAATACGGCTGAGCTGAGGATCCACGGGGTAACCCAGCAACTCCCCGGAGCTCCCCCTGTGCCGGCCCTGCTGCAGTACCTCCCATGCTGGGGTCAGCTCTGGCCCCTCAGGACAGGAAGGATATGGAGGAGCTGGAGTGTGTCCAGAGATGGGGATGGAGCTGGGAAGGGTCTGGAGCCTCAGGAGAGGCTGAGGGAGCTGGGAAAGGGGCTCAGCCTGGAGAAAAGGAGGCTCAGGGGGATCTTGTGGCTCTGCACAACTCCCTGACAGGAGGGGGCAGGCGGGGGTTCAGCTCCTCCCAGTCTGGCATTCCCAGCCTGGATTCCCATTCCCTGGCATTCCCAGCCCAGATTCCCTTTCCTTGGCATTCGCAATCCAAATTCCCTTTCCTTGGCATTCCCAGCCCAGATTCCCATTCCCTGGTATTCCCAGCCTCTCTTGTTGACGTGCTCCTCCTAGCCCAGATTCCCATTTCCTGGCATTCCCAGCCTGGATTCCCACTCCCTGGCATTCCCATCCCAGATTCTCGCTCCCTGCTGTGCCCACCCCACCTGTTGATGTGCTCCTCCCAGCCCAGATTCCCTTTCCCTGGCGTTCCCAGCCCAAATTCAGTTTCTCTGGCATTCCTAGCCTCTCTTATTGATGTGCCCCTCCTAGCCTGGATTCCCATTCCCTGGCGTTCCCAGCCTGGATTCTCACTCCCTGGCATTCCCAGCCTGGATTCCCGTTCCCTGGCATTCCCAGCGTGGATTCCCATTCCATGGCATTCCCATCCCAGATTCTCATTCCCTGGCATTCCCACTCCCTGGCATTCCCAGCCCAGATTCCCGCTCCCTGCTGTGCCCACCGCACCTGTTGATGTGTTCCTCCCAGCCCAGATTCCCATTCCCTGACATTCCCAGCCTGGATTCCCATTCCCTGGCGTTCCCAGCCTGGATTCTCACTCCCTGGCATTCCCAGCCTGGATTCCCGTTCCCTGGCATTCCCAGCGTGGATTCCCATTCCGTGGCATTCCCATCCCAGATTCTCATTCCCTGGCATTCCCACTCCCTGGCATTCCCAGCCCAGATTCCCGCTCCCTGCCGTGCCCACCACACCTGTTGATGTGCTCCTCCCAGTCATCGGGCGGCGGGGGCGCGTCGGCATCGGTGCGGGCGAACATCACGTGGCGCTCGCACTCGTTCATCACACTGCGGGCCTTCTGGTTGTCGTACAGCGGCACCGGCGTGGGCGTCACGCTCTCCACGTCGATGGGGACATCGGCCTCCCTGGCACCGGCACCGACACCGCGTGTCAGAGCTGGGGTGGCAGGTTTGGGGGATCCGGGGGGTTTGGTCGATCCTACCCGATGGAGCTGGGCCAGGACAGGGTCAGGCTGGGTTTTGGGAAAGGTTCTTCCCCCAGAGGGTGCTGGGCACTGCCCAGGGAATGGGAACGGCCCTGAGGCTGCTCCAGATAAGTTTGGACAGCGCTGCCAGGGATGCCCAGGGTGGGGTTGACCCAGGGATACTGGCAGCCCCCAGAGCCCCCAAACAGAGCCCCTGCATGACCAGACTGAGACCTCTGGAGCTCCAAACCAAACCTATCCTGGACCCCCAAACCAACCCTATCCCAGATCCCAAACTGATCTTCCTGAAGCCCCAAACCAAACATCCTGGACCACCAAATCAAGATCCCTACAGACCCAAAACTGAGACCCCTGCAGCCCCAAACTGAGACTCCTGCAGCCCACGAACCATGGCCCCTGGAACCCCCCGGACACCCCAAACCGAGACCCCTGGAACCCCCTGGACATCCCAAACCGAGACCCCCAAAGCCCCCCGGACACCCCAAA
>VXAC01006062.1:0-45380 GCA_013399225.1 Rhipidura dahli
CGGGGCCGGGCGGGCGGAGCGTGCGCAGTGCGGAGCGGTGAGTCGGGGTGGGGGGGTCTCTGAGGGAGGCGCTGCCGGGGTCCCGTGAGGACCGGGCTGCAGCTCCAGGTCGGGGACGCGGGACTCGGAACGCTGCCCTGGTCCCGGCCGCAGCCCTTGTCCCGGCCGCGTGGGCACGGGGCTGCTGCTTCCACTGCGCCGCTCTCGCTCGGGAGGAGCCGGCGATGAGGCCTTGCTGGCGTGGGGGGCTGCCCGCCGCCCCGCTTCGCTTCAGAGCGGCCGTGACCGGGCTGTGAGAAACGGCGGCTGCCCGGCCCCGGGGACTCGGGCAGGGCTGGCGGGACAGGCCGCTGCTGGCGCTGGAGTATTGCATCAGTGACCGAAAACGCCCTGTGACGCCCATTTATGCACGCAGTGGGGGCAGGACAGGGTTCCCTTACACGCAGAGGTTTTAAACATAAATATTTACACGTGCGTTTCCCCCGACGGGCACAGTTTGGGTCCTGCCTGGAGCACAAGGCTGGGCTGGGTGACCTCTGGCCTGCTGTGTGCCCAGACAGCTGTGAGATCAAAACGTGCTGGAACCACCGGAGTCGCTCTGGGATATTGAAATGGGTTTTTCTTCAGGGTGCGTGCTCTGTAACACGAGGCCAGAATTTTAAAACCGTTTTAATTATTTTGGTGCAAGCCTGCATATGGCTCTCTGGCTGGAGAACTGGTAAAAAGACACGTTGCACAAGGCCAGGAAGGGAAGGCTGAGCAAATGGGATTTTGTATATAAACACTGTTTGGAACGTTGCCTTAAAGTGTTTAAGTTCAGTGCTTGACTAACACTTGCATTAGGAGCGATCTTTGACCGAGCACTGACGCTACCCGCCTTCGGGAGGGTCCGGGTTTACACCAACAAGTTCTGTAGACACAATTTCTTAGGGCCAAGTTATTTATTCTGCAGCGTTTTTCTGCTAGAACTAACCCAGTCCAAGTGTGGCGCAGAGGCAGAGCTGCCCGCGCCGGTACTGTTCGGTTTGCCTGCCAAAGGAGGATAATCTGCAGAGGCATTTCTGTGGTGTAGCTGTCTGTGGAAGAGGCTGCTCCGTGCACAGCCCCAGCAGGAACCTTTTAAGTGTAGATAAGTCTCCAGAGGACGTTAGAAGATGATGACACACCCTGTCATTTACCCAACGTGCTGCCGCAGTGTTCCTGCTCCCTGTGATCTTTTGAATTCATTTGTTCTCAGGGAGTAGCATTGTTAAAGGATGGACTCCCATTTTTCTCTCTGTTCTTTCCCCCAGCCCTGCCTTAAAATGACCCAGTCTGGTCCACGTTGTTTTTCAGCAGCCTCTAAGGAATTTCTATGGTGAAAGTATCCAAAATATTGTTCCAGAAACTTAAGTGTAGGACTCTAGTGCTCTCACTAGAGGTGAGAGCAGTGTTGCGAGTTCCTGGAGGCTGCTGTCTGTGTGACTGTGAATTTACTGAATTTAAAGGGATGCAAATATGATTCTTTGGAAGAAGTCAGCTGGAAACAATTCCTAATGAATTGTCAGAACAGCCTTTGAATCCCCGGCGTTGTCCCTGTGTCCTGAAGCAGCACAAGAGCAATGCTGGTGCTACTGCCACCACCTTCTCCCTTTCTACAGTGGAGAATTTCTTTAACCTGAGTAGTAAAACACCTGGAAAACTCCAGCACCCCCAAACCTGTCTCTGCTCCTGCTTGGGCTGGGCAGGTGTGGCTGAAAGCACAGCAGCCGTACCTTGAGACTTGGCAAGGCAGTGGATTATTGGGATAAATTTAGGGATAGCAGCCAACTTTCTGTGTGCTAATCCTCTGTGCTACTGACTCCCTCTCCGTGGCTTTTATAACCCACCTCAGCTCTTACACTCAGCGTTCTCCTCTGAGAAATAACGTTCAGCTCGGGCTCGTGAGGGAGGTGAATCAGCTTTAATTAAGATTTGTCGAGCGCTTTGTTGATAAGTTCTCAATAGCTAGTTGCTGTTTTTTATGAGCACGCAGATATTCTTAGCACCTGAAGTGAGAAGTGACACAACACTGGGGTTCTCTGGGAAGCAGCCCTGCGAAGGGAGACGACGCCTGCTCGCTGAGGCTTTGTCAAATCCATTCTGGCTGCGCTTCATGAGGCAGTTCAGCAGAACCCCAAATCCCTCTGAGACACTGGGAAATCTGAAATGTTCCTGAGAGTTAAGCCGAGCAAGCAAGAAGGATTTGTAGCTCTTGCCCCCTTGCTGGATTTCTCCCAAGCTGCTGGTTGAGTTTGGTGTAGCTATGTACTGGTGGCATCAGCTGCTTTGTAACACCTTGTGGCAGTGACTTCAATGGCTTTCAACAACTGTCCCCTCAAATTAAGGTGTCTGGGGTAGGGGGGGTGGGTGATGGCCCTTATGGGCTTCAGGCAATTGCAGAGGTCAATGGGGCTGTGTGGGGTGAGAGGGGAGGAGGGAAGCTGGGAAGCCATGCCCTTCCCCAGAGCAGTATCCCATTCCCTGCTGGTGTCTCCGCTGCAGCAGCGAGGTGGCAAATGAAGCTTGGAGAGCTTGAAGAGCTTCGTTTGTGAAAGATAACGAAGGCGTGAATGGGAACGGTTACGGTGCTGCTCCGTCTGTGTTGTGTGTGGGTGCCCCTCAGCAGGATGAGGAGCTCTATTGTATTTTGGGAAAGAGAAGGTTGTTCATTTGGCTTTGTCACTGCTGTAGGAGTAGCCAGATGGAGGATGCTGAAATGAAATACAGGGCTGGAACAGCCTCCTTGTCCATGGCCCTGTCTTGAGCCAGGTGGGAGATACTCGGCTCCAGGCTGGACAGTGGGGGATGGTAGTGCTGATCAGGACAGGGCCCAGTTCCCCCTGGGCCTTGATGGAATCCCAGTCTCAGAGAGTCTGACAGCTCATCTAGCTCATTTAACTGGTCCTTGCAGTAAACTGAGCAGCCAGTTTGTCTCTTTCCTTCATAGAGTGCGAAACCCCACAGCTGGTTGTCCTTGTAAGTAAACCCTGTTAAAATCTGAGAGCTGGTACCAGCCCTGGAGAGAGCAGGGATGGAAAAACCCCTTCACAGCTGGTATTGATGCCTTAAGAGGCCACCTGAAAACAGAGACCAGACAGGAGTAAGGGAATAAAGGTGGGTATTTATTTGAAGGGCCTTCAAAGAATAGCCTGGGGAGCCAGAGGCTATTGCCAGAATGGACCCCAAGATGGATGAGAGGTCACGAGTTCTTTACACCTTTATAGGTTTGGTTCATTTGCATAGCCAGGGTTAATTCTCAGATTAAAACTTCAGTTAATGAGGTAATTTCCCCTCAGCTTGCCCCCCTTTCAGAGGCTTTTGGTTTATACTTTTTGGGCCCAGGACGGTCTGGGTGTCCTTGAAGAGCAGCACCGGAGAGGCTTTGCTATGACTACTCAGCACGAGAGAGCAGAAATGAACAGGCCACAAGAAACCTCAGAGTTACACACTAAGCAGTACAGAATTTTGAAAAATATAAAAGTTAATACCTAAGGCAGCAGTATGGGGCAGCGTGTTTTGTACTGCTGACTGCTCTGCTGGTTGCCCAGACCCTCTGGTTTGTCTGTGACCCAGAGGCGATACCCAGCACAGAGCCCAGAACTGGGTATTTTGTGTTCCTAGATCACAGAGCAATGTTTAGCTCTTTGGAGCTGTGGTGTCACAGTGCTGGCACATTTAGTCTGGTCCCCACTTTTCCCCAATATTCCCTCTATCTGAAGAGCTTTTCCCTGGTCTCTATTTGTGTGCTTGATCTCTGTTTGTGCTGTTTCCAAGTGTGGTTCTTTGCGTTGTTTTCCTTGCTTTTCTTTCTATTGATTTGTGGGTGTTTTGGGAACTTTTCTTCAGTTTATCAATTCCGATCATGACCTCCAGAGTGCTTCCAGCTCTTAACTCCTGGGCATCCTTTCAGGTTTTATGTAAGTGCTTTCTCTTTCGTTGTTCAGGCCATTAATGGAAAGAATGAACAGAAGCAGACCTGGGCTGAGCCGCCGGGGCCCATACACAAGGATTTCTCCTGTGGTGACAGGGAATTGCTGATAGCTACCCCGTCAAGTGTGTGGGATTGAGTAGCTTTGGTTGGTCTTTTTTTTCTTAGTAATGAGCACTGGGCCTCATTAAGGTGAGCTTGCCCAGACCCAGCTCCTCTGGCTTTTGAAAGCATCAGATGGATAGAGTGAAAAGCCTGCTTTGTGCTGGTCAGAGGTGCGATGGGCAGGTCTCTGTAGTGGGGGATTTGTGTTCTCTTTCCGAAGGCTTAGGTGATTTCTAAGAGCTTTCATGAACTTCATTTACCTGGGCCTTCTTGCTGCTGCTTGCTGGGACTGGCACAGAACTCAGCAATCCTCAGCCCTGCTTTCCACTTAGAGCTGCCTGAGCACTGGGGTGTGCGGGGGGCAAAGCATCTCCTGCTCCCCTTTGTTTCTCCATAGGTCTCTCCTCAGTTGAGAGCTGGGCTTGTCTGTATGTGACTAAGTACATTTTCCTTCTCAAGCAATTCCAAGTTCCTTGTGTGGTTACTCTTCTCTGGAAAAAATAAAATGACTTGCTCTGGAGAAACTAATGACACTCATTTTTATTCCTGAATAGTGTGTCACTGTGGGAGTGGTTGCAGGATACCTCATTGCACCAGGGCTCTGCCATCACCTCAGTGCTGACTGCTTCAGGAAGAGAAGTTGCTTGAGCTGAAATAGATTTCACTGGAGCAAACATCACTGCCCAAGCAGGACCAGCACTACCCTCCCCGACTTCTGTGAGTACTGAGTTGCTGGGCACAGCTGTCTGAAGTTTAAGAATTGGTCCTTTTCTGAAGTGCTCTTCCACACGCTATTCCATCTTTCTTTGCACGTTGGTGTAACTGTGGGGTGAAATTTGGGCCCCATTGAATCTAAGGACAACACAGGATTCCTCTGTGGTGTTCATCTCTTCCTCCTCTCCAGGCTGGTAACTTGTGGTACCCAGCTGTTCCCTCCAGCTGTGCTTCAGGGACACCATCAACAGGAGAGAGACACAGTGCCCTCTTTGCTCTCCTGTATTGGTTCATGGCTGATGGTAGAGTCATAGAATCATGGAAAATTCTCAGTTGGATGGCACCCACAAGCATCATTGAGTCCAACCTGGTGGGTGCCCTGACCAAATTTCAGTTCCAGGCGAGAAAATTCATTCTCCCTAAAACATTGCTGTGGCTTCTGTTGGATTCTTCCTCACTTTTCTCCAGGGGGCTGTGTGCTGTAGTTAAATATGGATAGAAAGGTTGTGTTCCACTCTGGATTACAGCTGAATCTCAGTGGTGGATAAATTGCATCCCGAGTCTAGTTTGCAAAGCCCTTTGGGCTTCATGGGCTGCAAGATGCTGTATTTTATTCTAGATGTGTATTTGCTGATAATTCTATAGGATTTACAGACAGCAGGTTGTAAGAGCCCTGATTATACTGGTTGTCTGTGCAGTCAGACTGCCCAAATAATTCAAGTGCCTGCTGCAGAGAGAGGGAAAGGAAGATGGAAGGATTATTTAGAAATCTCTGGAGTCGATGGGAAGAAGATGCATATGTTGATCTGAAGGAGATACCAAGCCACATATAAGCCTTTAAACATCTAAATAAAAGTTAGGATTTTTATAATGGTTGCCTACTTTAAATCCAAATAATTCTTTTAACGAGAGGTTTTAAAGGTTTAACTTAATTTTAGAATTTTTATTTCAAGAGAACTTCCATAAAATTAACTTTTTGAGTGCAGAATGCTTTAATGTCTTCTGTGTTGGTGCTCATTTGCAAGAAATCTCTGCACAGTTATTTCTTATGTACCAGTTAAATCTATCAGCCAACAGATGTCAAGTGTAGCAAAAATGCTATAATAATATTATGGTCTAATAATAGTTATAATGATTCTAATTACCTAGTGCAGCTTTAGAGAGAGGCAGATTCAGAAATTAGTGCAAAGGAGTTGTTTAACCTTGAACTGCAGAAGCAGGGCACTTCCAGAGGTGCCTGTGCTGTGCCCCCTCCTCCCTGTCAGGCATCCCGCTCCCTTTATTTCCTCCAGCAAGCTGGGAGCAGCAGTCTGGTCTGTTTTAAATGTTCAGACCTCATTCTGGCTGTGTTCAGAAGAGGAGAGGAGTGTTGGCGAGCTGAGGATGAGCACGTTTCCTGGAATACCTGGGAGTGTGAAGCCTGCTCATTTTTAACCTCTGTCTCCCTGCTCTTAGCACGCTCCGCTGCCTGATGATTGTGGCACCTGTGGATCGCTCCCACCTCGGGGAGGCTGCGGGGCCTCAGCAATCTCCATCCTTTATGCAAGCTGCTTGTGCTGCTTCTAAGTGTCAGGAGAGGCTTTGCCACAGCCTGGGAAGCACAAAGGCAGAATCTTCTGATGGGAGAACATTTGGGGGTGTGCAGGTGAGTGGCTGTGAGTTGTTGATCCTCATGGAGGCTTTGGTGTGGGGGTGAGGAGAGCACTGGGCTGGTGCCCAAGTGCCATGCTTGCCTTGCCTTTGCCAGTCTGGCCCCACAGAGTCTTGCCAGTCTCCTTCCTCAGCTCTCTTACATCACTCCCAATGCCCCTTTACCACTGTATCTTTCCTTCAGGAAGGATCCTGGGCTGCGTTTTCTGTATTCCTGTGCTTTTTGCCTGATGTTGCCATGTGCTGTTAGTGCCTTGGGCTCCCAGTGCTCGTTGTTGCTGCAAGACCGATAAGGCAACGTGTAATAGATCCCCTCTTGCCACAGCTGCTCGTTTTAATCCTGTGACATGCAGGCGTGGTTCACAAAGCAGGAGCCTTTCCATAGAGGAAGCTCTGCGTAGGCTGGAAGTTGACAGCTTTCAATGATTATATGCTGGACCTTCTTCCTACAAATAATAGATACACAGGCTGATGAGAGCTACAGGAACTTGTCTCTCAGTTGCTAGTCCCTGGCATGGGCAGCAGCTGGAAATCTTGTACTGTTTTACTTTAAAATGGATCCAGAGGTGCCCTTGCAAGGTTTTCTTAATTTCCAGCCTGCTAGTAGGCTGACATGCTCTGCTTCTCTGGAAAGCCCTGCCTGCCAGCACCTGCAGCACACTTTGTCCCGGGGCTTGTGCTGATGAGAGCTCTGCCACATTCAGCCTCTCCTTTGGGGAGGTTCAGCCTCTCCTTTGGGGAGGTTTGCCTTCTTGCTGGAGTCAGTGTGTGTGTGTGTTGGTGCATCACCATGGAGATGAGGCCACAGGAGCTGCAGGGCACAGCCTTTTCCAGGCTCATGTGAAGAAAGGATGCAGTAATGGGCCCCGCTTATTTAGGGAAAATGATTTCTTGGAGTAAATAAATTGTCAAAGAACATTTGGCATCACCCCAGGTGCTATTAAGGAAAAGATCTCTTAAAGCCAGAGCTGTGAGGCTCATGCAATATTCACTTGCTCTGAACACGCTGCTTTGCTGTGTTCCACATCAGGCGTTGCCACTGTGCCCAGCACTGACTCACTGACCCACTTGTGCTTCTGCTCACCCCGAGATAGCAAAGCTCCTGTTGCTTTTCTCCTCCTTGTGTATTTCTCATCCTGCCACAACAGCAGCTTCCTGCATCCCTTTCCTTGGCCACTGAGAGTTCAGGCTTTCACTGCTTTCAGTGGTTACAAGGCTTTGCTTCCCATGGCTGCTTCTGCTTTGGCCAAGTTTGCAGAGCATGTGGAGGGTGTGTGGCTGCACTGAGCTCTTCTCCATGCAGAAGCACCTCTCTGCATTGACAGATTGTGCCAGCACACCCCAAAAACCTGTCTGCTCATGCTGACACTCTTGGGGGTTTGGGGACACTGACCTTTTCACGTGCCTGGCCCTGGCACACTCTTTCCTTCCCTAGTTTCTGGTATACACAACCCTCCCAACAAGGTGTGGAAGAGCCCTGTGGCACCTCTCTGCCTCATTGCCTCCACGTCTCACTCCAGACTTCATCCAAAAACATCTCTTTGCCCTTGCTAAAAACTCTGTCTCTTAATTTCTCTCTGTAGGAGTATTATTTAATTTGTAACAGTTTTAGGTCGTTATTTGAAAAATCCGATATGAAGCTGTATTTCATTTACTGTAATGATCCACTAATGCAGGCATATTTCAAAGGCAGGCGATGCAGTACTGTGGGGTTTAATTAAATTTTGTTTTTCAAGTAAGCATCAATAGACAGACAATAACAAATGGTGGACAATATGCATACAGAACAAAGTCTCTTCATTTTCCTTTTGAAGACTGTGGAAGTGAAAATGTATAGCCCTTAAAATGGACTTGGCCTGCTCACAACTGCTGCTTTAGTGTAGTTAACTCACTTTAGGGGGAGTTTTTTTCTTCTTGCTCTTCTTTAATTAATTTTCTTGCTCTCTTCCTGCCCACAAAATAAACTGTTGCACTGTGGAAAATTTCCAGCAGGAGCCCTGGGTGATCTAAGTGCTTCTGCAAGTTCTGGAAGTACTTTTGAATACCATGTTATTACCTAGTATGTGATGGCTCCTCCAGATGGGCCCTTGTCAGGGTGACAGAACAGAAGGGCTGGCTGTGAGGTTCCTGTCTCTGGGAACTGGACATGGCACATGCCAGCCTTGGAAAAGGAAGGAAAGATGATGTTGTTGCATGCAGCATGGTTGTACTCAACTCAGGAATCAGCAAGTGGCTCTGGAAGGCATTTTGTTCCTTTTCTCCCAGTGAGTGTGGGGTAATTGAGTACACAGTGTATGTGGGGAGGCTCGGGAAGGGTGTTCCACGTCAGCAGGAGGCTTCTGGGAATCATCCCAGTGCTCACAGCATGGCACTTGGGCACATGTTTGTGGGGTAAAGGAATTAATCAGTGGTGCTGTAAATGGGCTTCTTTGTTCAAGTTTTGGGAACAGGGTGAGATGGGATGACTCAGGCAGATTTGGTTTTCTCCATGTGTCTGGAGAATTTCCCATTGTTCAGAAACAGAACCAGAATTTGCTGAGGAACCTGGTGAAGGTGCTTTGGACTCCCACAGCACTCCAGCCCTTTGATTCTCTCTGAAATCTCTCGCAGTCAGAGAGCTGAAAAAAGCATGAATTTTTCATAGGAAGAATCTCCATTCAGAGATGTGAGTTCAAGCCATGTCCTGGGTTGATGCCTAAAGCTTTGCCTGCTTAACCTGCCTTCAAAGGCTGGGGGCAAGTGCTATGCCTGGGGCTGGCACTGCTCTCCACCACTGAGAGAGGCTGGGTCACAGTTCCCAGAGCTGTTGGCTGGAAACTGGAGTGTGCAGAGGCTGGGAATCTGTGGGAACCTGACTCCTGATGTCTGTGCAGCTGTAAGTGCCTGAAAAGCATCACTGTGAATGACAGACTCGTGGCTGTAGCCTCCTCCTCCTCCCTGGGATCTCGGTGTAACACTTCCCGCGTTCCAGGAACAGCCTGTGTTTTGCTTCTTGCTGGAAGCAGCGCCGCGAGTCCTTTACAGTTCTCCTGGTGTCTGGGCCAGCTGAGTGTTGTGTTCTGAGAGGCTCCTGGGAGCAGTGATCCTGGCCAAGGCTCCAGGATGGGGTCCTGTGCTCCATGCCAGTCCCTGTGGCTGGAGAGGAGTCCTGGTACGGATAAAAGGGTGTCTAAATATAACTCGTCATGCTCTTTAAATAAACTGGAAAAACCCCACACAGCTGAGGTTTGTACTGGCCCTGCTGATGCCCGGGGAATGCTCCATGCCTGATTCCTTGTTCTTCCCTTGTTCCTTGCTCTAGGCTGCCAGATTTCCCATTTTCTCACTTCTTTTTGGTGATAGGCAGTGTCGGGCTTCTATTGCTGGGGTTTAGGGCAGGAGGTTCCTTTCTGGTGACTTGAAGCAACATCTCCAGTTTCTCCTGTCCTTCCTTTGGATCTCCTGCCTTTCTCTCTGTGGCTGCTCTCACTTTGCTATAAACTAACCTCCTCCCAGCCAGCAACCTCAGGCCTCTTGCAGACTCAGTTTTATGGGGCCATTATCCATCTTCCATCGAAGGAGTGGCTCTCCTGGCTATGGCAGGGCTCAGGTGGCTGCTCCCAGACGGAACCCACTGGAACATCTGGAGCCAGGGGCTGAGGATTGTGCCCTCTGTGCACACCAGGGAATGCTTAAGCCTGGTCTTTGCAGGAGTAGGTGAATGATTTGAGATCCTCAGAGTGCTGCTGGCATAATTTATTCTTGCAGATGTGCCCAGAGCAGTTTTAGGGGTTTGTTCTGCCCAGCAGCATCACAGAGAAGGACATGCCTGGGTCCTGTGCTTTAGTGGTTCTTGCAGGATCGTGCAGCAAACGGGACCTGCGAGTGGCCTCAACGCAGGGGCACAAGCCCTAAACATGGGAAACTGCAGTGGTGCTTGGGAATGAACAAAAATAAAAAGGCTCTAGAACTATTTAAAAGGAAAAATGGGTAATCTGTAATTCAGTTCAGAGGGAATTATTGTAGCAAGAGAACATGTTCTGGCTGGGAGGGAAGAAGTACTTGCTCAGACAAGTGATAATCTGTTGCAGCCCATTCCAGACACTTGACAGATATTGCCTTCCTCTGGCTTCCCTGGGATGAGCGAGGTGCTGGATGAGGAATGTGGAGTTTCTGGGCTATACAGAGTGCTAATTTAAACACCAAATCCTTGTTCAGCATGGGTGCTGCTGGTGGCTGCCTGGCCTGGGGGTGCTGCACAGGAGCTGATGATGAGGAGTGTGCTGGGTTCCGCGAGCACTCGGGGCTGACACCGGCCGGCTCGCTTTCTTGGATTTCTCCTTTGGAGCTTGGCAGCCGTCTGCTTCGGGGAGCACAGTGGCCTCATAAGAGTTTATTTGATCTGACACATGACAAATTGTTTCTGCTGGCGGCTACTTGAGGCGCAGTCTGTTCACTGGCAGCCGTGGCTCTGTGGGCACTGGGAAGTGGAGGAAGGCAGGCCTGCCTCCTCCTCTTAGGAAGCACCAGCGCAGGGAGCGTTGCTGTAACCCCCCTGCCATCCCAGCCTCCCTTTTGCTGGTTGATAACTGTGCTGTTGGCATGGATTATTAATGATGTTTGTGTGCTGGGTGTGTCTGCAGGTGCTGGTTGTGGCTCCTGTGGTTTGCTGGCTGCGGGGCAGAGGAGAGCCTGTGTTCTGGAACCAGACCCAGTTGCCATTAAAAACGCTTTGTTAAGTTGTTTTTTTTAGGACACCCTTTTAGCTCTGCAACGAGGAGCAGAATATTACATTCCTCAGCAGAATAAAAAGTACATGTCCCCTGTGAGATAGTGTAAATACATTTTATCTGTTCTATTACCTGCAGTTTTCAGAATATGTCCCCTAAGCATTTTAATCTTGTTTTCCAGAGTTGTCTCAGAGTGAGGAATCGCTCCTATTTGCAACTTTGGGAATGATTACTCATTCATTAATTTCTTCCCTTTCCTGCTGTCCATCTATTATTGCTTCCAAGAGAAAAAAGCCTCTCCGTAAATCTCACCCGCAACAGGGCTGAGTGCCTGATTAGACAGAGAGTTATGTGTGCTGGGAACGTGTTCCTGAGAGCTCATCCTGGAGCCAGTGCCCTTGGGTGCACAGAGCCTGCCAGGTGCCCAGGCTGGCTCCCTGCTCCCGGCCCCTGGGATGGACAAACCCAGCGGGCAGCGTGTGCCAGGCCAGCCAGGCACACCTGGAGCACAGCTGGAGTACAGCTGGAGCACGGTGCTGAGGCAGGAGGCTGGAGGTCAGGGCAGCTGCAGCACCCGAGCAGGGCTTTGCTCCTGACGTGCTTTGCCTGCAGTGCCGGGCTGTGGTTACGAAACAGAGCCGGGACAATGCGGAGCAGTTCCTGCTGCCACGCTTTTGTCCAGCAGCTAAAAGCCAGTTCAGAGGGGTTTGTGGAAGCGTTGTTTGCTTTGGTCTTTTTTTGCTCTTTCTTTAAGTACAGACTTAAAAGAGCTGGAGACTGGAGGCCACTGTAATTATTATTTCTTCCTGAATAGCACAATAAATGTGCCATTTGTTCCATAAATGACAGGGTCCTTGCCTTGGAAAACATATGCGGCCTGTTCCCACTGCTGTTCCCTTTGACGTGTGAGTAACTGCCCCTGCCTGCCTCTGGGTGCATGGAGATTTCTCACTCCCTCACTGGGGTCGGTGCCAAAACTTGTCTTGACATGTGACGTGTGTGGTCACTGGAAGTCACTGTGGAGGCTGTCACTCAAACAGCCTGGATTCACAGAGCAGCTTCATTTAGATGGCAGCTGATGGAGGAGCTCTGCAGAATAGCTGGGGATGAAATCTGTGTGCAGGAGGGGACAGCTGAGGTCTGTGGTCATCGTGGGAGAAGCTCAGACATGTACAGACAGGGTCTGGCAGACCTGAGGTGGATGTGCAGTGTCCCCACCTGCCATGGCACCACCAGGATGCAGAGGCAGCTGCTCAGGATGTTCTGGTGTCTCACAGCAGAGAGGAAGGTGCTGCAGGTGCATCTTGGATCAGAGCTGAGGGTGTGCATGGTAACAGCCTGCTGCTCACTGACAGCAGACTTCAAGCTCTTGGCTTTGCCAGTCCCCTCACAGCAAACACCAAGACATGGAGAGTGAAAAGCTCTATGTCCTTTGGCTGCTGCTTGGGTGAGAGCAGAGCCAGCAGATGCAATGACAGCCAGGACTGCCAAAGGAGGAGCCTTCTGTGGACCAGTCCTGCTCAGCTATTGAGATATGCCAGTCCTTGAAGTGACTCTTTATAGGATATCTCACCAAAAGGATTTTCCTCTTGAGTGTCTGGATCTCCTGCTGTTGGTCTGAGCTCCAGATGAGAAGCAGTGAACTGACTGGAAGGTACTGTGGTTACAAACAGAGTAATCGTCCCTTGGAAGAGAAATTTCTGGAGGAAACCCACTCAGTTCTGGTCACATTTCTGTTCTCTTCCTTCCCCAGTGCAGGCTTTAGACTGGTGTGGCTGAGGGGCAGTGGGACATAGTTAAGGTGCTGCTTCTGAGTGAACCCCACAGCTCTGAGGAGCAGGGAGTGTGGTCATGGAGCTCAGGAGGGACCTGTGGATTGGGAGCTTTACCACCTCCTTAGTTCTCTCTCCAGAACCCGTCAGTTCAGATTTCCATGGGGCAGCAGAGCCTTCCCTGCGAGAGGAGCCCAGTGCTGATTCCAGCAGCACATACGGGGTCCCATGGTGCTCACAGGAAAGCTGCTGGGATTCATGAGACGTTCAGAGACAGGTTCTCCACTTCGTCGTTCTCCTTCGTTTTATAAGGATTTAGGGCTGAGGAGCTCTTTGAAGCACTGCTGCAGCTTGTTCTGCCATGACAAGGTGGAGATGAACGCTGGCGTGACTTCCATTCCCCAAGGAAAATTCTCTTTTGCATGGATCACAAGCTGTGGCTCTGCTACTGTTTGAAGAGACCAGAGGAATCTCAGAGCCAGGCGCTCTGTGCCGCATCAAAGCCTTCCCCTCTGAAGCTGAGGTGCTGGGGAGCTCCAGTTCCGTGTCCTTCATGTTTGGGCAGCAGAAGGAAAGAAGGTCCCTGAACTAGAAGTCCCTTGGGGGATCAAAGCTCTGCTTAGCAGAGGTTTACAAGGCAAAAAGCCCCATGATGGCAGCAGGAAGGACACAAAGCCTGCAGAAGATCTGGGCCACCTGATAACAGACCTCCAGAGGGGCCTGTGAGACCTTCTGCTCTGCTGGAGGAGTGGGGCCAGCATCTCCCCCTGAGGAGGCAGACCTGCAGTGTCCTGGGCTTGACTGGAGCCATTCCGTTGTGCCTGAGGGATTGTTTAATTAAAAAGAATGCTGCACCATCACATTTCAACTGTTTTCTCCATACATTGCTGCAAGTAACATCTAAAATAGCTCTAAAAGGCAACAAACCATTCCCCAAAGTAGGGGTGGCAGATGAAGAACAGGAAAGGGAAGGAATTATGTTCTCTTTCAGCTTTCTGTGTCTGTGCATTTGCTTCTGCATTTGCAGCCCTTGGGGCTCTTTTTAATTTAAATTTCCTTAGGAAAAGCCCTGCTGAAGGAATGCTGCCTGCAGTGCTGGCTGTTCTGCTTTGGCTTTGGCCTGGGGAAGCTTTGGTGGTTGGGGAGCAAGACTTGCTTTTCGGTCTTTGTGGGAAATGCCTGGATGGAGGAATGGCAACCACCATGAGAGTCACTTCTCTGTGGTGGGACTGGCAGTCCCTCAGCTCTGCCTTCGTGCTCATTCCTGTCCCAGGGCTTAGTTAACTGCTTAACAAAGGCATCCTCTGAGACCTGTAAGAGCACTAGTGCAGGAAGAAAACAAAGCAAACTTGCATAAAGCCTTTCATCCAAGCACGGGAAGGTATTGCTGCTGACCTCAGTGGAAGGAGCCTTGCTTGTAGCCGTGGTGTCCATGTGAGGAATGGAGCAGCTGAGCCCCAGCGTGGGGGCTGACTTGTCTGGGCTGATGCAGGGATTCGGGACAAAGCCAGGAGTGGTCCCGAGGGAACCTGCTTGGCAGTGGGGTATGTTCATCCCCAGAGAGCACCTTATTCCCCTTCAGGGGAGGGTTTGAGGTTGGCTTGCTAGGGCTTTAATCCAGGTTCTTGTGCCAGTCTGGCAGCTCCTGAGTGGGTTTGACCCACGAGGTGGATCCCAGTGGCCTCCACCTTTTCAGCTGGGAGCTTGCCACAAAACTGGAAGCATGTGGGAGCCCAGCCAGGGCTGGACATCCAACCAGGCACCCCCTGCAATTAATCCACAGGCTGCTCTGCCGTGTTATTCCTGGCTACGTATCCTGGGTGTGCAGTGGGCGAGCCCCACGTTTGCTGCCCGTGTGCCATCCTGCTCCCTGTCCCCTGGGTTGTCGCAGGGAGTCAGAGCTGTCACCACTGCCTGGCGCTCGGTGGAGAGGTGAGAAAATGCATTTTTCATAAACCTCCCAGCTCACTGTTCCTGGCAGATCGATAGGGCAGCTGGAGGAGTCCTTGGCATGCCCGCTGTCGCGGCACTGCTGTGCCGGGTGCTCTGCAGGGAGTGGCAGGGGGGTCCTTGGCTTGGCAATCGCCACGGGAACCCTCCAGGCTGAGCTGGGGCTGGCAGGGAGGGTCCTGGCTGGGACAGGCTGAGATACAGCCGTGGGGATGGATGGTTGTACTGGGCAGGCAGTATGGTGCAGGCGCTGCTGTGAGAGTTGTGCGCCAGATCCATCACTGCTGGATTTCTGTAACACTGAGCAGGAATTTTGCATGGTTTCTTAACCTCTTAATTGAGCCTCTTTATAGGGAAGCCAGCATCTGACAGGGGAAGGAGGTTGTTATTCCTTGTGAGAGCCATGGGTGAACAGCAGGAACTTGGAAAACACAAAAAGCTGTTTCCAGAGAGGCTGGGAATAAGCCAGTTAAATCTCTGGCAATTCGTGGGCCCAGTGGCAGTGGGACATCAGGGTTCTCTGGGACATGGTTAGTGCAGCATGTGCTTTCTTTCCTATTAAATTCTCCAAGCTTGGGAAAGCAGAGGGAGTAAAAAAACACAATGAATGCTGGCAGACTCCTGGGTGAGTGCGAGTCAAGGTGTCACCTTGCAAATAGAAACTGATGAAAAAGGTAGATCTGAGTGGGGGGAGAAAACATCACTTATTCTATGTGCTGTGCATGGGAAATTGCAGCAAGGAATGGGAGAAGGGAATAGGTACGGGCAGGAGGAGGGGTGTTTTCGGCTGGGGTTTGGGGTGGTGGGGAGGTGAGGAAGAAGGGAAAAGATATTTCAGGTGGTTGAGGTCAAGCAGTGTGACAGCCTTCAGAAAGATGTTTGTCCTGAAGGTCCCTATGCATCTCTCATCTCCAGGCAAGTCCTAAAATCTTAAATTGGTGCAAATCAGCACCAGCGTTCTGGTGGGGACCCGAAGGTCCCTGCCAGCCCCAGAGCTCTGCAGAGCGAGAGTGTCATGTGGAGTGCAGGCAGTCACAGAGCCCTGCGAGAGCAGCTGCCAGAAATTCAGATAGATGCACTGCTTATAAATAATAAATGATAAATTCAGCCTCTGATCTCCAAGGCACGCTCTGCTTCTGTACACTCCATCCTAGCAGAGAAGGTCCCCCACTGTAAACTCAGTGCTCTCTCTCTGGCGTGGAGGCTCTGAGGGGTGTCGGGGATGCACGGGGGTCATGCTGAGCTATGGTGGAGCGTGGTCCCTTCTGCCACCAGCACTAATGAGCATGGCCCCTCGTGCCACGGTTGCTAACGAGGCTGGGGAGGGTGAGGGCAGCCTTGCTCAGGCTTCAAACCACTGAAGTACAAAGCTGCGCTCCTGCCCTCTGGAGAGCAGCGTTTTGTGTGAATGCTGCTTGCTGAACGAATTAATTAAGTCAATTTAAATGATAGACTAAACGATATTTAGTGTTAAACTGTGCCACTTGTATAAACAGCAGGGTCAGGGCTGCTGTGCCTGGCTAGAAGGGGCAATTCTGGCTTTATCGAAGTGATGCTCAGCAACCCCCTCCTCTGCTCTTGGGGGAGCTGTGGCAGTGCTGGTGAAGCTGTGGGTGCCCAGAGCACCGCTGTGCTGTCTCCTGCTGCTGGACACATCCCTGTTCTGCTCCTGTGTGCGCCGGCACCTGGCAAGTGCTGTCAGAGCTTCGTTGGGTGGTGTCATGGCCCAGCTGCTGCTCGAGGGGCTGATGTGAGCTGATGGCTGCACAGGTAGCCTGGAGGGGTTATTAATATTTATTGTTATTATTTGTTAGCAGCAGTTACAAAGGTTGCACGGCTGCTCGGTAGATGCCGAGCCCTGTAAACACGTGTTTGTGCCATGGTTATCCTGCTCTTCCCACCCTGTGCCATGGCACAATTCCCTCCTGTGCTGGGCCCAGTTTGGAGCGGGGCTTCTGTGTGCCATGGTTATCCTGCTTCTCCTACCCTGTGCCATGGCACAATTCCCTCCTGTGCTGGGCCCAGTTTGGAGCGGGGCTTCTGCTGCAGGTGGGACCAGGACCTACTGCCTATGCTCGGGCTGGGCCCAGCCAGCCCAGTTTATTCCTGTAAAGCTCAAAGTGTGGCTTCCTTGCTGAGTGGGTCCTCTGTAGGCAGCAAGAAGGTGTTCCCACAACTTTTCCTTTTGTGTAGGAGTGTTTTTAACACGCCACAGCAGAGTCCTGGTAGGAGTAAATGATGAGGAGCAAGCAAGAAGAATAAATGTTTTTTTTAAAGCAATTTCGTAAGTGACATGAATGGAATGGTCTGCATGGCACCTACACCCTCTCTACTGAGATCCTGGAGGTGTGGGGGTGCTTGCAAACAAGTGCTGCTGCTCTGTGGGCTGTCTTTTACCTGAATGGGGCTTTGTGCCCAGGTGGGACCCTCTGTCAGGGCTTGGAGCTCTCACTGTAGTGGGCTCCTTTGTGGGGCTGGAGGCACAGGGGTGCTTTCCTGAGGACAGGATGCCTGGAGGAGCAGAGCTGCTGAGATCATCCCAGGCACACCAGTGTAGCTGTGCAGTCATTGAGCAGGAGGGACAGCTGGCCACAGGGTGCTCCCGAGGTGTCTGTAGCATACCAGCAAATATGAGTGCTCTTCACAGACCTGGGGACCCTCTTGCTTGGAGGAGGATGATTTCAGGTCAGGTCAGCTAAATTTCTTTCTCCATGGCACTGCACATCACTTAGCCTATCACGCTGGGCTCGGCCACAGATGCTACCCATTAAAAGGATATTGTGTGTGAAGGGGATCTCAGCTCGCTGTGATTGCACTCTGTGTCCTGAGAGCCCTCTCCAGTCCCTCAGCCCCTGGGCACGGCTGGCTGGAGAACATTCCCTGTGCTGCTGTTGCCCAGGAAACTTTCCCTTCAGCCGCAGAGGCTGTGAGTGCCGGCAGGTCTTTGTACCATGGTTCAGCTGGAGAGTGCTTGGGTTCCTCGAGGTTTTCCATCCTTGGCTGGCTCTGCCCTGCACTAAGCGAGGGAGCTCTGGCAGTGGTTTGTGCTGGGAGAGACACACGATGTGCTGGTGGTGCTCCCATCACCACCGGCTGTCTCGGTGAGGGGTGGCTGCATGGAAACCTGGCCTGAACTAGTTAATCTGCAGGCAATGTTGCAAGACTGTAATACCCATCCTGCTCCCTCAGTTTATCCCTAGATGGGCACAAGGATTAGCTTATTGTTATTGTTTGTTCTTAGAGAGAATTGGTATTTTTGTATCAGCACTGGGGTGGCAGCAGGACCGGGGCAGTGCCTGTCCCCAGTGCTGGCACTGCTGAGGCACCTCCAGTCTTGTGTCCAGTTCTGAGCTCTCGTGACAATAAAAACATTGAGGGGCTGGAGAGTCAGTGCTGTGAGGAGCAGCTGTGGGGCTCAGCCTGGAGAAAAGGAGGCTCAGGGGGACCTTATCCAGGAGGGTGGAGCCAGGTTGGAGTTGGGCTCTGCTCCCAGGGGACAAGACAAGAGGAAATGGCCTCAAGCTGTGCTAGGGGAGGGTCAGGTTGGACCTCAGCAGGCATTTTTACGTGGAAAGAGGGGTCAGCCATTGGAACTGCCCAGGGAGGTGTTGGAGTGCCCATCCTGGTAGGTGTCCAAGGAAGGGCTGGAGGTGGCACCCAGAGCTCTGGGCTGGGGACAAGGTGGGGATTGGGCACAGGTTGGACTTGATGGTCTTGGAGGTCTCTTCCAACTTAAATGATTCAGTCATTCTGCTTCCAGCTGGCTGCAAAGCCAGAGGCTGATGATGGGGCTGAGGAGCTCCAGGATGTCTGTGTGCTCTCCTGGAGCAGCAGATCAGAATTCAGATGAGGCTTCAGGCAGATTTGTTGGAGTGGCACAGGACAGGCAGCGTGGGCTCTGTGCCGGGACATGAAAGCGCGCAGCGCTGCCAGCAGCAGGAGGCATTAATGACATCTTCTCCTCTCACTGGCTGCCTTTGAGCTGTCACCTGTGACTGCAGGAGCTGCGTTCCCAGGGCTGTGCAGCTCCCTGATACACAGCTCGTGCAGTCAGTGGAAATGTCCCTGCTAATGGGCAGCACAACTCTGGGCTCTTGTTTCTGCTGCTGCTGGTGCAGACAGGGATTTCTGGAGCTGTGGAGCAGAACCTCCCAGCCAGCAACATCTCCTCCTCTGACAGGAGGATTACTGCCAGGAATGGAGACTTCTCAGAGTCTGACCCTTTGCTCTTTCCCTAGTGCCTGGTTTGCTTTGACAAAAGAGGATTATTAGGAAAAAAATCAGCCCCTCCACTCTGCACAAGGGGAATTTATGGCCTTCCTGATGTGGTTTTGGTGCCCAGCTGCTGTACGTGAGTGCTGCTGGATCCTCAAAGATGCCCTCAAATCCAAGCAAACATTCCTTGTGCAGGTGGGGGCACCATGACCACCTTTCCTGCTTTGCAGGCTGCAAGGGTTGTTTCTGAAAATGCATTTTGAGCACAGAACATTCTGTGTGGAAATCCTCTCGTGCCCTCTGCGTGCGTCTGTCTGTAACAAGGTGTCAGCCTGTGCAGGCTTCTCTCCAGGAGCTTCAGAGCCGCATGTTGCACATGTTGGCTCCTCCTGCCTACCTGGGACCGAAGCACACTGCTAATTGTTGTGCAGATGTCATCTGCCAGGCAGGCAGGAGGCTGGAGGCTTGAAAGAGGCTGTGCTGTCATTTGCTACCAGCCTCCTTGGTACACGTGAGCTCTATTTTTATTGGGAGTGTGCGTTTGCTTTCAGCCACTGCTTTGTTGAATTTCTTTTTCTTTTTTTTTTTTTCTTTTTATTTCCAGGCTTGCAGATAAAGTTTGAGGGATACATCTATTTTTCATTATTCCAGTTCTGCTGCTTGTTTTATAACTGAAAAAAACCCCAGCCAGACCTAAAAACCTGTTTCCTGTGTAAAAAGCAGCAGTTTGTTCTGAGATGAGAGGGAACTGTGTGTAGTGGTCACCCTGAGACTGAGGTTGTGACTGTGGCACTGTCCAGAAGGGCAGAAAGATCAAGATCTTCTGGAGCAGATGGAGTTTGAGCCTTTGCATCGTGCTCTGGGATTTCCAGCTCGGGAGACTGGCTGTTGGTTGTAGCCTGGTTTTGCTTGGCCATGTCCCAGGAGAGAGATGGAGGCTCTGGCCACAGGTTGTCTCTGCCTGTCTTTCTTTACTCCAGCTGCAGGTTAGTAAGGGTTTGTGGGTCCTTGAGGTGGTTCTTTGACCCTTCAGAAAAGAAGAGACACTGAAGGAGGAAATGGGAGGTGACGCTTTCCTGCCTTGTGTGGGTTAAGCAGAGGAACTCCTTGCTCAGGGATGCTCTGCGTGCCAGAAATCCAGATCTGCTCCAAAACCAATTAATGGGGAAAATCCAGGTGGTGGAGGTGGTTCAGAGGTAGAGGCTGCTGTTGAGGAAGACCCTGGCTCAGGAGTTTTTGGAAGATGTAGAAGTACATCGGACGTTTGGTTACGTCTGCTCCCTGCTCTGTCGCTCTCCTGTCTGCCACTGACCAGTGTGATGTGGTGGGTTGCCTTTTTCTTTTCTGGCAAAAACCAAGCAGGAAGAGGAAGAAGTAACATAATGGAGTGGAGAGACAAGGTGCCAGTGAAGGGGTGGAAGGAGAGGAGCTTTCCCTCCATGTCCCTGAGGGCTTCTGGGGGCAGAGGCTCTTTGGTGGCAGGAGCTGGTGCTGGGTGCTCCTGAGAGCAGGTTTCCTGCTTTGTGAGATAGAAAGTGGTTGCTTCAAGGAAGGAAAAGTCTGTGATGTGCTGTGCCATCCTGATGGACAGCAGAGATGGAAGGCAGGATATTTCGGACTGCATGTATGGGAGGAAATTCTTTAAAACCTGGGTAGGAGTAGGAGCAGACTTGATGGAGGGATGAGTAATGAAGGAGTGTTTGAACGGAACTAATCAGTCCCATCTTCTTTCAAAAGACCTCATTTAGTTTAATTTAGCAGCGTGTAAATTTAGAGCCAATCAAAGGAAATACTTGTGCAGCCTGTGTGCTGGCAGGCTGCTCCACTCCCTACCCCGGCAGCGAGCTGAAGGCTGTAGGTGGATGCAGAGCCTCGTGTGGCGAGGCAGTGGGGGCACACGTGTGCGTGGTTCCACACACAGGGTGGGCACACGAGCTCTGTGCCTGCCCACTGGCACCCACCACAGCAGAACCCTTCAGTTTCCCCCCTCTCTTGTTCAGCAGGAGCTTTGGGGTCGATCAGGGTGGCTCTGTGCCATGGCACTGCTCCCTGGTCCCCTCGAGCGTGGTCAGAGCCAGCTCCTGTCCCCACAGCTTGGGTGAGCTGCTGCTCTGAGCAGCAGGGAAAGCCTTGTGCTGGAGGAACCACCAAGCAAACCTCGTTGACCTCTGCAAAATGTTGTTTTCCTCAAGAAAAACCTACATATGGATTAGATAAACCCCTGATCTTTGGACAGCTGGTCGTTTTGTTTAATTTGAATTAACATAGCTACTTCTGTGCTTAAAATGAGGCACAGGCATAAAAAGCCTTCACGGGATTGCACTGCTGTTTATTTTCCCCTGTAGTTGTCATCCATGGCACTAACACAGTGATTTCAAACAAGTCTTGCAGGTCTCCTCATATTTTCCAGGACAGATTTTATCCCCTGCAGGATCAGTATAAGGTACTTTGCATTACCTGTCACAAACCCCATTAGCAGTGAGACCGGCTGCCCCCCACGAGCCCCGTGTGCTCACACCTCGAGGTGTTGTGCTTCCTGCAGTGTCACACCCGTGATCCCATGCTGTGTTGCAAAGTGTTGTGTAAAGAGTCCTGAAACCTGTGAAAATGGAAGAAAAAACCACTGTTGGGTTTGTTTTCCTTTGCATTCCAGGCTGGTGGCAATGTCCTGCTGGGCCGGTCTCCTCTCCCCCGCTGCCAGAGTCAGCCTGCTGGTGCTGCTGGTGTCTGTGCTCTTCTCCTGCTCCAGCCTGAGCGACAGAGTTCCCGTAAGTTTTGGCTGCTGCAGCTGAAAGACCTGCTCACAAAGGGCTGTTCAGCCACTGGGGTCTCTACTGGGGTGACAGCCTCTCCTCATCCCCCTCCAGAGCCAGGGAGGGAGTTGGTGACATCTCTTCTCAACAGCAGGACTTCAACAACAACATTTCAGAAGGGCTGCCCAGTGTCCCAGACCCTCCCTGTTCAGGCTTTTCACCTTCCTGCCCTTGATTTCAGGCTGATGGAACAGGGATGCCTTTTGTCTTTAAGGAAATGTCCATTGTTCTTTAGGAAACTTCTTTCTCCTGCTTGAATTATGAAAACAAACCAAAAAGAATTGTACTGATTTCTGTGTAAATGAAGAGTCGCTTGTGTGGTGCTGCCCATTTTTGCTGGAAATGCTAATGAAAATGGGGTATTGCAAAGCAACTGTGGCCAGGCAGTGACAGCAACACTTAAATGAACCAAGTCACATCCTTTTATCCTTCCTGAGCATTTAAACCCCAGCACTTTTCCTAAGCAGAGCCGGTAAACATCAGCTGTCTCCATTATGTGTTTGAACAGATCCAGCACTGGGAGGCCTGGTGGTAAATTTACAATAGCCTGTATTGCTAACTCCCTCTTGGCTAATCACAGAGCCGTGGAAATAAGCTAAGTAATAACTGCTCCACTCACTCCTTTTTAGTCCTGTTGAGTCTTGGCTCAGAAAATGTTAACATTGATTTTCATCTGCAGAACCTGGGTTTTTATGGCTGTGATTGTTCCTGAGCTTTAACCATTTGTTATAATTTGAACAATCCAAGCCCCTGATGCACTCAGCAAAAGCAGGAGTTAAGATGTGGTTTCTCATGCATTTCTGAAACTGCAGTCCCTTTCGACAGCCAAAACAAAAACATTCTGTAGGTTTGTCAGCCATCTTTGTGTGTTACCACAGCTGTGGAATCGGGGAATTGTTTAGGTTGGGAGAGACCTTTATGGTCATTGAGCACAACCCAGCACTGCCAAGGCCACTACCAGCCCATGTCCCCAAGTGCCACATCCACGCTGTCATTGCTGCTGGACGTGTTTTGATCAGGTTGACATTTCTATTGCTCAGAAGGACTGTTTTAGGCTGGAAATGGATATTTAAATGCAGAGCATCCAAATTCTGAGAGAAAATGTGCATGCATTTTTTCCCAAAGAGTGGAAGAACTGAAGGCAGAACATATCCCAGAATTTACAGTTAACCTCTGAATTTACTTATATTTTTCCCTGTGAAAACATCCCAAGGATTAATATCCAAACACTTCATGAAGTGAGCTGTAACTCTGTTCTGATTGCCAACAATTAGGACTAATCATTCTCTGTAGGGTGGTTATCTCAAATTCTTCAGTGGTGACTGAATTAGTGATCTCAGAAACTGAGAATATTCCCTTCAGCAGGCACTGAGCTGTCGGCATGATGAGCCCGGACCAGTTCATCTGTTCCTTATTGAAGCACAACAGCACAGACCCAGGAGTCAGTGCCTGGTGTGAGAGTACAGGTCGTTACTGTGCACTCTCCAGAGTTTTATGTGACTCCCACCATCTCCTTGGGGAGGCTTTCCATTGAACAGCAGTGTTTCCTTCACAGCAAGGATTTTTTTTCCCTGCTGTTCTTCCCTGTTCTTCCCTTGGCGTAACGTCGAACCACTCGTGCTGGCTGCTCTCCCACACCCCTGCCATCCTCGTGCTGCACTTGCCATGGAGGTGGTGATTAAATCCCTGCCTCATTGTTTTAAAGGACTTGGAGAACACTGGGAGTGGATGGAGAAGAGGATCCTCACATTTATATCATGTGGGCAACTCGGTGTGTTTTTTCCCGTGTCCTATTTTGGAAATAGCTGAACTATTTTAGCTGAAATCTTCTCCAAGCCTGAAATAAGTGCATTTAAGAAAAAAAAAAAAAAGCAACAAACCAACCAACAAGCCTTGAGGCGTTCCACTCGTGTGGAAAATTTCAGCTGAAAAAGTTAAAAGTTTGACATATTTTTAGGCAAGGGAAAATGGGGTCTTACAACATTACACAACCCTAATAATAGCCAGGGCTCCTGCCTCTGACTGAAATACAGGTGAGGTTCTGTGAAAGCTGGTTTGAAACCTGCAACCTGCTCTGGAATAGGAAATAAGCTGCATTGCTTTGTTCAGCACAAATGTCATGCTAGTTATGCATGTTTAACCTTTAATATACTTTAAATCTAAATTAAACCATGTGGAAAGAATCTCGGATGTAAAAAAAAAAAATCTGCTGGCGAGGGAAAAAATTTTGTATTCTCAGCCAGCACTAAATTACCCAGATGCAATTGCTAATGAGCTGAATCTCTTCTCTCCAAAAGGAGTTTGCCCTTACAAAAATAGAAGAGAGCGACATAAAAGATGACAGTGGGAACGAGCCGGTGACAGAGGATGACGCCGATCCTGAGGACCTGGAAGTGTTTTACCCCACAGATCAGTGGCAAACCCTGCGCCCAGGTAACTGCTGCTGGCTAATTATAGCATCCCTCTGGAGCCCCACCTGTCAGCACTGACAGCAGCCCTGCAGACTCTCCAGAACCTGTTTGTTCCCATGACAATGGGTGCTTTTGCTGATGTTCACATACGGAGAGAAGGACTCGGTGACCCCGTGCTGGGACTGGAGGCCCAGGGCAAAGTGTCCCACTAGGGGAACGGCTGCTCAAGTGCTTTCAGGTCACTGCAGCAGGAGGAGTGGGCTGCCAGTCCTGTTGTGGGTGTGGGGACTGTCTCTGTCACTGGCTCCACAGCCCTTTCTCTCTTCATTTGTCAAGGGACAGGTTTTATAACGTTTGCTGGCACGTGGATTCCCAGGTCTGCTGTGCTCCGGTGTGGAGCTGCTCAGTGGCAGGCTGATTAGGAGCTGTCACTGGAGCACTGCACAGCTTTTTAACAATGGGTTTTCTGTTCCATGGCTGTTTGAAAGCCAGCTTTTATTTCTATCTGTGCAAACCACAAAAAAATCTCTTCCCTTTCTTTGGGTTTGTGTCTTTCATTAGACGTGCCTGGGACTCTGTGGTGACAGGAGCCCAGTGGAGCAGCTTGGCCTTGTGTGCTGGGAAGGCTCTGGAGGGGCCAAACCCATTCAAACACACACAGATGCATGTGTGCATACATATTTCAACAATTAGCCTGTCTCTGGGGTCCTGGATGAGCTGTTTAATCCACTTGTGCCTTGGTGTTCTCATGTATATGCAGGTGTAATACCTTCCCACCTCACAAGGGTGAACTAAGTAGTAATTAATTTTTATAAAGTGCTCTGAATTTAAGAGCTTTATCCTATGCTCGGTGTTATCATTGAATGAATAAGTATGGGTTCCATTTGTCTTGCAATTTCTGCCAGATCTAGCAGAATGACTTTTCCAAATGCAAATCTTTGTATAACATAAATGGCTACAAAAGCCCCTGCGTTGCACAGAGCCGCAGTATATACTTACCTTCCATTTCTGTACCATTATGTATGGAAGGCGTGTGGTGTCCCTGCTCATTATTCAGCCTGGCAGCTTTGTTGGAGCAGAACATGTACATACTTGCAATCATTAGGAACCTCATTGCAGGGTTTGTTCACAAGCACCTTCTCCACTGCTCGGGTGCCTTATTCCGCTTCATTTCTGTAGTTATTCCACGTTGGGCACATGCAGTGAAGGGCTTGTGGAAGTGGGGAGCTTGTCAGTATTCTCAGAGGAGAGTAATTGTGGTTACTCTTGTAAAGACTTAAGTGGTGTCCTGCCTCATGCTCTGACTGCTGCAGATCCCAGCGTTGGGGACATGGCACAGAGAGGAGCCTGCCTTGGTCTCCCGCTGCCAGATGGTGTTTCTGTCTCCTGGAGGTTCCTCTGAAGTGAAACCTCTGTGGACTGGCACTCACACTTTCAGCATGTGTGTTACCCAAGGCTGGGGACCCTGCAGCCAGCACAAGCCTGTCCTTACAAACACTGGCCTCGAGGCTTTCCCAGTGTGAGCACAGCTCTGTGCTGGGCAGGGAGCTGACCGTGGCCCGAGGGAAGCTGCTGATGTGGCTGCATGAGGATGCACCTTTTGGTCCTTCAGCAGAGCCACACACCTTAGCAGTGTGTCTAATCCCTTGCTTGTGCAGCTTCCCGTGTTTGCCGATGTGGCTCCGCTCACTGGCAGCTGAGCAGAACCTGGCTGGGCTATGCTCAGGAGTTTGCCTTCTGCTGCCCATCTCTCCAGGACACTCCCTCTCCCGTTGTATCCCTGCAGCAAAGTGAGCCAGTATCTCTGGGGGAAGCAAATGTTTTAATTAAAAATTTGGGTTTCAGTTCTGAGCACCGGGAGGGAGCTTGGAGTTGCGATTCCCCCATCTCCCGTTTCAGCTTGTTCCTGTTCTGAGCTCATGCAGGATTTTTGTGCTTCTCTACAATGGTGCAGCAGCTCATCTTTTATAGATGTATTCCCAGTTTTCCTCTGCTGAGTTTCTAGTTCCCTGTTGCTAATTGCATCAATCCATGTTTCCGCCAAGACTGCAGCAGTGTCACCCACCTGTAACCTGTCAAATCCCCCCAGATTCGATTGTTATTGTATCTGCAATGCTTTGGGCGCTTGTTCCTCGCTGTCTACAGTGTGAGCTGGATTTTGATCAAGTGCTTTCTTGCACTTTGAGCACACTTCAAGCTGCTGGAGGTAGCTGGATGCAAACACAGAGAGACAGTTGCCCTAAGAGCTGTGCCGCCTGTAATCTGGAAGCAAGATCAGTTGTCTCTTCTGCCAGGCAGCTGGACCTGACGGCTCTGGAAAGGTTGGTGAAACTTCACAAAGTCCTTTAACACTTTGTTAGGCATTGCTTCTTTCTCACTGGGCACTAAATAATGCACCAGGTGCAGTGGGCTCAGGCTGAAGGGAGATGTGTGCCTAGGAAAGGCTTCCAGTGATGCCTTTTCCTGGTCTTAAAACCACGAGTCAAACACGGTTAGAAGGGAAAAAGGGATTTTACCTTGGTATTTAATTTAAGGATCCTTAGGTGCACCACGTCCAGGTGGAATGCACCTCCATGCACCCTGCAATGGCTACTGCAAAATCCCCCTCCTCAAGATCTGGTCTCACATTGTAGGTGTTACTAATTAGCACATCTGTCCAAAATTCCCCAGTGAGAGGCTCAAATGAGTCCCCCTTCCCCAAGGAACCTTCCCCTGGATGGTTCTATCTCAGTTTACAAAATGTGTTCTGGAGAAGCCCTTGGGCTCTGGGCACACTGATCCCTCACTGCAAAGCTTCTAAAATGTTTGTTTCCCAGCTGAACAAACAAGTCCAAGAATGGAGGCAAAAAGCACCAAGAGTGCAGAAATTGTAAAAAGGTCTAACAGGGGTATAAAAGAAAAGGCAAAAATCATCCTGGTATCACCAGCACATCTGCTACTGTTCTGTTTTGGCATAATCTGGGGGGCTTTTCCTTCTGTCTGTGGTTGGAGTCCACAGGAACCTGCAGGTTTTTTGGGGTTTACTGAGTGGGATTGCAGCATCCTCTGAAGGAAGGTTCACACCCCTGCTCAGACCCTTCGTGGTCAGGTAACTGCTCCACTGCAGACACAGAATTTGTTTGAAGTTGTGCTTCCTCTGCTTTTTCCTTTCAGAATACACTTTCTCCAGGTGATAGCGCCCTTGGGAGCTGGAACCTCTCTGGAGACACCTGGGAGAGGTGACTTGCTTTTGTTGCTGTGTGCATTAAGCTCTGCCAGGCTTGTGGAGGTGTTTCTGTCAGCACACAGAAGCACCTGCTGCCTCTCAAGGTGATCCTGCCTGATGGTTGTGGCAACCAGAGGCTGATCCTCAGTCCTTGGGATGGCACAGATGAATGGATGTGGTGCTTAGGGACATGGCAGTGCTGGGTTAATGATTGGACTCGATTTGAGAGGTCTTTTCTAACCGTCCATGATTCTGTGATGGTTTTCTCCATCAATTTGACAGTTTTCTTGGAGGTTCTGGGTATAAAAGCATTTCCTTCACCTTTCTGCTGTCCTCAAATCTGCCACACAGCATCCCAGAGCACACAAATGTTTGTTTCCTGGGGATGACCTACTTTTGTTATTTGGGCACCAAATTTCCCAATATTTTGTTTAGTGTTCCTGATGATGATTGAAAGTTGGATTGCTCTGTCCATCTAGTCCTATCACTGAGCTGCAGATTTTCCACCCAGCATTAGGGTGGGAGATTTTCCACCCAGAAGTGGCTCCTCTGAGAAGGCTTTGCTGTGAAAATTCAAGAAAAGGATATAAGAGGCAAGGAAGTAATTGGGAAAGGAAAAGGGGGTTAATTACCCCCTCAGCAGTGATGAGGGGAGAGCTGGAGCTGCACAAGGCCTCTGCTCTGCCCACCCCCATGGCAGCAGCACTTTCCTGCTCCCTGATGTGGCAGAAACCCTCTGGCAGGTTTTCCAGCTGACAGTTGGGAGTTAATGAGCCCAGTTTCCAATCCAGATGGACAAGTGAGAACCTCCGCTGCCCAAAATATCAGAATATTTACAGTCTGCTCTGCAGACAGCTAGCAGTGGGGCAGAGGCTGCCTGTGCTCCAGAGCAGCTCCCTGCAGACTGGAGAGATGGAGCAAAGCCTGGCACTGGTGACTGGCATGGTGCAGCATGGATCTCTCGGGGGTTTGGATGGGATGTCTCAGGGCAGAGCAGGGAGCTTGGCTGACCTGCACCTTCAGCTGTGGTTAAAGCTCTGCCTTGCAGAGCTGAACCTGCAGTGACTCCCCAGCATTTGTGCTGCCCAGAGTCATTCTCTGAAGTGCCCAATTGTATCACGTTAAAAACCAAGGAGCCGTGGCTGCTGCTGTTGATCAGGCTGCCAGGGTGAGACTGATGGGAACGTGCTGCTGGTGCTGCTTCTGCAAAGATGAAACCATCTTCTCTTCAGCAGGGAGCCAGTGATACATTGCTTGGCATTTAAATATCCGTGGCTGCAGCTTCCAGGGATCCTCAGGCTATCTTTGCTGTTCCTGCCTGTCATGGGTCTTGTCCCATCTCATTTGCTGCACCAACAAGGTTTTACACCTATGGAAGCACAGTTCTCAAGGCAGCCACGTTGGGGAGGTATTTTCAGAGGCTGCTGTGAAGGACTTGCTGTGGTTTTGGAAAGAACAGGACTCAGGACGGGGAATAACTCGGGCCAGTTTCATTGCCAGTCTCTCTCTTTCAGGAGATTTTGGTGGCCAAGGGAGGCAGCATTGCTTTAAGCTGAGGTTTGTAAGGCTGGGAGAGGAAGGAGGCAGGAGCAATGCCTTTGGCTCGGGAGTCCTGCACCTGGCCTGTCCCACAGCCTGTGGTGGGGAGGGTCCTGAGGTGGCTGCTGAGGGTCCCCTCACACCTCGTCTGTGGGTTTCTTGCTCCTGCTGCTCACTGGGATGTCCTGAGCTGCAGCAGCTCTTGCTAATTGCTTTGCTGAATTAATGACTGTCCAAACCATTGGCTTCTTGCTGACCTGGACCTAACTCAGACAGTGGTGGGCAGGTCTCTGAAATATTTATGGCAGCACGGTCAAGAGAGGGCTCTGAAATACAGGGTGAAACCACCAGGGTATGCTCGTTTGTGCAAAGTTTGACGTGTCTAATCCAGGAAATGGGAGCCTCATCACATCAGCACAGATTTGCATATAGAGGGAAGGCAAATGGAATTTTAAAAACCTCATCTATAGTAGATGAAATGCTTCTTCTCCGGGTTTCTTTATAAAATGACTTGTTACTGATGTGCAGAGGGGAAAAATCTTGACTGTGGAGTTGTTATAATCTTGTCTGGCCAGTGACAGGAGAGCTGGAGGATGATTCCAGCAGGTAGGAAAGGCCTGGCTGACTTGAGAGCAAATCTTCAGTGCTTGGAAGCTGTGTAGTCCCTGGTAGCTCTCCCTCTGCTTGTTTTCAATCTGACCTCTTGTACAGGAGGCTTTTCATATCCTAAATGTACCTTGTGCCTGTCCTTTTTATTGCCATCTGCCTTCACGGGCTCCTTTTTCAGCTTCCTCACCCTCCTGGGCTTTCCTTTGCCTCTCACCTCCACATCACAGGAAGCACAGAGTCCCTAACATTGGCTTGTGCCTAATTCCAAGTCCTTGGCAGAAGTGCCAGGGCCAAAGCTCCAGGTGCTGCTCCTGCCTTGGGTGTGGGGCAGTGCCAGTGTCACACCAAGCAAGTCCTCCATGCCTTGGTCCTGGGCTGGGTGAGAGGGATGGTGGTATTTCCCTGCCTGCTGCTGGTGCAAGGACAGGGCTGGGGCCCAGGAGATGCTTGGACAGTGAGCAGGCAGGTGGTTCCCAGTCCTCTGCTCAAGCAGGGGGTGTTTGAAGGATGCCAGCTCTGGGCAGGGTGACACTGCACGGGTGTCCTTCCCTGTGGCTCAGCTGAGGGCAGTGCTGCTCCCCAGGGTAGCACCCTCACAGGAGTGGGTGATGCCAGGATGATTTTTTCCTTTTCTTTTATACTCCTGTTAGACCTTTTTACAATTTCTCTATTCTTGGTACTTTTTGCCAACATTCTGGGACTTATTTGTTAAGCTGGGAGACTGAACGTTTTAGAAGCTTTGTAGTGAGGGATCAGTGAGCCCAGAGCCCAAGGGCCTCTCCAGAGCACATCTTGTGAACTGAGATAGAACCATCCAGGGGAAGGTTCCTTGGGGAAGGGGGGCTCACTGGAGCCTCTCATTGGGGAATCTTTGATAGATGTGCTAATTAGTAACACCTCTAATGTGATACCAGATCTATTGTGGGTGGGCACTGCAGGGTGCATGGAGGTGCATTCCACCTAGACGTGGTGCACCTAAGGATCTTTAAATTAAATACCAAGGTAAAATCCCTTTTTCCCTTCTAACTGTGTTTGACTCTTGGTTTTAAGACCAGGAAAAGGCATCAGGGAGGGACACCAAGGTGCCGCTCACTGGGACACCTGCAGTGTACAGTCCCACACACAGGCTTGCTCCCTGTGTTTTCTGTCTACTTTTCCTTTCACCTGGGAGGTTTTGCAGTCAGTGTTTTCCCAGCACGTCCATGAGGGTATTGGTTTCAGCATTTCTGCAATGAATTGGTTTTTTCCCCCCAAATTCAGGTAAAACTTGTCTTCTGTCATTTCCACAAGGTCCAGTATCCTGGCAGCACTGGTGTGGTGAGAAAAAGCCCTACATGTACTGCTTGGGTTGCTCAGGTTTAGGAGCAAAGTCGGGTTGGGGTGGGTTTTTGGGGTGGGTTTTTGGCATGTCAGGTCAGTCCTGTCCCTTACTGGCTCTGAGGTCACTGGTTTCATTAAACAAACTGGTTACAAAAGTCTTTTGCAGTGATGCTCATCCTGCCAAAAACTGACTGTGCTTCTGAGCAGCCAGAATAAAAGTCTGCAGCTTCTCTAACCCGCAGCCAGGGGCTGTGGGGCGCTGCCAAAACAAGGGTGCAGTGCTGTGTCTTCTTGAGCCGAGCCACGACTCCTGCTAGTGGCTTGTGGAATTCTGAGCTCTGCAGGGTATTCCAGGTGATCTGGAGGGGTCATAAAGCAGGGGATGAGGTGCTGAGAGTCAAGCAGTGGTTTCAGTGCAACAGGAGGAGGTTAAGCTGCAGCTTTCTGAATAATTTCGAATTTAGCTTTAATGATGCTCAGGCTGCTGGTGGTATAATAGCAGTAGACATCAGCAGTGGGAATCATTCCCGTGGTTAAATTTACATTGTTTGGTGGGGGGAAGGTGCTTTGAAAGAAGAGAGACTGTTTCCCAGAGAAGACATCTCTCATTCCTCTCTTTTATCTCCTCCCTGCCAAGCCGGGGATGCTGTGAGCGTGTGAGCTGCTGAGAGGTGCTTAAACGTGTGCTGGGTGATGAGGAATCTCTGGCTCTGGTTTTTATGTGCAAGCAGGCTGTATTTTCTGCAATAACTCTAATAACCTTCGCGTGGCTGTTTAGAAGGATGAACCTCATTAAAGAAGAGGTATTTAATAACAGGCCTATTTTTATCTCTGTCTTTATCTAACAGTCTGCACATTTATTTCAAGCTTGTAACAGTGCTTTGGAAGAAAAATGTTTTCCCTCTAAATGTTTTGGCAGTGCCTCCAGCCTTGGTTATCTTGAATTTCCAATTTGGCTGTCATCCCTTGTCCTTCCAGAGCCAGCAAGCCATGCCAGACCCACAGCTCCAACATTTTCCTTGGGTATTATGGGAATGTGGTTTCAAAATGTGGGACTTGGGTGCCAGGGTCAGTGAAAAGGTTCTGAAGGTTTGATCAAATATGATCACAGCAACTCCCTCAGCTTCAAATGTGTGATCTTGTGTGGGACAAGCATTGCAGGCACTGCAGTGTTTGCTGCAGGATGTGACTGACCACACACTGTGGGAGAGGTTTGCAGCTCTGGGGGTCAGACATTCCTGCAGAGGTTATTTATTTTTTTCCCTAAATTTGCAACTTTATTCTGTAATTTCATAAATTAAACCCTGACCCATAAATATCTTGCAGACATTGTGTTTTCAGCCCACTCTCCTGTTTTGCAGTCATTTGGTGGTGATGGAGGCAGCTGCCCCAGCCCTGAGGGAATGCACCAGCTCTCCAGCTCCTTCCACATCCATCCCTTTGGCGTTGCTGGCTCTGGATTCACACTCCCTGCCCTGACTGAAGGTTTCCTGGAGTAGAAGTGCTTGGCAGCCCATGGCCAGGATCACCATTCCTGAGCCCTTTTCCCAGGATACACGTGGCCATATGCTCCAGAAGCTGCTGGGTTTGGGCCCTGGGATGTTTGTGGCATTTGTTACAAAAGAACTTGGCTCTGGGAGCTGATCTCTGTTTTCTCCTTCCTGTTCAGTCTGGACCATGTACATTGCTAAACCACACATTTGCAACATTATCTTCTTCCATAATTAGGGAGTATTTTCCATGGTCTTGCTCAGGCCCTTCCTCCCTTCAGTTTCCCCCATGGACTAGGGCTTGACTTACTGAAACGTCCACAAAGCTGGTTCTGGGTGGGCAAGGACAAGGTCAGAGGGTTTTCAGGCAGTCAGCACAGTCAGATGGCTCCTGTGAGGAATATTTCACCTGGTCCTTCACAGTTCATGCCTGCAAATTGTGCTCTTGCTCAGATGGGGCTCCAACTTTTTTTTTTTTCCCTAAGCTATTCAATTTTCCATACATTTATTTGTAGGGTCCCACAAGCAACAGGTCTGCATTTCCCACAGATCCTTCTGGAGCCATGTGCTGTGCCTTCTCCATTCTGGTGTAAAAGCACCTTGCTCCTCTGAGGAAAACTCTGAATATCCACCCAGCTGTCTTGACTGAGTGAGACATTTTCTCTGAACCCTGCCCTGTGTTCATTTTAGAATCTGCAGGGAATTTGGGACATAAATTAAAAAGCTATTTGATGTTCCTTGAGGTCTAGCAGCTGGTTTTGCATTTGCTCTTACTTGAACACACATGAGACAAACGGCTCTGCTTTACTGAAGCTGCTTCCTTTAGCATCCTGAGGAAGCTTCTGAGTTAAAAAATAAATATGGCTCTGTCCTTCCAGCCCTGCTTCACCAGCAAAAGCTTGGGAAGGAAATGCAATCTCCTTGGGTCTGCCCTGATGTTTTGTAAGAACTAATTCCCATTTATTGGAAGAGCTCTTCCACGCTAGATTCACGTTTAATTTTTTATTATGTGTTTACATTTTGGAAGGAGTAAATGTGGTGGTGTTGGAAATTCTAATGAGGGATAACATTTCTGATTCAAAAGATCTTTTATCAGTCCAGAGATTCTTTTTCCTGTCTCTTGATTTTTCTGCCTGCTCCTTAAGACTGCAGGAAGTTTTGCTTGGGTCATTCACTTGCAACAGGATGTTATCTGAATACAGAATTAATGTATGCAGCCTGTCACTTGGAATTGCTGCTGTTTTGCTGCTGGAGAGCTCCCAGGGTTGCAAAGTCCTTGCAAGTGGCAATAACAGGAATGTGCCTATGATCCTGCAAAGTGAGAGAAGGAACAGGGAGCTGCAAGTTGCTCCCATCACTGCGGGGTGTGAATAAATAGATCTAATCAACAATTTACATATTAGCCCAGACCAGTTTTTATTTTTAGGCTGTGTCATTCAGCCCAAGTGAAACCTCTGCATTTCAGGCTGGTGGTGTTTCTAAAAGCACCTCTCAGTGATCACCGAGGCTGTATTTTAAGCTGCATTTACATTTTGATAGAATCTGTTGCTTTTCTTATCTGAAACAAAGCCCACCTGATCTTCATTAATTACACTATCATTCCACCTGCTAACCAGGGTGCTACTAATTACAGTTATCTCCCTGTTCTCCACCAGATAATAACACAAAAATTTGTCATCCCTGGCTGTATCTGGATTAGCTGGAGATGTAAGGAGGTGGCACACGGTGATGGGTTTTACAGGTGTAGTGAAGGTATTTATAGACTGTCTGAGGTAAAGCTGGAGGAGTGGCTGCTGTCCCTCTGGCTGTGCTGCTCTTCCAAGATACCTCCACAGCAAAACATACAGAAAACTGCTCAAACATAGAAAAATCTGCTTCCTGCAGGGTCACTGGAGCAGGTCAGCTCCACGTGAGAGGTGGTGGAGTCCTGGATGTCCTGGGACATTCCAGACCCTCCTGAACACAGGCCTAGGGCTGGAGGTGACACTGCTTGAGCAGGGATTGGTCCCAGAGGTGTTTCCAGCCTCAGCTATCAGGGACTGTCTGGCAGTGCCTTTTTTAAGACAGAAGACCTCATGGTGGCTTCACAGAGAGCTGCCAGCCCTGGTGATGCTGACTGCTCCCCCCCTGACATCAGCTGCAGTCTGCACAGGGCAAACACAGAAGGGTCTTCCTTGAAAAGGAGCAGCAGAAAGTGATGTCTGAGCTGCTGGGGAGTTGTGGGAGCCAGAGGCTGCAGTGAAGGTGCCATGTGGGAGCAGAGCCTTTGCTGGAAGACAAGTCAAGAGGCTTTTCACTTGACTCCTATTTCATCATCTTTCCACACACTGATCTCTTGAGATGCTAAACCTTTGTGAAGGGGAAAGGACTTGTCCTGGAGGAGGAGCAGAGCGAGGCTGCCCAGGAGGGCTTGTACCTGTCAGCTGGCAAGAGAGAAGGAGACCCAAGGCTCGTCCAGAGCAGGCTGTGCTCAGAAGTGTGAACACGGCATGGGGAGGAGATCTACACACCCTCCTGCACCCACTGCCAGTGTCCTCAGCTCAGACACCTGCCCCGCCTGTTGGTGCTGTTTGCTGTACTTGATACACTTAACTATGTGAGTTTGGGGATTTTTGTTGTCTTTTTTTTTATTCTGAAGAGGACTAGGGATGCTTCACATGATTTCTTTTGTGTCCTCTGCATCACAGGTGGTGCAGACAGGGATGGGACAATAGCACCTTTACACTTACCAAGTTTCCATCCACACCCAAGGCGCTGCCTGAAGCTCAAAGGAGATTTTCTTACAGGTTTAGGATTACTACACCTACAGGGAGAACAAGAAACTCAGTGGAGACCGTGCTCAAGAAAGATTGTATCCATGGTCTAACAGCTAAATGGGGAGCCATGGAAGCGCGCACTGCAGTGGCAGCCGGGCTGGGAGTGCTGAATGGGGAGGTTTCCTGCTGTTCTGGTATGAGGAACCAGGGGTCCTCTGGTCCTCCCTAAGCGGCTCTGGCTCTCCGTGGTCCTCCCTGAGGGCCTCTGGCTCTCCATGTTTCTCCACAAGGATGTCCTGCTGCCTGGCACAGAGCTTGCTGTGACTGCAGGCAGGAGTTTGCTGCCAGGGCTGCTCTGCTGGCAGGGCCGTGGTGTTCCCAGAAGGGCAGGGCAGGGTGCTCCTGTCCCAGCAGGTCACTGTGCATGCAGGTGCCATCCTACAACAGCTGCTCCTCCTCTGCATCACTTGCAGGGACAAAACTCCTGTCCTGCTGCATGGCAGGAGCCAGCACAGAGGGGACAGGGTGGGCAGCATTGGGCAGCACTGGTTTATGAACATTTATCCCTGTTCATGCCACCAGAGCTGTGTGCTGGGTGCATGTGTGTGTGTTTGGGGGAGGGCTGGCCCGACCATTAGCTTGTCAGGGTTTGCACCACTGGCAGCTGGGGAGAAAACTGTTATTAAGTGTAACGTGGCACCTTGGATACGGAAGTATGGGGAGACAATAACTACAGCCTTCCATAATGCCATTTGATTGTGTCACTCTTCAGGATTTATTGAGAGTTAGCTGCAGCAGTGCCTGCAGCTTCCCGTGCTTGAATCTGTAAATCGTGTTCATTATCTTTGGCACTCGCTGTGACCTGCTGTGTTTTACAAGGGAGGAGACACTGCAGGCCTGGGGACACCCTGGCTGCTGTCTCTGGCAGCCGCTTCCTTGGTGCAAATCCAACTTTTCTGGGGTTTGCTGTGACACCCCAGGCAGTGCTCGGCAGCGTGGATGGACCCCAAGTGTGACGTGGTGGTCGATGAGAACACTGAGGGACTTGGGCACCGAGGACCTGCCAAAATCACTGCAGTTCCACGGGGAACGGGGAAGGAGCTGGGCAAGGGGGGATGACATGGGCACCTTGGAGCACACTGGCACATATGTCATCCCACTGGGGGAGCACTCCAGCATCGGGGCACTGTTGGGCGTGCTGAGGGTGCTGGAGGTGACAAAGGGTTCATAATGAGCTTCCTGAACTGCAGGCACGTAGTTGCTTCACCCCTGTTTGGTGTCCACTTGCTGTGGCTGTTCCCACGGGTTGGCTGTTGGGAGGTCGCTCCTGAGAATGGTACCAGCATTTTCAAATGAAAGCACAAATGAAACTGTGCTCTTTTCTCCCATTTTTTGTCAGGACAAATCCCAGCAGCAGCATGTTTGTGTACCTTTACCCCCATCCTCAGCATTTAGGTCCAGGATGGAGGAAAACAAGTTCAAGCCCAACCTTCTGATAATTTATTATGTTCCTTGTGCTTAGGGGCAAAATTTAAGTTGCCAAAAGCAGATGTTTGCATGCTCTTTTTTTAGCTCTCAAAGTACTTTCTGTGTGCTTGATTGATGGACGTCCCTGTTACATTAATAGCTGGGCTTTGCAGAAAGCTGTTATTACCAGGAGAATCTGGTGTGGGTTTCAGTTTTTCTTCTTGCATTGAAAATCCATTATTAATGTCTTTTTGAGGAAAAAAAAAAGGCTTCAATTCAGGCGTTTTGCTTTGCTTTCTCAGGCTTCTTCTCAACTGTCTTCACTGAGGTGCTTTTAAAATCGATATTACAAGTGTTCTTTATATTTTACTGGGTGGTTGAGGGCTTCTGCGTCTTGCTATTGATTTCTGATTGTACTGCAGGACATTTAGGTGCACACAGGTTGCTCTGTGATGGATAACTTCATATGTGTCTTCCTAATCATCACTGAGTTGGCTTTCTGCATGTTCCCTTGTGCTGGATGCTGCTGCTGGGCCTGGAAGGCAGCAGGAGAGCTCTGAGGGCAATCCCGAGACACCAAACTTCTTGTGACCATTCATTTAATTTGGGTTTGGTGATCAGTCAGACACAGGGGTCATGTGAGGCTTGTGAGGTCTCCTCTTTTGTGTTGTCTTTGCAGAGTTTGTCTGCCCTGGTTTCTCAGGCAGCTTTGTGTTCTGCATCGGAGGAGCATAACAAGTTGTCCTGGCTTTGTGGGGGGTGATGCACCTTCAGCTTGGAGCATTGACCTTGTCCCTTGGGTCAGCTCTGCTGGCAGATCTCAGTATTTCAGAGGTGCAGAGTCATTGCATCCCAGAATGGTTTGGGTTGGAAGGGGCCTCAAAGCTCATCCAATTCCAGCCCCCTGCCCATGGGCAGCCACAGCTGCTCTGGGCACCCTCTGCCGGGACCTCCCCACCCTCCCAGGGAACAATTCCTTGCCAAGATCCCATCCATCCCTGCCCTCTGGCAGTGGGAAGCCATTCCCTGTGTCCTGTCCCTCCAGACCCTTGTAAAAGTCCAAGTCTCAGTGAAGTAACACAGAAGCACAGACTGCATTTGTGGCTGCTGTAAAGTTGGTTTTACAGCCTGAGGCTCTTGGAGCACATCAGCACTGGTGGCACAGTCTGTGTGAGAGCTTGTTGGCACCCAGGGAGCCTGTGAGGAGTGACATGACTGTGGCCCGCACGGGTGTTCCAGAGTGCTTCCATGGCTCCAGGTGGGCTGTACCGGGGGAAGAGCTCTGTGTGCACATCCCTTCCAGCCCTGCCAGGGGCTTTGGCTGTACCAGCTGGGACTCTGGAGTGCTCTGGCTGCACACAAACCTCTGCTGGCTGGATCGGGCTGTTTGCTCACCACGCTTACCGTGAACAGGGCCCTGGACCTTCAGATGTGGAGGCTGCACTTGGCTTCTAAGGAATGGGTTGTTGCAGTTTGTCCATCTGTGCTGGGGAGCAGAGCGAAGAGCTGGCACAGGAGCTGCTCCCGTGTCCCTGGGAGCAGCAGGACGGGGTGGTGGGAGCTGCTGGCAGAGGACACGGCAGCCCAGCTCACCCTGGCAGCCCAGCCCAGCCCGCCCTGGCCCGGCAGTGCCGCTGTTTGCCCAGCCGGGAAGGGACAGGGCTGGCATGCGTAACAATGGGCAGGCTCTGACCTTGCCGCTGGAACTCACTTAGCAATTCTGTTGATGTTCTGGAAACGAAAATATAATTCAGGCCACCTTCTCCTCCACGCTGACCCTGAGAAGAGCTGGGAGAAGAGCTACTGAATAATTAGGGGCATTTTTTCCCCCCTTTTTGCTAGAGTTACTGCTCAGTGTTGAACTGTGCTCGAAAGTGTCATTAGTTCCCTTGAACTTATTGGTCTGAGTGTACTTTGCATTAATATAGTTACGTAAATTGCAGTCTCATTAATCACTGGGGGCTGTGGTGCATCCCTGTCGAGCTGTTTTGTGGGTGGCTTGGCTGGTGGGAACCCCCTGGCCAGGGGTGGAGGCCGTGGCAGGAGCATTCCCCCTCTGCTCCCGTGCCTGGTTTAGCTGTGCTTTGTGTGTGTCTCGCCCTGTAGGATCGGAGCGTTTGCCAGCACTGCTCTGATTTCAGGGAGCAGCCTTGCTGCTGCAGAGGAGAAAAGGGAAAGCTGGGTTTGTCCAAAGGGAGTTTTGTTGGACCACATTCCTGCTGCTGTCACTCTGATTTGGGTCTGTGGGGTCCCAAAGTGGAGAGCCCAGACTCGTGGCTTTGCAGTGAACACCCAGAGCCCAAGTTCTTGTGCAGGGTGTGCTGCAGGGCTGTTTGATGATGCTGTGCCTCTGTCTCCGTGGCGGAGCCCTCAGTCTTCCTGGCAATGTAAATTCTCCTGGCTGCATGCTAAAATTACACTGAGTTATTGATTTATCTTTGAGAGGATTTCCTTCCCAAGGGACATTTCTGGCTGTTGTAGTGATTTAGTTCTTCTGCAAGTGCAGAATCCGTAGCAGAGCAGAGCCACCCTCCTGCCCTCGAGTCTGCAGCTCAGGGTCACGCTCCCTCAGGCTTCCTCTGCAAGCTGATTTCTGTTCCAAGGCTGGGACAAGGTTACATGGCTGTTATTTCCCTGTAACAACTGTGAATAAAAGGGCATTTTCAGCTTTTCACTGCAGAAGCTGCAAGTCTGGGATGAGCCTTTGTGCCATGGCACCAGCACTATCTTAGGCATGTCTCAAACCCAGCTCCAAGGCTGGCACGTGGGATGTGTGAAGCCATGCCAGTGTTAATATACTCAGGCTCCTGGGAATGTTTTAGTTCCTCAAAGTGGAGTATGATGGGAGCAGGATCATGCTAACACTTCTTTCCTAAAGCTGCAGGGTACAGCCTCTCTTTTCTTTGCTTTCTACTGACTCACCATGAAGCATCTCTAAAAACCAGGCCAGGCAAGTTCCAGCTGGTGGTCCTGAGGAGGCAAAGCCAGTCCTCTTCTTCTACCACCAGTTTTCTCCCCTTGGCCCTGAAATCACACCCCACCAGTTGTGGCTCAGCTGGTGAGCACCATCAATAGAAGGACCTGACCCTCCAGGACATGGCCAAATGTTTCACCTATTCTGTGGCTGGAAAATGCCCAGCTCTGTGTCCTTGGGTGCCATTTGAAGCACATCCCTGTGGGTTCCTGTGTCTAACCCCACAGTGGATTTGGCACTGATCTCAGCTGCACACTGATAAAATGTGAGGCTGCTCATGCATGTGGTGTTATAAAACAGCATCCACCAATTAGGCCCAGGGAGAACGTCAATTTATTTTCCTGTGAACCAAGTGTGGCTCAGCTCCTTCCTTTCTCAGTGATCTATCTGTGAGATAAAACATGTCCTTAGTGCCTATCTTAAATACTGCAGTGTTGACAAGTTCTCTTGACAGAAATTAGGCTAATGTCCCTTACGACTGCGTTAGCTGTGGAAACAAGGCTTTAAATTGAAGCTTCGCAAAGCACCATTCCAACGCGCTCTCCAAGGCATCTTCTTATTCCAGCTTTTATTATCCAAATTTGTTCTCACTCTCGCTTGGCAGCGGGGCTGGCAGGCGGCTCTTCCCGACCCATCCCGCTCGTCTCGCAGCCAGGCAGGTCAGATCAGGCACCTTCCAGCGCTGAACTGGGAGTGTTGGCCAAGCGTCTGTGGACCCGGCTGCCCCTGGCTCTGCAAGTGCTCCGGGATTGGGGAGACACCGGTGCCAGGGTGTGGCTGAGAGGAGCCAGCTGACACACATGGAGCAGAGATGGGATGCATGGCAATAAACTGCACGCCCTCCCAGCAGCACAGCGTGTCCTGAAACACTCCCGGTGGGAGCTGGAGCTGGGAGAAGGGAGTTTGTGTTGTACGTGTCTTATCTTTGCAGTTTCAGCACTGACTGAGTTACAGACTCAGAAGCTGAGGACAGGAACAGAGAATGCTGAGACCTGGACATGAACACCCCTTCTTGAGCTTCCCAGCCTTCCCCTGGAAAATAGTTTCCTTTTTTGCTCCTTACCCTCCTCAAGTTGCACCATCTTAGCCTTCAGCTCCTTGTCTCCAACCATAGATTAACCATGGCCAGCTCAGACCTCCTGATTCTCACACTGGTGTTGGTCCTGATGGATTATCCCTCCCTATCGTGTCCATTTTTGTGCCTCCACATTGCCAGGTTCTTCGGTGACCACCTCATGAGTCCCCAAGAGAGGAGAGGCTCTTTGAGAGTGACAGATGTGAGAGGCACAATGGTTGATGATGTTCTGGAGGTGCTAATCTCCATCATAGTAAAGAAGCCAGAGGTGCCTCTCTCAAAAAGGTATTAGATGCCTAAAATTCCACAGAATTAATATCATCCTCAGCTCCTTTTGTCAGGTTCTCAATTCTCCTGGTCACCTGCCTTGTCCTTCTCTGCCTACGTCCTGCATTGATCTTATCTGAACATAGCCAGGCCTTCAGCATCCCAGATGGGCTTTCTGGAGTAACAAATAGACCTGAGGGATGACAGTTACTGAATGGATTGTAGCATTGGCTTAGGGATAAATAATGTACTGAATTGGAGAGGGATTAAAACTGGCTTTTGTAAATAATCTTCTCATGGATGTTGACCTGGGCCATGGTGAGACGAAGGTCGCTGCAGTGTCGCTGCAGCCTGGTGTGCCATTTGAGAGATGAAATATCACAGTGTGGCTGGATACCTTTGGTCTCTCTGTTTCTTCTGCTCGGACCTTTGTGGGATTAAACTCTCTAAACTGCTGCAGTTCACAGACTTCAAGCCCAGTACCAGAAGAAAAAATGAATCAAGTGCCTGGTACTGAATCCTGAGCACATGGCTCCTGCTGTACCCAGGGCTGTGGTAATGCGCTGCAATGCCTGGCTTGAAGCTGGGGAGGAGGGTTTGCTGAGAAACTGAAAACATGTTGTGCCCACATTACAAAAGGGCAACCCTTCTTCTTCCCTCCCTGTGGTAATTCTTTTCCTCGTGTGTTTGCTGCTGTTGCACTGCAAGGGAGAGCAGCACTCTCGAGAGGGAGGTGGGAGGGCAGAGCACTTGTTGCAAGGAGCATTTCCCTATGGGAGCAGCAGCAGCAGATACATCAACAGATGCTGCAGAAGTGCCTCCATCAGAGGCACTGTATTTCCCTCTTGAGCCCTCCTGTCACCCCTTCCTACCCTGAGATCCCTCCTCCCCAGGCACCTCGCTGGCCTCTGCCTTCGTTTCTGTCACTTTGAGACTTCCCAGGAGGTCCCAGGCACCTCTGCCCTGTGTGTGTGACAGCCGCCCTTCCCGTCCTCGTGGTTCCCCTGCCACGAGAGGGGTGAGCTTTGGTGTGTGTTCAGCAGGCAGCTGGCTCTGCTCTGGGCACGAGGCTGGGCTACGTGTGCCATCGTCATGGCCTTGGCTGCCAGCGAGGGTGGGCAGGAGTCACACAGACCCACTCTGGCACTGCCAGCCAGGGTCCTGCCTGTCCCCAGGGGCTCGCCTGTCTCTCCCTCCCTCTCTCCCTCTGTCCTGCTGCAGGAGCTGGAGGCAGAGCCAAGAGGATTTGGCAGGCAGTGTGAGGAGCGAGCCCAGCCCTCACGTGGTGCCACTGGTTTGATAACAGTGTTCAGAGCACTTGGCACCAGCTGATCAGCTGGGAGAACATAAATCCCAGTGCCATGGGAGAGCCCTGGCTCAGGGAAAAGAGGCAGTTGTGTGCACGTCCAACCCAATGTCCAAATGGAATGGTGCTTTCACATCTCTAATCAAGGGTTACTTAGTGGAGAGCCCTTTCCTTGTGAGGCTTTGTTCTCCTCTAGCCTCACAGAGAGGAGGGATTGGATTCTGGCATCATTTAAATTTTTTTTTCATTCTGTTTGCTGGGGGGAACAAATTACAGAGAAGACCTCTGAGCACTGGGACAAAAGAGTGGCTCTGAAACCCTTTTCAGCCAAACAAGTGTTTGAGCTGAAGGCCTGATGGATGGTGCTTAAAGAGATTTTTATTGCAGCAAGGTTGGCATTAAAAATCACAGGGTGCCCAAAGTTCTCCCAGGGGTTACTGTGGGGGTGTGACTCCGTGTAATCCTGGGTGTGAGGAGCCCTTAACACCCTGAATGCACGCAGTGAGCTCTGTGGCATCAGCACAGCAAGCACCAGTCACTGCTCTCTTGCTAAATGAGAAACTGGAATGGGATCAGCCCTTTTGGGGTGGCATCACTGCCCGTGGTGGGGGGGTTGTAACTGGATGACCTTGAAGGTCCCTTCCAACCCAAACCATTCCATAATTGTTTCCCTGCCCCCTGTTCAAGTGGGGTTCAAGTCCAGCAGAAAGCTGTGCTTCTGCTTTGGGACCCATGAGTCTGGGCAGAAACACACGTGGTGTTGGGGAGTGTCGGAGCAGGGTGACTTTGGGGCTTTCCCAGGAATGGCTTTGCTGCCAGCGACAGTGCTGGGTGTTGAACAGGGGACAGATTCACCCTTGGCAAGCTTGAAAGCATTTCAGATGGCTTCTGTCCCTGCTCCACTGCAGCATGGAACAAAATCAGTGTTGGAGAAGATGTACTTAGACATCACTGTTTTGACAGGTCGATTTCCAGGATATTTATTAACATAGCTTGGAATGTCACAGAAAGGTTTGTCAGATAAACCAACCAACTGAAGTGTCTTACATGAGGCTTCCTCAATTTTGTTGAGGTGCTTTTAGCTGTTCCTTCAGTCTCTCAACAATTCATCCTATTCAGGCCTTTCTGGAGGACCCTCTGTGAGCTGCTGCCACAAACTGGACGTCTGTGGCTGGGGGGTCAGGCCCTGCACGCTCCATGTGTGTCTGGGTGCCTTGGGAGGCAGAAAGAAGCAGCAGCAGGAGGTGTTTGCTCACGCTGTAAGGACAAAACTCCTCTCTTATGGTTTCCTCTGCAATCCCATGAAGAAAAGGACATCTCTGTCCTTGTCAGCCCTCTGTTTAGCTGGATCTTTGTCCTTATCAGGGGCAATGGCCAGACAAAGCAGCAGTGATAAGCCAGGCTGACACCACCAGGACTGGTCACTCGCAGGCAGAGGCAGCACAGCTCCTTCAGCCTGAGCTGGGCAGTGCAGGGGGCAGGTATGATGGCACTGGGCATGGGGCACCACCCCAGGGCTTCATCTTGCATCCCATCCCCTGCAGAGGCCGCAGGCTCGTGCTTAAGGGGCAGTTCATGAACATGGAAAGCATAGAGTGATTTTATAAAAGAGTTTTCTCTGTATTTATTTGCAGTAGGTAACAGAGCCCCTGCTGTCCCTGGTGACCTGAGAAACCAAGAAGCAGGGATGAGGCTGGTGCTTCTGTGAGGAGATGCTGAGCTCAACAGGCAGCTGTGGCTCCCCAGCAGTACAGGAGGAAGAAGAGCTGCACAGGAGGGGATCTGTAAAGCATTTCTTTCAGCATCACAGGAGTTTGTACTTGGAATGTGCACACAGGTGTCTGAGCTTCCTCACTGCCTTGAGGTGGGGAGTGCTGGGGCAGCTTCTGGGGGAGCTTCCAGGCCTGGTGCTGTGAATCCTCTCCACCAGCTATCGGGAAGAGGTGACATAGAGCATATTAATGACATTTTCCAGTGGCATTTAAATGGGAGGAGCACTGAGTGCCAGACAGTGAACTAGTGCAAAAGGCTGGAGCTGAGTAAAAAATGGACAGAAAGAAATAAAATGAGATTCAGGCTCTGGACCTCTTCTTCCCATCAGTAATCCATCTCTTCCTTACCTGTGTCTGCTACACGTCTTCCTTTTGTGTGTAAAAATGTTCTGTTTTGAAGTAATAAGCGATCCAGAGAGTGGTAGGAGTTGCCTTTGTAGGAAAGAAAGGGAAAAAAAGGAGGCAGGCTTTGCTGCTTTCTTGCTCAGCAGCTCTAACCAGAGAGTCTGGGCTCAGGGTGTGAGCTGAGCCCCCCAGACTAGGCCTGGCTCCTCTGTTTTCCTCAGAGCACCCTGGTGCAGCCAGCATGCCCTGGTGTGGGACATCCCATCCACCCAGGCACCTCTGGAGTCAGGCACAGTGTCCCCTGTGTGCCACCAGCACGTGATGCCCTCAGCCAGTTCCCCAGCACCATCCTGGAGCTGGTGATGCAGCTGTGGGGGGCTCTGCTGTTCCCTGGGATTTGTCTCCTGGTAGTTTTTAATTATTATTTTATTAAGAGAGAGGGTGTGGTGCCATCAGATAACTTATTGTGGATGCTCTGTCAGCATGGTTGTTTCAATACTGCAGCACGGCCGGTCTGTTTTGCTGGAACATTCACATATTGATTCCAGATTCCTTTGTTGCCTGTACTACAAAGAAAGTCCCTTTCTCCTCACTCCCTTCGTGGAGAGAAACAAAGAGGAAAGGGAGGTAGATGTTATCTGAGGCCTGCTCACATACTGAGGTAATTTTTGAGAGCTGCAGAGCCACTTACTGACTCATAGCTGGGGCTCGTTTTCAAACCCTTGATAGATTTTTGAGCTCTTTTACAAAGGCAAACAAACATGCTCACTTGGGGATCTGCCTCAGCGAGCTGGATCACCTCTGTTCTGCTTGCACCAGCCTTCCCAGGGGACATTCCTTTGCCATGAGTGGTGCTGCAGGGGGAGGGTCTCGTGTGCCTCCTGGGCTCCTCTTGCTGGGCAGTCAGTGGCTGGAAGCTCAGGGGTCCAAGGGGTGGGATGGGATGGGACGGGATGGGATGGGATGG
>VXAC01006064.1:0-30522 GCA_013399225.1 Rhipidura dahli
AATGATAATAATAATAATTACAAAAGAAATAATAATAAAAAACCCAAGTAAGGCCAGATTCTCTCTCTTTATATATAAATATATATATAAACAATGGGAAGGGGAAAGGGGAGCACACAGAAGACACCAATGATGCATCTGAAACAACAAATGAGAGTGAAGCAGACATTTATAAAAAAGATGAAAAGGAAAATATTTTGAACATGCACCTCGATTTTACGGCCCTCTACCACGGTGCCGTGTAATTTCTCCCTCGCCCTGTCCGCATCAGCACTATTTTCGAAAGTTACGAAACCAAATCCCTGCATGCAGGAGGGAGAAGGGGGGAAAACAACATGCACATTATTATTTCAGTCAATGACCACTTGTTTGCTTATGTTCTCTCTCTTTAATTTAATATTTTCTTGTCCTTGCTTCATTTCTGTAACATGCAAATTAGAAAAATTATAATTGTATTGAGATGTGCAATAAATAAGCAACAAATGTGAACAAATTTTTTTCCTGTCATCAGTTAGATAATACCCTCTGAGAAAGTCAAAGAATGATACCAAAAATACCTTTCTACATGTCACTACAGAGGAAAATAAATCTAACAATAAGAAAATGAAATTAAAATAAATTACAGTGTCTTCACGTAGAAGAAAATGAACTAATGAGAAAAGAAAATGAACCACATTTTAATGACATGCAGATATCTCAACAAAATAAAAAACATGTGCACAAAATTCAACACTGAATGTCAATATACTCTAAACATTGCCTACTTATTCATGCTGTTGTGATCATAAGAAACACTGTTCCCATGCAACACTAGGGTAACTTAAACTATTGTCAAACTATACAGCCTTTACTTATTTTTTTATAAAAGGAAAAAAAAAAAAAAGAAAACCACCAACAAAACAAAAGTACTTTCAGAATAAAGTATAAACTTTCTTGTATTAACAGATCAAAGAAAATCACATGATGTGAATAGAAAAAGAAACTCTGATAAAAGAAGAAAAATGCAAACGTTTTGAATAAGTTTAACTGCTTCATTTACTTGTTCTGCATATTACTTTCCACGTATAGAACATGCAACTGGTAAAACTCCAGAATCCCACGTTAGTGGGACAAATCTGAAATTCTGATTATGACAAACGCCCTGCTTTATAATACTAGTCTAAAACAAACATTTCAAATCCTACTGAAATTCCTTTTATGTGATAAATTAAATTAAACACTTGTTTAAAATGGCAAATATTTTGGAAAAATCTGTCACTGAAGAACATTTTAGAAACATACACCAACCCTTTGAAGTAATTCTTGCATTAGCACTACGATGCCTTTGCATGCCTCCCAAAGTTATCCAAACAAATGCTCCTCCAATGCTCCCCATGAGAGCTTTCACACCCAGAACCATTTCCAAGTTGCACGTGGTGCTCTGCACACAGGAGGTGCCCATATAATTTAAGTGCTACTAAAACCGGAGGGTTTTTTTATTTCTATTTCAGCCTGAAGTCCGTCCTGCTCCTGAGCAATCCACAGCTCCCCATCTCCCTTTGCTAAGTTTTGTCAGGGTTCACCCAGTTCCTCTCTGCAGTGCTACCTGTTATGCAAAGTGACTGATTTAAAAAAAGAAAAAGGCGGGAAAATAAAAAAAAAAAAAAAAGGGAAGACATTTACACATTCATTTACACAAAGGGGAGGCCAAATATCAAACTAAGGCAAAACTGACACCAAGCAGTGAGAAAAGAAATGGGTATGAACTAGAGAACTAATTAGTCAACCATCAACCAGAAAAGTAACTCTCGGGATAATTTCCTGGGTTATTTGGGTTATTTTTAGCTTTTCAAAGAACTCAGTTATTTATTCCCATTTATAACGCAAAAAGGGACATTTATGTACAGCAGTGGGTTCTGTTTTGTTCTCCCCAAAGCAGCTTAAAAACACCAACTCTTTTTTTCCCCCCTTCTAAATCCAGCCTGAAGCCTGAGCTCTGAAGTGCTCTGTCAGCAGCTGCACGTCCAGCTGAAGCCATTCTCAGAACACCTGATTCCACACATTTTCTCCACACCACTCGCCACAATTTTAGCACAAGGCCACGACCTCACTTGCCACAAGACACTGAGGATGTAACTCTCTTTCCCCCAAAGCACCAGGAGTGTGGAGAGAAAGTAAATCCCCCTCCTCAGCACTAATCTCCATGGCTTCGATGCCTGTACAGGCTTTTCTGATACCTAAACCCATCCTAAACTTTAAACTTCTATTTCTTCTACAACTGCTCCTTCCCACTTTGTTAAAGCTCTGTAAAAAAGCCTCCTAATTTAGGATGCCATTAAGAAAATTTCCCAGCATAAAAATCAGTGGATCCATGGATCTAAGCAGCCTAACTCCATTCAATAGCAAAAATTTCCCCAATTCTGGTTTTTTTCCCCCCCCTCTATTCTCTTGCCTGAGAAATTGTCCCTTCTCAAAACTGCAAACCTTTGGTGGGAGGTTAGTCAAAACTTTCTGTATTCTCCTTAGCTCACATCACTACCAGTTAATTTTTGTTCAAACAGCTAGAGAAAGATAAAAACCTAATTACACAAAAAATTAGAAAAACATACAAAGTGGAGCTACAAGCCAAGATAAGACAGGAACTTCAAAGATTCTGAAAATAATACTCATTGTAAATTTTTAATTTCTTATGTTGTACTTATTCTCATAATCAACACTACTTAAATTAAGCTCTTACTATTTATGCAAATCTTTAATTTTACCTGGCTGACAGAGAAACTGGAGAACAAAACACACATTCACCCATCACACATTCAAACACCTACATGAACACTTTAACATTAATTTAATATGCAGCTGAGTTAACAGTTGTATTCTATTAACTGGTAATGCAAATATATGCATTTTATTTTTAAAATCTGTCAAATGATTTAATAATGGTCAAGTTAGTGTGTGAGAAGGTTCTGATTTAGTTTGGGAGGCATTTTGGAGTTCTCCTTATTCGAAGAAATAGGTGTTAATATAATATATTCTGGATACATATTAATACATACACAAACAGATTTCTGAATGCGTATATTGAGCTGTCTAGAGCATTGATTTATAACTGATAGAAAATGGTCAAGAATTCAAAAGTCATCGGTGTTGCCATATATTTTAGCTAGGCTTCCCTCATTATTATTACACATTCAAACAAGCAGAAATTTGTAATATGAAACTCGCATTATTTTAGGGTTTGTTCTTATGGAAGGAGTCCCTTCTGAAAAATAATGTTATACTTTATGATGATGTTCTAATATTATGTTTTTTTGAATATGCAATTCCATTTTTCTTAACTATTAGGGCATGAGAATGAGATTACTTCTGTTGCTTTTGCAAGAAATAGTTTAAAGCATTAACTACTAGAATAAAAAGAAAGAAAAAGAAGCAGAAACAAAAACATATTCTAGCAATTCTTATGCCAAACTGCAGCTAGAAACAAATTGGAATTCTGATCCTGCAAACTTTGTTACCTGTACTCAGTCTGAAACCACTTAGTAGTCCTTTCAGTTTCAGTGGGATTTTATGAAAACATAGATAAGCACTGCCAGGAATGGGACTTTAATCTGGTGCATCTTAATTCCTACAGAATGGACACGAAATGATCAGATTAAATAAAAAAAAAAAATACAAAAAGAAAGAACAGAAAAAAGATGTCCCTCTCATCCCTAATTTTTTTTTTTTCCCCTTAACTTTCTAATTAAGTGAGAGAATCTAAAGGCACTTCCACAGCTGATAATATTATGTAGCTACAGCTGCAATGACTCTGACCAAGGTAAGAACAGCAGCCCTGAGCCGTGAGAGGCACCCCAGCCCTGCCTCAGGCACCTTCAGCAGCTCCCCTGGAGACAGCTGGGATGCAGCACTGATGCTGCACGAGAGCATTTATTAACAAAGTTCTGACCTGGCAAAGGGTGTCACTGAGGCAGTGATGATAAAACCCAGCCAGGAAAACCTTTTCCTTCTGAAATCCTTTCTAGGGTCTTGCCTTTAGCACAAGGCACTGTGAAGTTTTCAGGGCTGCAAAGTCAACATCAAAAAAAGCTCAATTTGGAAACACCTCCTTACACCATCCCCCTAACACCTTACCAAAACCTTACACTTAGGCAGCTCAGTGCAGGAGAGGTGGCTAAAATCCCCACCTGGGGAAGATTTAGCAACTAAACAAAAGTTTTAACTCCTCCCACACGTTCTCAGCTCCACCCCATCAGCAAAACCAGCAGAGGCGGCCAGTGGGGGATGGCTTTGGGAATTGGTGGGAGCAGCAGCAGCAGGTTCTGCACAATCTATGCCTTTTGCAAACATTACTGAGAAAACACAATTTAAAAATAATAAATTTTGGCCACAGTAGGAGATTCTAAGCCACCAAATTCCATCCATTTTAGTTGTTTACTGAAAAAGTGATGAATGTTCCAACTGAATTTGGACTGGTGGACAAAGGGACTAATTAATGTCTGTATAATAAACCAGGAGATTTCAGCTGTTCCATTTAGGTTAAAAAAATAAAAGAAAAGTGAAGGCTTTATTTTCAGAAAATAAATATTAACAGAATTAACTTATATCTGATTTAAGATAGATTTTTGTTGTATATGATTCTTAAAATATGAGATTACAGTATGTCTAGACCAGGAATAACATTCCCTCGCTAATAATAAATGATATATGAGTTGCAGGAAGATTGAAACATTAGTGAATAAACTTTTTAGTGCATCTGACATGGCAAGAAAAGGAAAAAAGATATGCATATGACAGACATAAACCCCTGTAATGCAGCTGATATCACAGGTGAACACACTGGGCTACAGTTTTGCACCAATTGATGCAGCCATAGCTATTCTGTCATGCTTTATCTCTTACATACTGAATAAACCAAAGTATGCATTTAAGGCAAAGTAATTTTGGAAAAAAAAAATATTAAATGTTTGCAATACAATAAGAATTAATAAAATAAATGCTAAAATAGATTGTTTTCAAAGGGTTGGTGTACTAAGGCTTTAACTAAAGAGGAAAACATCTGCACTTAATCTGGAACAATCACATATTTTCTCAGCTAATCACTAAAGAGGATAGTTATTAGGTATCATCATCATCATCTTTCCTTTCAATAAAGGAAAAAAAATACCTGTACTAATACAAACCTGCCTACAAATACACTTAACTATGGACTCATCTTTTAAAATAAATGAAATAATTACTCTTGAAGAATAAGGACAGCAAAAATCAACATCTCCACAAAACAGATGACAGTTTGGAGTAGTTAAAAGTACCCCCTTTAAAAGATATGAGTCCAACGATTTTCATACTGCTTAGAAAACTGACTGACAGCCCAGAAGATGTTCTCACTAACATAAAATTTCAGACACTATTTTGTCACAGCAGTGCAGTTGTTTCCTTTTACTCATAAAAGTATTTTAAACAAAACAAAGAATTCCACAGGTGAATTAAACTGCTTACCTTTGAGCCTCGCTCATTAAAAATAATTTCAACATCTAAGATTTTACCAAATTGCTGCAAAGAAACAGAAAAGTTACATGAAAATAACATAACTTCAATCATTCTATCATATACAGTACAAATGCTTCTTTCAGGAAATGGGGCAACACTTTAAAGAAGTTAAACAATATAAACCCAAATATTGTTAGGCACAAAAAAAGACACACTGAAAGGAGTCAGATCATTATCATATCTAAGTTCTTTGTGTCATTATGCTCGTTCCAGTCATTCCACAGAGGAGCCTGAAGCTCAGTGAAGCCCCCTGACAGAGAGGAAAGAGCATCAAACCATGATCATAGTGAAGTAAAAGTCCCAAATCTCTGAATTTTCCAGAAAAAGTGAAGGAGTTTGGTTAGTTCTGCCATACAGGAATAAGATTAAACCAGCTGAGAGTTTTGTTGATGGCTTCCAGGACTGAGGATTTCTTTCCACCCTTGCTGAAATCAGCAACCATTATTCCCTTAGAAGTTTAGCTTTCCTGGAATGTAATTTGGAAAATTAGAATGGATACTCACTTTGGGGGGATTTTTTCTCTACTCAGAATTGCATTTTTATCATAATATTAGAAGGAACTGTTATTCCTACTGACCTTACAATAGCACTGAATTCCCTAGACATTGTTGGCACACACAAAAGCTGAACACAGCTGCTTGTCCCAAAGGAAAGCACACTTTTGGACTTGGCTTAGGGAGAGAATAAATGTTAGAGCACTTTCTGTTAGGACACATTTTGTGAGGTGACAATGTAATCCATCAGGGGGTCATTTCTGGTATTTCAAATGTCATTAGCATGTAGTATGCATCAGTGTTGGCACTGATAAGTGACCCAATATCTTAAACAAAAAGGCAGAAATTAGAGGCAGGGAAATGGAGAATGACCCAACAAGAGTCCGAGGAACTGCAGAAATGTTCCTTAAGATATAATAAACTGTTCCTCAGTTCCTTAAGATATAATAAACAATTACAGGCTGGAAAGGACAGTATTCCTTCTCTAGCTTATTAAAGAGTTTCCACCTGGTCATGAAAAATAAACCATCACTTCATATCCTTTGGCTTATTTCATGTTAGTGCATTCACCATTTAATTAATGTTTTAACAGCAGCATCAGCTTTGATGCAGAGATGGAACAGATATTTAAACAATTCTCCTCTGTTACATTCATGTCCATGTAAAAAGATCATCTGCTGTGTGCATAACATGGACTTGATGCAGACCTGCCAGGTTTCATATGAGATATTTCAACTCACACCTGCTGCAGAGATTTAAGTTTTCTATCATTTCAGAAGCTAGAAGTTTACTGTAATCAAGTAATTCTGGAATTCAGCTGGAAAATTCCAGCCCTTCTCCAGTGTCAGTCTTTTGAGACCCGAGATTTAGAAACATTAAAAGGAAACGTAGTTTTTATTCATTTATAAATTACTACAATACCTAAAAAAAAAAATCCGTTGATTCTATGTTTTTTTTCAAATAAAATCTATTTTAAGTGGTTTGTTTAGTTTCAATAAATTACCATATTTTTCCCTACAGGGTTAATTACGATGCCTTCTGCTATTCTGCTGATGAGCTGGAAGCTGTGTTCAGGGGAGGTAACTTGTACCAAGTCAGGTACAGCAGAACAGGCACTCATTTCCCAGTACTACCCCAGGATTCTCTTCCCAGTGACTGTTTCCTTCAGAGGAATAAATATTAAGAAACACAATCTTTTGGCTCACATACAAACACATTAGAAGAACTTAAAAATCTGAATTGAACATGAAAGATGGAGAGAAGTACAGAGCCATGGAGCACTTGGTGGTGCCCTGAATAACCAACTGTAATGCAGGAGAGAATTCCAGTTTAGTGAGGCAGAATCAAGAAAGTGAGAGCAACATAAATCCTCCAGAGTCCTGACTTGGGTTCTAATAGATGACCAAGTACAATTTCTAGATTATGCCTAGTGGCATTTCAAACTAAACCTGAGAGTTCTTGGATCAGGGAGTAGAACCCCAGTCTAACCTCTCTCAGTTAGAACCCTGTTGCTGATGGCAAGTCCAAGGACTGTGTGAGACACAGGGGATGTGCTTGAAGGCAGCTGTGGCCTGGGGAGAAGCTCAAATTGAGAGACTTACAGGAAAGTACTAACAAAAACCTTCAAAACCTGTGGAGATGGGTGAGGATTCCTATGTCTGAGCTCTGTGCTGAAATTCAGCAAATGCCTTCCTTTTGGGTGCCTTGCTCATGAGGCCAGGCATTGACTGTTTAACACCACGCTCACCAAAATCAATACATGCAGGCAGATAAATCTAGATGTGTACATCTGCAATATGTATGCATGCAGTATTTTAAACCAGCACAGACAGCTCCCTGTGAATATAGTACAGAACACCCAAGGGCATCACATGCAGCAGAATCAGTGTAATTTCTTTTCCCACTTGTGACTGGCCAATCAGATGTTTGGTTGTACAAAGATTAAAAGGGAATCTCTCCTGCAAATGGTTAAACAGCCTGAATCAGACACAGCCCTCACGGCTGCCTATGATACAAAATACCTATTGCAGTGCAAATGTGGAAAAGGCAGAAATAAAAGATGAGCACTTACACCAAACATTTGTCTAAGATCTGGATCCCGGAATCTGAATGGTATATTTGAGACGTGGAGCCGTTTTGGCTGTGATTTGTTTTCTGTGTTTTCAGAAGATTGTGTCTGTTGCTGGCCATCGGTCTGTGCTGCATCATCTGTCTGCTGAAAGGGTAAAGCAAAATAAAGCACACTGTAAGTATTTCTGGCATTTTTAATACGAGGGGGTGGGCTTAATTTCTCAAAAAAAAAAAATCAAACCAAAACTAAAAGCAGTTAAATCTGCTCCAAGGTATTGAGGAATAGCAGAAGTTTAAACACATTAAAATCAAATTCATTTCTGTATCTATCTCAACAGCATACATTCTCAGTGATAATATGTACTTGGAATAAGCTGGAGAATAAGTAGATTATTATTTGTAGATTTTCCTAGCTATTTTTAAATAATGAATAAATAGCTCTCCCTGTAAGACTGTAGAAACTCCTTTAACCTCTTCTGTGTTTGCCAAGGTAAGGAACTGAATCTGCAGTCCAAATGCTGCCTGCTAGCAGAGCAAGCCAGACACTTTGAAATCAGATTAGTGCTTTCATTCAGAGGCCACTGGGATTTCTCCACAGGAGGCAGGCAACACATCTCATCCTATTGGCCTTTTACAAGCAGTGCTGATGGGCACTGGAGGGTCATTCTGTCCAGATAAATGGTGACCATTATAGAAAAAGCCTTGAGTTGTGAGAGGGAACAGAAGTTTAATCAGTGCTGAAGGTTGCCTGACAGAAAAGTGAGACCCAGAAACAAAGTTTTACACATTCTCTTCCTCGCCAAAATGAGGTTGTGTCATGGTACTTCTCACGGGGACACTGTTCCCTGGTTTTGAAATCCTGCTTTAAAATTGAAGGACATTGCTGTGTCTTGTGATTTAACAAACAAATTATAAATCCCCAGTGCAATTAAGAGAAAAACATAAAATGCCCCCAATCCAAAAAGTAAAACTGACCAATGCTGGTCTACCATCAATATGTTACAGAAATTACTCATCTCCATTTTTTAATTACATCCTACAGTGCCTAATTAATTACTGCTTGTACAGCACACAGTCATTAGACAGGATCCTGCATGGGTATGTGAAAACAGCACGGTCCTACTCATCTGCACTGGCAGAGGGGTTCGGAAAAATGGAAGGGGAAAGAAAATAGTTGAATAAAAAACTACAAGGATGATCTGACAGCCATTACTCCATTTGCTCTGTCCTTCCTCTTCCTTCTGACCCCATTGGTTTTCCAAGTATTCCTCTTCCTCTTGTGTTCTAATGTCACATTCAGTTTGTCTTTCTGACTTTTTTCATTTAAAGAAAAAAAGAAGAAATTGCCCTCTTCCTGCTAGTAGGACATTTCTTTTAAAAGACAGCAGTTTAAGCAACATAAAAATGGTTAAATAAAATAAACCTTACCACACAGTTTTAGTACCCACAAGCCTGTTGAAGAAGAAGCAAAAGAACTCAAACACAATGCATCATTTACATCAGCGATGACTACACATAAATTCAATTGTAGCAAGTTAAATTCAACAATATCTTCTCTAGGGAATACTAATGTTCTCAAATTAAAAGTATTAATATCTATAGTGCCAATAATTTTGTGCTAAGAACATTTTATAAATAAAGGTCCTCATTTCTGCAGCAGCTCCAGTCCAGCAGCAGCATCTTTGGTATTTCACGGGATACGATGAGACACAAACACAAACTTTTGTGGGCACTGAAGAAAGATTTACAAGTGATCCAAACAAATAATGGGATCAGATCAATCGTAAACCTAAAACTGAATCAGTGCTGCTACATCTGTTTATCTGCTACTCCCTGAACTCACAGGCAGTAGAGTAGTGAGTGAGCCCACAAACTAAATAATTTATCTTCATAAATATTTTGTGATTTAAATAGAAAATATGGTATACAGCTGTCAAGAGACAAAAATGTTCCATGATAATCTACTGTTATGTAAAATCAACTCAAAAATTTGAAATTTAGATTTTGAGGTAACTGTTCCATCCAGAGACACCACAGAGATGATTTTCTACCTTCAGGCATAAAAAGAGACAAATATGAAAGAAATTTGGTATGAGAGAGCAGGTGAGGGATGACAGACTGGAAACTCTTGAAATATGACACTCCAGAAGAATTTGAGGTCAATTAGATTAATCTGAAGAGAATTAAAGAATTCTGAAGGTGCTGTTGAGCTTCAGGAACAGAGGGAGCCCCAGGAAGAAATGATATAATCAGTGTTCTGAATAAATGCAAATTGAAAAGAGTAATCACTGTTCATTGTATCAACAGAAATGAGGAGCAGGAGGGCTGAACTGTGCACCACGAACATCCCAAAACACTGGCAGAAACTTCCCTACTAAGCAGCTGAACAGAACATGGTCAACAAAATCCAGTGAGGTTTCTGAAGATGGTGTTAAAAATGGAGCCACAAATTATGGGTGAAGAGGATAAATCCAGGCACTGTTATTTTCTGGGCCTTTGGTTGGTTTTACCAATTTTAAAAATCATTTCTATACTAAGAACCCTCAAATTTACACTTTTAGCACAGAATGCCTCAGAGTCTGAGCAGTGAGGACTGAAAACCAGAAACTTTAGCAAGTCACTGTCATCAGCAATTCATACCTGTCCATGACCCTCAAGATCCCTGGGGCAGAATTAACAGGGCTAAACCATTTAAAACATATTAAAAGGCTTGGCAATGTAGCAGTCTCTTTACAAAGCACATTATCACCCAGAAATCCACAGCTGTGCCTGGGAGTTCTGCACAGGGATAACTGCAAACTGAAATTGGAATTTGAAGGTTATGCAAAAATTTCCAAGTAACACTGAGGAGGTAAAACACACATGGGGCAGAGGACAGGCTGGATTTTGAAAAATCCCATCCAGGCAAGTTTCAGGGCTCTGTGGACTCTCAGAACCAGAATGTAATTTACCTTACACATACATAATACATTTCAGGAGAATATCTTCACTGCTAGAGGACCTGAAGAGTGGTGTTTGATATTCCTTTAAAAATTAATTGAAGTGAGGACGTGCCATTATCCTCCCTCCGTCCCTGCAGTCTTGCATGCAATCAGACTGCTTTTCTGGTCCCTATTCCACCACACATTTGCAATTATAAAATATTAAAGAGTCTTAATATATGATAGTCTTAAAACTTATAATGAAAGTTATAAATACGGAATGCAGAAATAGAAGACCAAATTCTCACTCACAGCAAAACAAATTGAGGTGACCTCCTTTTACTTCAGTGAGGTACTGAAGGTTTAAGTGTTAAAATAAATTAGAATTGAAACCATTCCTACAAGTAAGCAAATCCATATCAAAGAGGGCATTTCAGAAAACTTTTTTTTTTTCATATAAGATAATTTAAATATAAAGATTTGGTATCCTTTTAAACTAAACTCGTCATCAGAAGAGTTAATATCTATTGTTTTTTAGAGAAATTCTTTATCTTCAGTAAAATACTTTTCTTTTTGTTTCCTTAACTCAGTTCTAGAAACAGAAAACTTCTATTAATTCAAAGACTTCACTCAAGTTCCTAAAGAATTCACACTGAAGTGTAACTGTTCAAGTAATTTTTCTGGTTTCCCTTCCTAGCTTTTTCCTGAGAATTTAAGAAACAAAAATTATACAAATGAGGAAAACTACAAAACCAAATATTTGTTTGGGTAAAATAAATTTCACCATTTTTTATTTGGAAAAAAAATATTAACTCCCCCACACCCACACCTCTTCTTTTAAGACCTTTTTAATCCAATACTGGCAGCAAATTTCACACAAAAGTACATTCTAAAGCCTCCATGCAGCCTCAAATAAAACCCCATTTCCCAGCTGACTCCTGGCTGGACACTGGAGTCTCATCTGCCACCTTTAGCACTTGTGGCAAAGGCCTCACACACAATAAAACAAACGAGCAGTGAACCTTAAATCAGAGAGGGCCTTGTGCACATTGCTTGGGTGGAAAAAACCCCATTCCATTCTCCTTCCTGGCTCATACAAATTCTCTGTATCCCTTTCCATCCATCACTGCAGACAGCTAGCCCTGGAATGTTTCTTACACGGGAATTGCAGGAGTTTCACTTTCCCTCCGTTCTTTTTCACTGACTAATACCTTTCATTTCCTGCAAAACAATGGTGGTGTGGGCAAAATCTTTCACCCTCAAATCCTGTTTCCAATGCAAAGAAATGCTGCCACAGGAGAGCTTTTTGCACATCACTATGGGAAGAACACTGTCCTCAATCTCAGCTTGTAAAGAGTGAATGGAACACAGACTGTAGGAATGCCTAAAATAGAACTAAACCTTTTATCTCTTTCTGGACAAAGTGAAAATAAATCATATTGGAACACGAGGAAGCTTTACCAAGTCGTGATCATTCTGCTGTAATCTCTTAACAAATAGAAATGTGTTGCATATCTTTTAAACCCACTCGTAGTGCAGAGAAAGAACAGCCTAATTCTAGCAGGAATAACCTGCAAACTATTTACAGGGAGAAAAGAAAGAGGAAAAAAAGGGACAGATTACTTTTGAAAAATATGATCAATGGTAAATTAGATACTGAATATCTCATGTATACATGCCAGCATAGGGTAAAGCTCTTCAGAATTTTAAATTCAGCAAAAAAGAAAGCACTCACTGAGTTTTTTAATAAATGCTCAGTACAGCCCCTGTTTTTTTCTTCTGCACCAATCAAGTTATTTCTCAGAGAGAAGGAGCTTGTGAATGTCTTCTAGGCATTATTTGATTAAGTTGACAATATTATGTGAGCAATGGTTGGGTACCCACTGTGCTGTACTTTTGACCAAATTGATTTGTGTAATGAACACTTGCTCTGTCTCTTCTCCAGCCTGAACAGGGCTCTTGATTTAACCGGTGGTGCTGGAAGCCAAGTGAATTTACAGCCCCCACAGTCATTCTCTCTCAATCTGGAGAGAATAGCAGCAGCAGTACATGAGCAAGCATAATTCAATACATTGTGCTATAAGCGCAGAAAATAATATCAGAGCTCTGCAATATACCTGTTTGATTTGATTTGTAAACCCGATAAAAAAAGCAATCGAGAAAAGTTCAGCAGAAAATATATATCTACGTCCTGAGCAAAAATATAACCATGCCCAATGTGTACAAACTGAAAAAATCATGCATAGTAAATCAGCTTCATACTTCCCTTAGATAATATTGCACATTTTCCATTTTAAAAGAGTCTAGATTCTGGAAAGTTACCTTTCCATTAAAAAGTGAGCAAAGAGAATAATTCAAAACCGAGTTTGGGACTTTCTGAAAATGCTGTTTCCCAGATACACCACTAACAGAGAACTGACAAAGTGATGGGCTTGTAGCTCTCCTGTATTCCTAAGTAGATCGACTGATTAATTAATCATACTTGTTTTGATAAATTTATATTCTGAAAAGTCCCAGATCTGCAACGTGCTTCCCAGAAGCATAACAACAGAGAAAAAAAAAAATGGAGTTATAGATGCAAATCAATCTGTTTGGGCTTAAATGTTCACACAAAGATGTACACAGGAAAAAATTCTACCATTGTGCTCTTTCACAACAGTGATAAACATTTCCAGATGCACCAGTGCCTTTTCTTGTTAACCACATCTCTGTTACCCTTTTCTCATGAGTAAGATCAGTAGTAAGGTCTCATAGCTTTGAGGATACTAAAAGTTGAGATTAATTCTTCAAATTAGTTCTAAAGATAAAAATATTTCAAGTACCTCATAGTGCAAAGCATGCAGCTCATGCCACATCCATTTAACCCCTTAAGAATCCTTTCCTGAAGAGAATGTGCCCTGTTCCTTGTTCTGTTCTAGTGCAAACACCACTCAGATATTATGCAGAAAGAAATAAAGACATCGAATATAATCATGACATGTATGACATGTACGATCATTTGGAATGAGATGATTGTTAAGGTCACTTTAACACTATCCCTTCTATGATTATGTTGCTAAATTTCTGGTTCAGCTGAGTACCTCACACTCCAGAGATGCCTGGTTTCAGAGACACTGTGACTGAAACCCTGCAGGGCAAACCCTGACCCCCCTTGTCCTTAATGGTGAAATTCCCTTTTATTTCAGCTGCATCACAACTTCACCCTGATGTTATATGCACTTGACAAACTGATTTCACCATTGCCATTAACTTCACTCTATTTCCCAGATTACAAAAGGTATAACAACCCTGGTTTCATATCCTTTACAAAAACATTCTCCTATCCAAAGCACCAAACACAAACTGACCAAAGCAATTATTGTGTGACCACACCCTGGGACAGCTCTGCAACAACAGGGCAGAGGAGCCAAGTGTCTGTCCTGAAGGCTGAGCTGTCCCCTCTCCAAAGTGCTGAGCTCTGCCCTGGCCACTGGCCAGCCTATTAATGCCTAAGAGACATCCTCCCTTCCATTTCACTACTGGCAGAAGTGTGTTGGATGTTCACTTGTGCCTATTATTCTTATTATTAAAACACATCTCTTGAAGTAGGGGTGAGATGTGAGACACCCACATTTGGCTTGCGAGGCAGGGTGTCAGTGCACCTTTTCTAAGGGAGAACACACAGCCACCTCCCTTCTGAAATATTTTCTGTCAGAGGTCCTTGAGCAGTCAGACGAATACAATTTCCTCTCAGGAAGACAGTGTAAGGTGGCTGACTCTGACTGGGGCATTTGTTTTAGATATACTGCCACACACAAGCACACCCCGGTAGAATCCCTTAATCCAATTTACTGACAAATGAAAAAGAACCTGAATAATTTTGTGCTTTGCTTCAGCAGTTTCTGACGTTCCACTATTGAACATGCTCGGGGGTTTCAGCATACTGGGTATTGTTCAGGGCTGAAGACTTGCAAGCAGTAGTGATTATTTCTCTCATTTCTAGATGGATGCATTCTGGATGCTGATACCACAGGCTACAAGAAAGCACTGCTATTATTGTGATAGCTTATGCATAGAGAGCTAGCAGCCTAAATAAGAGATCATTAATTCTGAGGACAGATAGGAGCAATAAGATAGGTTTCTTAAGCCTCTGGTACTGCAGGACAACCAAAGAGTAATTAATAACTTGGCTACATTAATTATTTCCCCAATTAATCTTCCTTAACAATATGGAATATAGCCCTTATATAGTGCTTTACATTGCCTCTGCTGGTTCATCATTTTTCTTCTAAAATATTCAGCAGGGTCCCAGGGAATAGCATATCAATCATGTCTGGAGGAGAATCATCAAAAGCCATACATTTTTTGGCTTCTGAACATGTCTCAAAACTTGGGCCAAATGTGCTGGCATAAAGAGCAGATATTATTTTTAAAAGAATATCTGTAATATGTTTTAATAGAGTTGTGTGTGACCAAGCAGCTGCCAAGTTCAGTTAAGGACATCCAGCTGACATCAGCGTATCAGGAACTTGAAATGGGAGAAGGAATGATAAAAGACTGCCTCAATGCATTATTTATTGCTTGCATCGATTCAATAAATATTTCTGCCCACCTACTGGTCCCATGCACAACATCACAACAGCAATTAACAAACCCTTTCCCTAATCAGCTGCACCCTGGCTCCATTAGCCAAGAAGGAAATGCATTCACACCATGCACATCTTTAGAAGTTCATGCTATGTATAATAAAACTCAATTATTGCGATATTTTTCATAAGATAATATTAAAATAAATTCCTTGGATTTATCCTTAAGTAAAATAGCAAACATATTAGGAAAATTATACTGGTCAAAGGACAAAAGCATTCATTTAATCCAAATGAAAAATCTTAAGTAGTGATAGAGAGACACAAAGAAATACTCAACTGATTTTGTTATTCCTCTTTCATCTGTTAGTCAGAAGTCTATTTTTTATGATGTAATTCTTGTTGTTCTTTAAAAGGGCTTCAACAGCAGGAAGAAAGTGTTCAAAATTAACTTTCTTTCAATGCTTGAAAGCTTAATACAAAATCCAGACAGAAAACCAATGAAAACATATTAAAAAACCCCATGACAGTAAATACAGAAATCTTGATTGGAGTTGATTAGAGGGTTTTTTATCATTTGAGTGGGAGCTGGAGCTTCACACTGCACAGGCTGGCTTAGAAAGTATTACCAGAACAAGATTCCACCAGTATCCTCAGCACTAAAAAATGCCTTGCTCACGACATTTTCCCCCACAAATTGCTCAGCACATTTACACTGCAGATTCATCTCTTATCTCTCTCCCACTGGTGCATGTGTCTAAAAGGACACACAATGCTCATGGTGTGGTTTCATGAGCACCTAAAGCCTCAACACCACACCTGCCCTTCCTGACACTCAGGGCTCAAGCTCCTTCCACCCACCCCTTCAGATAAACTGGATTATATAAAATAAGATAGAGAAAATTAAATAAAATAAGACTTGGAAAGCTTCTAAAAGTATCAATGGGGTATAGCTGTAGCATGTTCTAAATATGCAAAAATACAGGTCTGCCAGACCTGAGTAACAAAGTTTAAGGGAAGACGTGTAAAGGAGAGGCAGAAATGTTGAAAGGTTTTGTAAAACTTACGGGTAATTATACCTAATGGTTATGATAGTCCTTAAAACACCTTCAGTTACACTTTGATAGGCAATAAATCAGGACATGATGCCCTTCAGAATAAGACTTTCTGACTGATGCAAAACTTGGCATACTTGGCTTCTGGATATCCACTGATTCTCCCCAAGTTCTCCTATCCAACTCAGTCATTACCTTGATTTATGAAGAAATTATTCACAAAAGAACATAAATCAATACCCAGCAAGGCCACTGTACTTTTACCTGTGGTCATTCATTCATGCACAAGCATTACTGCTCCAATATAGAATGAGCTTCTTTTTTAAAATATTCTAATTAGCTTAAACATTCTTTCAAGTGTTATGCCTCATAAGTCAACATTATAAAAGGCTGCAGTGCTGCAAAAAAGCTTTTTAAACTTTTGTTCTGGCAGCAGGCTCTATCTGGGCAAAATAACATTCAACATCTGCAACTACCTTGTACAATGCTGTGACATTTAACAGTATTTGTCCAAATGAAAAATCACTAATTAAATACTGTGCTACACAGCTTCAGAGGACATTACTTCCCTAAAAAAAAAAAAAAAANAAAAAAAAAAAAAAAAAGAGAAAGAAGAAAAGGAAAAAAAAGGAAAGTAGTGTCTTTAGATGGAACATTTGCAGGTTTGGCTGTGAGCTGTTTACCCTCAGCTTGAATCAATGCACACTAGTTCCTGGAATTCCCCCCTGAGCCAGATTTATGTCATGCATGTAAAGTCCCTTTTTGTGAGAGTTGTGTTGACACAACCAACTGCCGAGTGAACTTGTGAGAGCAGAGTTTCATGCTGAGTGAGAATGGCTGATTGCTCCAGCTTCAGCTCTTGAAAAGAAAGAAAATGTGACAGCGTGATAAAAGGTTTTTCTCTGCTTGACCCCTCACCTATTGGTGGATCTCTACTGTGACTTTCCATTTGCTCACTTGCATATCTCTGCCCAAGGACTCAGTTCTTGAACCCTCTGAAACACAGAAGAATTTGAGGGTTCCCCATGTCACAAAACAACATTTTCTAAATGACTTTGCTCTTTTTGTACTGAGGTACTCACCAACTTAACAAGCAGCAGTTCAGCTCCCTGCAAGATAGTGATTTCTCAAACTTAGCTTAACACCATTGCATGAAAAAAAAAGATGAATTTATTTGTCTTAATGGCTATGTTTGGTGGTCTCATATCTTAGCAGGTTGCAGCCAAAAGCAAGCAGCATTTCCAAAGAGCTGGGACATTTTGAATGGCAAAGCAGGTCTGTGCCTGCTGTTCTCCAAAAGCAACGGGCCTGAAGTTTCCCACTGGCACCACCAGAGACAGAGAAGCCCACCTCAAGGAACATTATGCTTTACATAAATCATTCTTTTTCATCCTTCTCTTCAAGCTCACCCAACACCCTTCCTTCACTAATGTGAAAGACAATTTAAAGTTTTGGGAAATATCCATTTGTCCTTCCCTTCTCCCACTTCAAAAAAGAAACAAATAATCTAAAGAGTACTGAACGGTTCAAAGAATTTTTAAAGGGTTTAAATCATTTCAAATCTAGCTGTGAATGCTGATGTTGTGGTGAATTCTGCTTGACCACAGGAATGCAGCTTGTTCCTGAGCTTCACAATGCGGCTCCCACTGCAGAATTGCTTTGATTACTGATACCCAAGTTTAGGGAAACATCTTCTGAAGAACTGGAAACAGGACTCAGTTCCCCCTGAAATGATGTTTCCTTTCTTGGATAAAGTTCTCAGGGAAAGAGGGCAAAGAAAACCTTCTCTAACAGCAAACCTGGAATCAGGAGGATTGGCACAGTGAATTTAAAGCCTATTCCCGTCTTTCCCTGTTGCTCACAACAAGCCTGCCAGCAGACCTCTTCCCTTATTCATCCTCAAACACAGCAACCAGACATTTCTCAACCAAGGTATTTCTATTTTTATCTAACATCTGTACAGAGAGGCCATTAGCCATAACAGTCTCAAGCAGTGCTGCTGTCTGCAGTTCCCTTCAGGGCTCAGTACAGGATGGTACAGCCATGCTCCCTCAGCCACTGTGACACAGTTCCATCTCCCTTTGAATTCTCAGAAAAGGGACTCACTCCATTAATGCTGTTTATAGATTAAACCGGGCAGGGTGGAGTGACTGATACCCCAGAGGGTTGTGCTGGCACACAGAGGGACCCTGACAGGCTGGAGAAACAGGCAAGAGGAACCTCATGAGGTTCAGCCAAGAGCTGCACTCGCAGAGGAACTGCCCCACATGCAGGGGAGTGACTGGCAGAAGAGCAGAGCTGCAGGAAAAGAGCCCAAATGGAACAGGAGTCAACAACAGGCAAGGGATTGGAGCATCTGGCAGACAAGGAGAGACTGAGAGAGCCAGGAGTGTTCAGCCTGGAAAAGAGAAGGCATAAATGCCTGATGGGAGGGAGCACAGATGAAGGAGCTGTAGTCCAGCCAGTGGTACCCAGTGAGGGAGCAAAAGGCAAAATGAGCAAAAGCTGCAGTTCAGGACACTCTCTGTAGAAGCTGGAAAAAGCTTTTCCTGTGAGGGATCTAACATTAGAAGAGATTTCCCAGAGACCCTGTGGAGCTCCCTGCCTGGAGGAGTTTCACACCCAACTGGACCTGAGAAACCTGCTCCAGTTGATCCTGCTTGATTTCTCAGGCCCAGTGACAACCACCAGCCTTGTCACCCTGAGAGCAGGAGCAAGGTCAGAACAGGACAGCAGGCAGTGGGTCAGGGTTCTGTTCAAAGACCCGTTCAGAGGGTCCCACAGCAGGCAGGGCTGTGATGCAGAACCCAGTTACAGGCTCAGCAGGGCAGGAAGGACCAGCAGGACAAGGACCATCCACAAAGGTTGATGCCAGAATACCATGAGAAAACAACACGCAAAGGAAGAACATCTTAAGAGGGAGTGAAATGGGCAAAAATTTCCTCCTTGACAGAGCTCTTGTGCTCTGCAAATTATGGATGAAAATGCATTTTACACTTACATAAGAGACTGTGTCTCCTTTTCTGACTCATGGGTGCTCTTCCTACCAAAATGCTTTTGTTTTTAATTTAAAAGGACTGCAATAAGTGGGTTGGTTAGTTTTTTGGTTTTTTGGGTTTTTTTTTTTTTTTGAATATTGTCATCAACAATGAAATATCTACAGACCAAATTGATGCCCTTCAGTTCAGTGATTATTTTGGGTTATTCTTCATTTGCACCTGTTCAGCCTTGCAGTGCTGAGAACACTGCTCAGATTTACATGACTTGGTTCACAAATCCACTGCAGGTGAATATGAAGGAAAAGATAACAAGCAGAGTCTCTAAGCCACATCTTCTCTGAAAAAAAGTTTTTTACTAACTGAACCAAATACTTGCAATTGATCTCATCGATGCTTTAATAATATAATACAATAATGGTAAGATTTAGAGTTACTTTTCAAACAAAGCTTTAGTCTAGACAAGTAAGGAAAAAATCAGTTAAATGGCTATTTATATGAAAAACCCTCTGCAAAAAAATTTTCTAAAAATATCAGCAACAGCTCTGTGTTGTTCATTGCAATTATCTGGGCCAGTTTTCATTCTCTGCATGCACTATTTCTTCTGAAAAGAATTGTTTCAAATACCCTGCTTCACAAATGTGAGCATGCAAATGGTTATTCTGATTCCCTATTTGACATCGACAACTTCAAAATATGCAAGAAACCTCTGAAAACACCACTCTTCAGCAAAGCTTCCCCCCAAAAAGAAGTTTTATCCATTACCTGAAGTGGGAATGTAATATAATTTCATAGATTCATGGAACAGTTTGGGTTGGAAGGGAACCTAAGGATCATTTTGTTGCACCCCCTGCCATGGGCAGGAACACCTTCCACCATTCCAAGCTGCTCCAAGCCCCATCCAGCCTGGCCCTGGATGCTTCCAGAGATCCAGGGGCAGCCACAGCTGCTCTGGGCAGCCTGTGCCAGGGCCTCACCACTCTCATCTTTCTGACCAGGATTACGTCTTAAAATACTCTGTATGTCCTGTTCTAAGTACAGCTTGTGTTCTCATTATTCGGTTAACTCCTGTTTGTTTTGATGCTACATTGTGCATATGCATAAGGCTTTTAACCACTTTCTGCACCATCTTCACCAAACACAGGTTATTCCAGAAAGCACTTTACTGGCTTGGTACACAGCTTCTGCAACACTTCACCTGCATCTCCTGGAGTATTGCATTTTAAAAAATTACTGACAAAAATAATCAAGTCAGGGTATCCCTTTTATCTTCTTGTCTGCCATCATGCTTAGTTCTTCATGAAAATCCTCACCATTGACCAAAAGTGGTCAAAATTTACAAAGCTTGGTATCATTCACAACCATCCCGCAGGATTATTACAGCTGAGGGTGCCCAGACACTTTCTGTGGTACCCAAAACACCCCCCCCCACACACACAGAGATCCTTTTTTTCTGTGACTTGGCTCAGGACTGTCTCAGATACAGAAAAGGAAGCCTCCACACCTTAGCATGGAATTGCAGCAGAATAAACACTGCATACAGCAAATTAGCATGCAATAAAGCAATATTATTATATCAGCAAGTGACAACTCTAGATCACCTCTTCCCATCATCGTTCTCCATCATGTGATGGCCACAACCCAAATGAACAATAAAGAGAGGAAGGAGTGATATGTTACAGGAAGGGTCTCCAGCACCACCACTCTCCTCACTGTGCACTGATTGACCTGGTTACACAATTTTACCTTTAAAGCTCACTTGGATAGCTAAGATTGCTATATTCCCCTTGTGAATTCTCTTGCCATATAAATTGAGTTTACTGTTCAATAGTATAACTGTGTAAGCAAATAAATAAATAAGTTTCTTTCTTGGGCAGTCATGATCACTGCATCATTTGTTAGTTCCCAGGATTTTCATTCCTTTCTGCATTCCAGTATCCTTTCCACCTGCACTGGTCTCTCTATGCACACACTTTGTTTCCTATATTAGTAACTGAAAGTTGTAATGAACACCTGATTCCCTGAACTATAACTGAAGTCTGATCTATTATTTGCAGCAAATTGAAAGGAAAAAGCAACATAAAGGAAAACTGACGAGAGAATTTTGCCAGATGCCTATCACAGAGTTAGCTTATCAGCCACCAACCTCTGTGAGAACAATGCCAGTGTTTGATACCCCAAAGCCAGTCTTTCATCAAACTTAAGGAATTATTTATTTTTTTAATTGCATTTCAAACTGAAAAAGAAAGCCATGCCAATCCCAATCAACCCTCTCTGTAGGTTAGTGGACTTAAACTAGAAAAAGGGAAAAAAGAAAATATGTTTTAGTTATTTTTGTGAAACTGATCTAAACCTCTGCTTGTCTCTCTAACTTGTATAAGAGCTCAACCAAACAGATTTTCGGTTTCTTTAGTGATTTTTGGGACATGCAGTTATGTTTGGTTCAATGCTGTTTCAGAAAATATTTGGCAATCTAAAATATGCTCAAAACAAACCATCTCATGGTTCTTTTTTGCTCTTTTCTAGGTGTGGAACTTACAGTCTACTTTATACACTGACTGACTTTACTGCTTTTTAAGGAGAAAAGAGTTTGGTCAAGCAGTTTGACAACCAAGCCTACACTTCATGAACTGTGCTTCAGGAATGTGAGGAAATCACGGGGGTTTTTTAATCTGTAAAACCAGACTTTATTCTGGATGAGCTAAGAATCTTCTCTGTGTGAGTAGGACTCCGACACTAATATGAGAGGAAGTTACAGCAATAATTAACAGCTATTTGAAGTAAAACTCATTTAGAAATATAATGAACTGAGAGCATTTAAGCAGACTTAATTCAGGGAAAGATAAAAGCATAGCTTACAGAAATATGGCTGGAATTGCATTCACATTTACATCATCTACGTTTATAACACCTTCCCCTTCCTCTGTTTCTAAAGGAAATAATGTAAAAAAATGCTCTTTGCTGGATTTCTGGAAGTGGATTTAAAACTAAACTTGTAAATTATAGCCTTTACTGTCCACTCACATCTCGGTGAAGAACTCATCCCCTAAGCACTCAATAGCTAGAGAAAATCTACCACTAGCAGTCTTAATTATTATTTACAAAATGAAAGAAAAGCAGTTCAAGAAGTGAGACTCAAAATGATGGGTGCAATTTGAAATTCCTTCAGTTATTTGCATAACCCTCCAATATGCTTTAATGGCTGCAGTTATGAGATTATCTAAATTCATGAAGAATATATATTTATTAACACCTATACTCAGCACTTTTACTCTTCCCTGATTACAATGTCAGGTGAACATTTCAACTGAGGCAAAATGAATTGTGAGCTAACGATGGGCAGCTCTGTCTCACCTGACTCACTCAAGTGAAGAGCCTCTAATAGACATTGGGGGGATGCATTAAATTAGGAACCACGCCATTGAGTTCTCTCAAATTTCCTTCAAATAAAAAGAAGAAAAGGTTAATTAAGTTCTACCACGCAGTTCTATTAACAATATCCATGATTACTGTAGCATGAGGAAGACATTTAATTCAAAAAAGAAAAAAAAAAAAAATAAAGGGGGAAGAGGCCCTGCTGAAATAGGCAGATGGTCAATCAGAATGACTGGGCAGTGGGGCTGCTTCCAGGCACTGCAGGCTCTGAGGCTTCTATAGCAAAAAATCCTAACAAATAAAACCCTAACAAACTAAGTTTATGCCCAAAAGTATGACACAAAAAGACTCATAACCTAATATGCAACTATAAGTTGGTAATATATAATATTATTTTCTGTTATCACCAAACTCCCGCATTTTGTGCTACGAAGCAACATTTGACAAGGAGAGTCATAGATCTGTAACTTGTTATTCTGGCCCACCAGGGCTTTATGATTTGGATTTCTAGCTTGACCAATTGCTCACAAATAAAACAAACCATCTCAGCATTTGTTTGAAATGAAATATGAAAATTGAAATATTTGAAAATATATTCTTTTCAGGGAAATTATGAGGGCTTTTACAAGGTGTTTCACTGTCTGGTCTCTCACAGGTTTTTTTTGTGCTAATTCTGTCAGCACAGCAACTGCTCACAGTGTTCCCTGCAAATTTAAATAAGGTCTTAAACTAAAAATAATCATCTTCAGAGATTCCTAAAGATATATTTGCACAATCCAAACATTATCAATTTAAACTTTATTCTAATAAGAACAGAATGTGTAGATTTTCAACACCTCAAAATAATAATAAAACAAAGATGGATGTGTCTAAATCAAATATTTTCACTTCAACATCTTTCTCGTCTAGTCCCCCAAAACTACTGAATATCCTCCAGATACAGATGCACTTTATGAAGAGAATAAATTGAAAAATAAAATATGTAACCGGAGAGTAGAGAAGGATGAAAGCAGGTATCAACAGCCTGCAATTTTTTTTATATATTTGATTCCATATTTTATTAAGTGTTTCAATTTAACCTGGCCAAAACATGGCATTTCATTGAAAAGAGTGGAACAGACTCAAAAGATTAATGACAGTAAAATTATCCTAATCTGTCATGAGCCCTGATATAACAGTAAGAGGAAGTAATTTGCTTTAGTATAAAGCAATGATCACCAAAGCATGAAAATTAACACTCCACAGAGGTAGATATTAAATGAGAAATATTAGCTGCATCAGCATATTGGAGACAATTATAAACTGCAGAGGATTTCTGAGACTGAGATATTTATTATGATAAAGTCAATTTTACCACTCAGTAAATGCTCAGTCTGTGATTTTAGTACTGAATTTCTTTCCCCTCAAAGGGAACTTGCATTACTGCTTTCCAGAATTTATATCACTTTTGTTTCCTTTATGCATTATTGCTTACTTTATCTCATGGAAACTTATTAATACAGAGAAGACAAAAAAAAAAAAAAATCACTGAGTATTACTTTATTTTATTACTTTCCTTGAGCACCCAGACAACACCTGACATGCTTTTGAGAAATTATATTAGTGAAAAAGGGCTTTTTATCAGTTTCAGTCAGCGAGCGTTTATGAACAGATGAGAGCCTCTCTCTCTTGGTTTTTTTTTTTTACAAAGAGAAATAAATATGAGAAGATAAGTAAAAGTACACAGGGAAGATACTTTGGCTTTACATTCTTGTATTACAGAATAAATTCAAGTTGAAGATTTTTATAACCACCAGCATTCATAGTGAAAGGTGCTAATGCATCATTATGATCTAGCAGGTTGCTCGCTGTGTTTTACTGCCTTTCACACTACATTAACCTTTTGTACCTCAAGTATTTATGATCTCATAAGTAAGTATTTATCAAACTGAAAGCTCATATACAGCACAGTATTTTAGCTCTGCGTTTTTTAGGAACATTTATAATTTCTTTTTGCCTGAATTTCGAATCACTTTGGTTTGCAGTCCATATTTTTAGCCAAAATATTAATGCAAAGTAAAACTGTTTTACCCACTATCCATGGAAATGACACAAAACTACAAAATGCCTTAAATAGGGTCTCATGCCAAGGTAAAAAAACAAAACAAAACAAAACAAACACCAATGAAACAACTTCCCATGCAGGTTTTATTCTAGAATAAAATAAGAAACTGTTAGAAAAAGCAAATACAGCTTTTATGCTTCCTGCAATATTCAATAGTATATCAGAGCCAAACAACCAGGAGTAGTCTTGGTATGAAAACTGTCACAATTACTTAAGTAATAGGTTCCTCATCTACATATGCTCTGTAGTTAACAAAAAAAAAAAAACCACAAAATAAAGCAATTTAGACCTATGCACAGCACCATTTGAGGAAAAAAAAAAATCCTACAGGTGGCTAAAGTACTGAAGAAATATTGTACAAATATGGTATTGGGTGCAAATATTCTTCCCAGCAATTCACTATGAAATCTGAGGTACTGAAACCCACCATGAGCAAGGCCAAATTGTAACTTCTTACATGCTCCTATCAAATTTGTGGCTAACAAACACTACAAAATTGATCTATCTCTGTGAGAAACGAGGCCTGTCCAAACCTGTCTTGTCTTTGCTGTCTCTCAGGTGTTGTGTGACACAGTAAGGCAGCATCCTCCTACCCCAACAGACAGCTGAGCAATGGCAAAAAAAGAAAAGAAGAGGAAACAAAAAAAAAAAAAAAAGACAGGAAAGGAGGAAGACCATGTGGAAAAATGCCATGGAAAGGGAAGGAGGGTCTCTGCTGCTCAGTTACAATCTTCTGCACACTTATGCAGGGATGGATGAAAGAACAAGAAGTCAGCCTCAGCCTCCGAGGGGTTTCTGTGTGCTGGTAACTGTACTGGGTACAGATCACTACTGGCCTTGACTACTGCAGTGATAGTGGGGAATAAAGGGGAAAAAAACCCAAACAGAAGTAACTGCTGCACATGGCATAGATTAAGGGGTGCCTGAAGTGCCCTTCTCCAACAAGGTGCTGCCAGTCTCCTTCCCAGCCATGCCCCTTGTCCTCAGCATGACCCCCTGCCCTTGCAGTTCTGTCAGACTGTATGGTTCAGGCTTTAAACTCATCAACCCAGCAAGTCAAGGGACAGTTTCCAGTCCTCCTCTGTCCCAACAGTCCCAGGTACCTGAATTTGTAAAAGTAAATACCACAGCTAAACACTTTTATATTTGCTACACGTATAACACAAGGAGTTTTAGCCCCTTGCCATGATCCTGGCAGCAGTCATTTTCTTTGCATCATTTCATGCCCCATCCCTGACTCCTCAATCCCATTTCTCCATGGAAGAGAGATGAAAACTGTGCCAAAGCAAAGGAGCAGATGCACCTTGTCATTGTGTGTGGTATCAGCTCATCACATATCCCAGGGTGTGTGTGTGTGCTGTGGGGGGGAATGAAGAAATGGTAATTTCACACTGTCTGTATGGCGAGTCTTAAAGTCAAACAAAGCTGCACAGTTTTGCTTTTAAAAAAAGATTAAAAAAAGTATTTATAGATATAAATTTCCTAAGTAACAGAGTATCTCACCACCATTCTTTTTTATTCATGCACCTGAAACATAGCATTCACACGAATCAAGCTGAGACTCTGATCTATTCAAAGCTCATTGCTCCAAAAGCATCAGTTCAAAATGAAATTCAGCAATAACATTCTGTTGTTATGGAGAAAAAATACTATTTTTCAGTCTAGATACTTGGGCTCAGGATAGCCAGCTTCTGCAATCAATTTTGTCACACATTTGCCCCTGGCAAGTTATTTAAACTACTTGTACCCTAGTTCCTTCTTAACAAAAGCAGAAAAAACAATAATTGTAATTCAGCAAAATCTCACAAAATGGTCGTAGGTATTAAATAAATCTTTTCAGGACATGCTTGGAGAGGATCATCCTCTAAACTCAACAAGAAAGACTCACACTAGATTAGATCAGCAGCAGCACATTCAGAAATATCTCAGTCTTACAGCCAACTCCCAAATCTAAAGCACTGAATATAAAGAAATACCTTCATCGTTTGAGGTCACAGACTTGTAAGGTCTCTATCTCGAATTGTTTTGTGCTACCCCATGAGAGGGGTAGGAAATGCAATTCAACTTCCCTTATATAAGGAATGATCACCTGGAAACACTTCAGAAAACCTGGAGGAAGCACAGAAGGGTTGCCTGGCATGCAAACCCAGAGGAGAGCAGCTCTGTAATGCACCCCGTGCTCCAACAAGCTGCAGGTGATGGAAACCCCTCAGTCCCTCACAGCTGCACTACAGCAGACACACTCTGCCCCTTGGGCAGTGACACAGCCTGCCACACAGCCTCCTGCAGCCCCCTGGGTGAGGGCAGAACCACGGCGAGATCTCAGAACATTGGTTACATCTCTGTGACAAGGCAATTCATCAGCCCCAAGGAGCCCGTGCAAGGCAGCACCGAGCCCCTGTGATGTGCTCCTGCAGCACCAACCTCAGCCTCGGGTATTCCGTGTATTCCCCGCCTTCAATACACCAGAGAGTGGACAGTGAGCTTGTGGCTGCAGACAAAACACTGAAGCAAACTTCAAAAAAACCTTCAAGCCCTCATAGCACTCAAAGCTCTTTGTCTCCGTGGCAAAATTGACCTCAACGTGCACAAGGATGTTGTTTTCACCAAAAGAAGGGCAGGGTACAAAGGTATTTTAGCAAATTGAGAGCAACAGATTTATCAGCTGAGCACTATTCAAATTATCAAAGAGCCCAATAGCAAAAAATGAGAATAGCTTTTGGCATGGAATACCTGCTCTTGTTGAAAACTGCTGAGCAAGCATCACACCTGGTTCTGCACTTCATCAACAGGGCAAGGTGTCCCAAAGCATCCCCCAAAGAATTTCAATTGCACCTTAAAGATTTTCTAGTTAATTCCCATTTCTTCACCCCAAAAGTATGCTCAAGAACAACCCCTTGTAATAAATGCATTTTGTTGGAGGAGCAACAAGCTTATCACCAACCAGCTTTCTTCCCTTCTTTTTAGTCCCAGCAGGAACACACACGTGAGGAGACACAGCTCTCCAGAAGAGAATGGAGGCGCTGGTCTGACATCTGTGTGTGATCCAAGGAACCTTCCTGTGAATGTCTTAAATAACCCTATAGCAAAGCAAAATGCCTCCTTTTTCTTGCAATAAAGGCAAAGCACCATTCTTCATGGAAGAAAATGTACAGTAGATAGAGGATAGAGAGACAGAGAGAGATACATAGATAGATAAAAACCCCAAAACTTGAATATTCAGTAATACAAGCCCTCTTTTCTTCCCACTGAAGGCAAAAGGCTTTAAAACACAGGGCACAGTAAGTTCAATCAAAATAAGGAGTATCAAGTTCCTAAATTATGGCTCCTAGCTAGCTGGTTCTAACATTAGCAGCTCAAAATGATCAGTGCCTGAAATATGTCAAATCAATAATTCAATTAATTAGAAAGCTGCTCAGATGTGGGGCAATACATTACACCTGTTTAGTTTAAGGAAGCCGGAGATACTGAGAGTAGCTTCAGCTTGCTACATGAATAGATTGTCTGCAGAGATATTAAACAGCTGATGAGAGTGGAAAGCAATTTTATATAGTGAGTGGCCGAGGCATACCTGCCTGAGAGGGGTGACACATTTCTCAGTCAGAAACGTGACACACAAAATGACTGATTTTTCCAATAACAAGACTTGCTACACTTGCCTAGCCAGGACCAACATCACCTGTATCAGCTGGCACACAGCGAGTAGATGCTGCATTTCTAGGCATGCAGTAGTCTCTTCAGGAAACTTAACTTTGAATAACCTCAGACAAATATCCCAAATCCTCAGATTACAACGGGGGAGAACTTTCAGGCAGAAAAATTAGATTAATTGGGCTAAGGTGGACACATAGGAGCCTGAGATATATAAATCTGTTGTCCTAAAAGTATGCATTTGGAAAAGAAAAAACAAAAAAATAAACAAAAAAACCCAGAATGTATAAAACCTAGAGTTGTATTGAAAGCAGAAGCATCACTTAATGCAAAATAATAATAAAACTATAAAAAAGAGGGCTATCTCCAATAGAAAGTGCAGAACAGAATCAGCGATTTAGATTCCGGTGCCTCTGACTGAACATGTTTTGTCTCTGAAATGCATTAAAATCTTCGGAAAGTTGACTTTGCTGTCCATGCAAAAAGAGAAGTAACACGGGAAATGGCTGCAAGTTTCTTTCAAGAGAGAACAGAGAGATAAAAGGAATGGATGTGCCATGCTTTCAACTCATGGGGGAAAAAAAAAGAGAGAAGAGGGAGCCCAGCTCAGAAATGAGAGCAAGTTCTAAAATTGGAAACACTTGCTGGAGACGGGAAGAAGCCAATAGCAACATTTTAGGCTGGTGTGAAAGTGCTTTTCTTGCATGTGTGAGCCGTTTCACACGTACAGCTCCTGCCAGCCTGGATGTGAACCCCAGCAAGTGCACGGTGCAGGAGCCTGCAGGGCTCCAGAGCCCTCCAACACCTGCACTCAAACACACCCAGCCAGCAGCTCCACAGACTCAGCACCCCACGATAAGGGGGTCTGCTCCTGACGCCCACCTCTCCAGATGCAGCTCTGGCTGCTGCCTTAAGAGGCCACCTAAAAACAGAGACCAGACAGCAGTAAGGGAATAAAGGGGTGGGGTTTTTTTTGTTTGGTTGGTTTTTTTTTTTTAAGGGAATAAAGGTGAGTATTTATTTGAAAGGCCTTCAAGGTACCCTTGGAGAGCCAGAGGCTATTGTCAAAATGGACCCCAAGATGGACGAGAGGTCACAAGTTCTTTACACCTTTATAGGTTTGGTTCATTGGCATAGCCAGGGTTAATTCTCCAATTAAAGCTTCAGTTTAATGATGTAATTTCCTTCAGCTTGCCCCCCTTTCAGAGGCCTTTAGTTTACACCTCCTGGGCCTAGGATGAGCTGGGTGTCCTTGGAGAGCAGCCCCGGAGAGGCTTTGTTGTGTGTGCCCAGCACAGAGAGCAGCACTGAACAGGGAACAGGAAACTCCAGAGTTACACACTAAGCAGTACAGGATTTTGAAAAAATATAAAAGTTAAAACCTAAGGCATCATGGCCAGCTCCTGTGAGCACCAGCACACAGCCCTTTCAGCTGCCAGTGCTTGCAAGGTTTCTCTCCCAGGCTAAAGCAGTGCTTCGTGGCTCAGTTCCTGTGTGCCCTCCACGGGGTGGATTTACTGGGAGTGGCATCACCCGCTCATGAGGATCGAGCAATGGTTGTGCATTAAAAATGATTCAATGTCTACTCTGCAATGATGTTGACTCCTCCAATTACACTAATTGCAATACATTTCAAATCAACACTTTAAGGGATTACTATAAAATGCAAGTTTTTCAATTTGCTCAAAATCTACTTTTTTATCTCATTTTAATTTCTCTTCTAGATCCTTTTTTTTCCACTACAAGCTAATTCTTTTTTTTTTTTTTT
>VXAC01006064.1:30551-48134 GCA_013399225.1 Rhipidura dahli
TTTTTTTTTTCCCCAAATGCCCTATCTAGAATAGATTCTGTATTTAAAAAGAGGTCAAAAGTGACATTCATATATAAACAACCAAGCTCCATTATTTCTGCTTCTCCAGCTTGGGATAGTTTTGCCACCTGTTCCTGTCATATTTTCTTCAAAGAAAAAAAGGAAGCATATGTATGAGAACAAGGAAATACAAATATTCAGAGGTGAAATTTGGCACCTGTTTCCCTAAATGTGGCAACACTGGAAACTATGTAAGAAAGAAAATGGGGTGGAATGTGTCCACAAGAAACCATATTTCTCAGCCCAATAAATATTTCCATACCCCAAAAATCAAAAGAATAAGCACTCCAAGCAAATTGGCAATAGAATTGCTACATTTTCAAGTAAATGTATAAGTTTAAAGCAAATTTCTCTAGCTAAAACTATTAATTTTTCCTCTAAGTAAAAATCCACAAGGTTTCCTATTGAGTATCTCCTAGCTTTAAGATGAATAGCTACAAATATTTTAAATAAATTGACATTTTATAACCACAATTTTGGCAACAAACCTCTTTAAACAATAGCGGCAGTAATAACTTTTGCAACATGAACATATTAAAAAATAAATCGTATCCTCTGAAAAGCACAATTAGGTGTCCCAGCACTGTTAAAACACGAAAACCACTAAATTTACATACTTTGAGTTTTGTAGATCTCTCTTTTCTCACGCTGTTATAACCCATAAGATCTTTTTTTTAACTTCAGCTTCCACTGGAGGGGCTTCAGCTGCAAACACTAATTAATTAGCACAGGCAGGCTCAGAGCTCCCTGGCTAGCTGGGTGATCGTGCCTGCAATATGTTGCAGCCTCGGTGCACATCTCGTTTTCAAATCAAATATTTAGATACTGCTTTGGAACAGCTGGAACTTATGTGAATCCTTATGAAATTAAAGAGTTGACATCTTTTGATGCACTTTTTATAACAGCAACAAAAAAACCCCACAGACAGCGAAAAGACTTGGTTGTAAGCACACTCCCCTGCTCTGATTGAATCAGAAGGCAGTCTGCTGCCTTGTTTTTAAATGTTTTGTAAATCAGAGAATAAAGGAAAAGTATTTGAACTACAATCCAAAGAAAAAAAAAAAAAAAAGCAGAGCAAGAGAAACCCTCCATTCGTATTTTGGATAAGGAAGGTGGGAGTCTTATCCCAGAGTCTGCAAGCAGTCAATTTATAAAGCTTGGGATGTCCTCAAGAGCAAACAATCTGCTCCTCTGTTCCATGGAGAGAGTTTCATGTTCTCTATCCACCCCACCTGGAGGTGTTATCAGGCCTGGGGGGCACAGGCAGGTGAGGAGCTGCCACACAGGGGCTTTTTACCCCCTCCTTTCACTGGCATTTTTGCAAAGCTGGTTGCAGTGGCAGGGAAGAAGCACCAACACATGCTGCTGCCATTCGCAGGTGGGTGTTAAATGGGCATCTCCACTTGTGTTCTGGGGTAAACTGATTATATTTCAGAGGCAGTGGCAACATCCCAGGTAGGGAAGAGACCAGAGGCAGTGGCAGCTGCTTCAGTGGGTGAGATTTAAAGAGGTCTCTGCTGGAAAAGCAAATGCAAAAAGCCTCTTTTGCAAAAACAGCAGAAGACCTAAGGGATCTGTCTTAAAAAGCTGTTGAGAAGCTTTTCTAAATCCAAAAGGCCATCACAATACGCTGATGTTTCAACACAACTGTGTGGGATATCAGCTGAAAAAGTATCTAGAACCAGCAAGTTGCTGCAATTTGGATACAAAAATACCAGAGAATCCATCTATGTTCTTCACATCAACCATATATTTCCTTCAGAGATTCCATATTCTCTCCATGCCACATTAAAATCAGTGGTAGCTTTGTACCTCCTATAGGGCAGGAGGAAATGAAAGCAAGCTAGGAGATAATATTGGAATGAGAAAAAACTGGGAAGAGACAGAAAACAGAGACAAAGCATGCATAATGAAAAACAAATGGAAAACAAAGACTATAAAAAAGGAATAGTGTTGTAGAGATGAAAAGGAAGATAAGACAATGGAAATGCACACAAAGAGTAAAAGCAGGCAAGAAGCAAGCAAAATAAGTGGAAGGTTTTGCAATTATTGTTTTTTTTAATAGCAACTATTTTGTATTTGTATATAAAACCCTCCCAATATATGAGGTCAGACCATGTCTGACCTCCCACACTGTGGGGGCATGTGGGTCACAGTCTGACCCACCACACTGTGACATAGGTTTGGAAAGAAAGGGCCATACACAAGTAGGATTAATTCAAGACAGAAAAAAATTCTTCTGGAATTTCTACAATTAATTAATAAATTATTGCCCATTTAATGTCTAGGTCTGTGCAATTTAAAATGACCAACCAATTCTTTCTGCATATCACAGGAACACCAAATAGAGCGTGATGTGCATGGTAGAGTATTAGCTCAGTGTAATTCTTTTTCCAGCAAAGTCTGAAAAGAAGAACTTCTAACCCTTCCCTGAATGCAGAACCAGTGAATAAGAACATTTTACTGTCTGCAATGTCTATCTCAGCCTGTCAAGCCACTGGTAGAGCATAAAGCAGCTTCAGACTTACAGATGGATTCACCTGCTTGTGGGTCAAGCCACGACAGAGGGACATGCCTCATTACTGTCTTTCTAACACTGATGGACAGAGAAGTTAAATGTTTGAATCAAGGCACTCTTTCACACTGACCCTAGGAAGGAACAAATTAAGCAGGGAGAAGTGGTAAGCAAGCCCACACACGAGGAACATTTAAGTAAAGTAATTCTGTGGGTGGCTGGGTGCGTGGGAAAGCTGGAGAGAGAGATGTGTGGGAGAGGAATGGAAACTTGAGAGTATAAACAGGATTTAAAAAAAAAAAAGAAGTGTTTTGAAGGTTGGGGGTAATAACCCACACAACTCACTAAGCCATCCTTAGCTAAGACCCACGTGTAGTCATGCAGGAAAGTAAGTTTAGCTCTAGGCACAGACTGTCACATGAAGAGAAATCCAGGCTCATGACTTCAGGAAGGAGAGAGGAAGCCTCTCTGTCTGAGCCTCACAGCTTTTAACTGCCAACTCTGTCATCTCTGCAGCACCTGTGCTACCTGAGCACTCTGACCTCTCTAATGAAGAGGCAGTTTCCTGCGAGCACAGGTAAGGATTTTGCTGGATAACCAAGAAGTTACAAACACATTCTCATGCCACTACACAAGCAATACACAAGTTTATACTGCAAAGTTACAGACAGTAGGCAAATGGAGGGGATCAGCAACTTCTGATAAAGTTGCGAGCCATTATCAGTCATTTGCATGTCAATTACAAGAGAATGGAAAACGTTATTGGTCTTACCTAACCTGACACAGGCACTCATGCATTTAGTCAAAATGAGCTAATTTTCACAAAAAAAAAAAAAAAAAAAAAAAAAAAAAAAAATCCCCTCATAAGGATCAATTTTAATTAACATGTTGTAACATGGAGCAAAGCTGCATAAGGTCAAATATAAAAGAAGTTGAAATTGGGTATTTCACCACACAGGTCCCCTTTGAAATTTATACTCAGTGTATTCAGCAAAATGTGCAGCAATAGTTTTTCTCCATATATACGAACCCAAAGCACAGCCAAAGTATTTGCATGCCATGTCTACTCAGACTGCACAGAGAGAAGAAAAAGTCAATAATGAAACATGTCAAATAATTGGTATGGAGACATAAAGAGCCCAAGAGATAATACAAAGTACAAGGAAACCTAAAAAAACAATATTAGCTCAGCTCTTTCAGGGAAAAGCAGGAAGAAAGTCTTAAATTGTTTAATTGGTCAATTAAACTTGACAGATTAGGAATTCAATGGTAATGCTTTCTAGAAGAAACTTTTCAAGTTGAAGTAATATGACCATCTCTGGTTGACAATGTGATTGGAAAGACCTCTGCAGTGTTTCGTGCTTCAAATCTGCCTTAGAGCTGGCTGGAATTACCTTCAGAAGTGATCTAAGAACTGTTAGTGTGCCCTGTGAAGAACATTCAGAAGGGTAATCAATGGCATTCTGCTAATTTATTTGAGCAAACATGACTAAAGATGACAGAGTGTAATTGCTCTCTTTATCCTTGTTGGTGGGGTGGTTTTTTTTTTGTTTTTTGTGGAGGAGCTTCAGCTTTACCATATCACCAAATTCAAGCACACAAAAATGAGGGAAAGAAGTTAAAATCACAGATCTAAAAAGACCCACAAAACCAGCATAATCATTTTTCTGTCTTCTATTTCAACATCATATTTCCAACCATTTCTTGCTATGAGAATCAAAAGGTAAAAAAAAGTGAGGTGATACCTAAATCACAAAGATCAGGCACTGAGATCTCAGAAGAGCTGGCAGGGTAAGACTGCTGTCCTCACACCACATACCCACTCACAGAATCACAAAGCCCAAGTTTACTCAGCAACACAGCAAAAATAAGGTGGTTATTTATCTTCTTCCCAGCCAAAACAACAGAACACAAACAGGCGCTCCATAAACAGCACCGTAGGAAACAGTCAGTGTCGGGTTCTGTGTATCCTCGAGGAGAATCTATTTTGGAGCTGGCACTGACACACAGAGGGGCTGAAGTGAGCAGTGTGTTCCTGCTATTCCTTAGCATAAGCAAAGGAGCACACGTGGGGCACAGTTGCAAAGCTGGCACACAGGGCTCTCAGCAAGGAAGCCTCTTGGAAGCAATAATGCCTATGATCACAAGTCATTACCGTGCCTCACCACCCCAGCACAGCATTATGTTATCTATTTGGGATGTCAGTTTTGATCTCTTCACTGTGGAGTAGGAGCTGGACTGGGTTCCTTGCTTCTGCAGCTCTGAAGGACTCAGAGTCTCAAAATAAGCTCCTTGAAATATTTCCTTCAAGGAGCAGTTGGGACCAGTTATAATAGGTAGTATAAATGAAATAGCACATCATGCTGGTACAATAGCCTGCACCAGCAGGGGATGATTTAGATGAATAAACACTGCTGTAAGAGTTGTCAAAGCATTATCAGCTATCTAGCATACTGGTGGCAAACATCTAGAGACAAAAATATGACATTGAAATAGAATAAAAAAACTGGGTCATAGATACCAGTTGGCAATAAATGTGCCCATGGGGAAATCTGACTTGCAAGACAGCCACTTTGTGGTGAAAATTCAAGTTCTTTTGTAAGGGGACCACAGTTAGAGAATGAATTGGTGTGGTTTTCTGCCCTGGAACTCTGCTCCGCTCCTTGCCAGTCAGAAGAAGTGAGCCACTCCTCCCCAAGCCACAGGGGACAGCTCCAGGTACCTCATGGAAACCTCCCAGGCAAGACCAGAGCATTCAGAGACAGGGATAACAACAGCTGAGCTCAGCAGCACTGAGAAGTGTCCCACCCACTCTGCAGACACTTGGCAGGTTGGACTCCAAACAAGTTCAGCCCGAGGCTCCCGAGCACAGCCGCGGTTCCGTGAGGAGCCAGCACAGTACAGAGAACTGGGGTGTGAACATTTCTGCCCCAGAAACACACTGCTGCAAGAGCAGCTGATGGACACCTGGACACCAGGTAGGACCCAGCACACTGTTTAATGTGGAATACGCTTGCATGAAGCAGCTGCTGTAGCCCACAACCCCAGGAGATGGGGAGGTCATGAATGAGGTAGTAGGAGAGAAAGAGGAGATGAACCAAGGGAGAAAAGAAAGAAACTGGGAGGGGAAAGATCACTCATACCAATAGCTTACATAAAGGACTGAGCAGGAATAAGACCTAATAAAAACCAGAAATATGCTGCCAAAAATGGTAGTAATAATCTACTCACCTGCAGGCTTAGCTAACACACTGAAGCACTTCACTCTCAACACCTCCTACTCCCAGCTTCCTTACCCAAATCAATAAGCACAACACAGTAACTGGTACACTAAACCCTAAAAATGTCAGCCAAGGTTGCACTTCCCCAAAACAACAAAGTTCAACATGGTAAATAATTTTGCAGTCCAGAGCACCACAAAGCCTTCACAAATCCTCAGATGAAGAGACGGCCTCTACAACATGACTAAAAAAGGCACAAATCTGGACAAATTAACACCAAGAAAAGGAAACATCAGACTTAAAGGCCATTAGATCCAAAGCATACACAACATCACAAGGTAAAGCAAGGCAGCTGGAACAACAGGTGTAATCACATATCAATTATTATCACACAGAATTATCAGGTTCAGTGGATGTCACAAGAGGAATTTTGGCAGTAACCAAGCTGAAATTTAGTTCTAACAGTGAAGTTCGGAGGAAAATACCTTATCATCTTCCCAGGCCAGAGACAACCCACACATCTGCACTGCACATCTTCTACAGGGCTTGAACAGCACTACATCCCCTAATGCCAGGCTGGGAGCTGATGCTGAACACGTCAGACAGAAGATTACTGGGCATGGATCACTCCTCCACGTAAACTGCCTTTTCCTTCAAGATCTCCCATCCAAACACACAACTTATCACACAACTTTTCAGCTTCTGAAGCCTGGTGAAGCCTCAATCCAAAACAGAAAGACTGCACAATGATCAAAAGTTTTATGCAAAAGTAGGATTAAGTTTAGAGCGGCACATTTTTTTATATACACACATAAACACAGAGCATTACTGCAACCTCAGCTCTTACCACACCATGAGTTACTTCCATTATTAGTGGAATACATTTAGAACCGGTAACACTAGAGAAACATTTACTTTACTATTACCTGCTCCCTTACACATGCCCAGCTAATTCCCTTTTATTTACACACACATCTCCTGCTGTCATCAACAGAAGCTGTGCAGGAAAACCACAAAAAAAATAACTGAGCAGGTTTTACTCAGACCTATTTATGTACAATGGCTTTACATCTATATATGTACACAGGTAAAGGGTGATTTCATAAAATGATGAAATGACTTACTTAAAAATACTTTAATGCACGTAAGTATCTAATGCAATGCTCTGAACCACTCTAAAAATCATCAGACACATTACTTTTAGCATAACTTTGTAACATACTTTTCATTGATCCAACCTTCTAGGAAGAAGCCATTTACTAAGTTTGTTAATGCCTTAAAGAATATTTGATGCTATGCAACTCCAGAAGTCCACCAGCACTTAAATAACACACTGCTGGTTGATTATTGATTTTGCATATACTCAGATGCACTTCATCCTTACTCAAAAAAAAAAAGAGATGCTCAGAGAAAACCCAAAGTAACTTCTGACAATATTTTATTACCCACCAATGATTTTATATCATTTCAGCTAAGTCATCCTGTCTTTAATCATTTACGACCCTTTCATCCTGTCCCTCTTCTCCTGTTTCATAGCATCACAGTCAGAGTTAGCAATCCCTGCACACACAATCCAAGCACCTCTCGTTCCAGCGCTTACTCTGACAGAACACCACGTTACACTCTTCTATCTAAATAGATTAAAACTGGTCACTGAGAAAGACACTTTCTAGAAGTACAAGAGCGTGCCCAAGAGTACGTGAAGCACTTTAGAACATGAATCACAAGAGCACTCTGCACAAAATTGCAAATCTGTGATTGGAATTTTGTTCAGTTTGCAGCAAAAAGGGATCCTGGCAGTGGCTTCAGCTGGGCCAGGATCACACCCTGTGTTGCAGTTGAGGATTCAAGAGAAGTTTGTTTTTATTATTTCTATCTTTACTGGGGTTTAGGTGGCACTAGACCCAGCGTGAGCTCCAGCTTCAGTGTATGATCCTTTCAGACAAGAGGAAGGAACCTGGGACACTCAGAGAAAGCCCAGGGGGTATCTCACCTCAGCATGGATTCAGTCCTTCATGGAGGAGATTAAATCACTTCTGGTAGTAATTCTACAATTTAGACAATTGCCCTGCAGTTTCTTAGCTTCACATTGCAAAATTTTAAGATCCATTTTAATGGTGTATCAGCTTCACACGCACATAAAATACTCCCATAAGTTTGTGAGTAAGAAAATTCAAAAACTGGTCCTGCCTCCGACAGCTTGTCTGATCTACATTAATCACAACAGCATTCTTTTGTGAACAGTTGGCCAACTGATTATTCTTCTTTCAAATGCATGTCATAAACAGCTTACTGAAAGGAAACCAAGTGAAAATACTGGGACCTACCAAAAAATGTCATATGTCCCCACACTGATTCCACTTAAAACTCTTTGACTGGAAATCAACTATTTTCAAAAGTAGCAGGAATTAGAAAGAAACATATTTTTTCTCCTTCAACAACAAAGAGCACGTGGAGGTACAATGTTGACACAGTGCTGTTGAAGCTCTCTTTCATAATAAAAACTAATATTATTAAACCTACAGAGAGATGTATACAGCTGGGCCCTCACACTGTTGGAAAGCCCATGTTAAATCTGCCTGGGATCCATCTGCATATATCTATTTATAAGTTTGCCAAGAGCAATGGCTAATGACACCCAGCATAACAGATTTTAAATCTAGGTACCTGCAATTAAATTGTGAAAACAATATTTGTCTGTACATTTGCAAACCTAACTGGTGAGCAATGTGTTAAATGTCAGTGCAGATCCATAGATAAACAGACTTCTTGAAAATCTGCCTTTTCATTGCACTGCTCTTGAGGGAGAGCATCCACAACTTTCAATATAACATTGCAATTTGGAAAAAAAAATATCTTTTTAAAAACCAAACCAAACTAGAACTTTCTCAAATAGACCCTAAAGTCAAAAGGAAGGAAATCTAATTCTTTATAAACAGCATGGGAGCTACTTCAATATGTTCTGTCCATTCCTCTGTAAGAAAGGAAACCAGAATGCAAGGAAAGGATCCACAATAAAAAGAGCAAATAACTATACCATATTCCCTGAATATAACAGGTTAGTGGAATTGAAGTGTTATCCTGCAGAGAATGGAAATTCACTCCAAGGGGAAATGGAAGGAAAAAGGTGTCTGACAGGTAAAATACAAGTTAGATATTAGGAAGGCAAAAAGCAAGTAACAGCAGATAGCAAAGGACACAAAACCAAATAACAATAAAGCCTATTTGCATATCAGAAGCAGGAAACTTTGCAGGGAATCATTGGATTTGCTAGAGCTGGGATTGAATAGAGCACTTGAAGAAGATAAGGGCATTGCAGACAATCCAAACTATGTCTTTTCACCAGCCTTTGCTGAGGAAAATGTTGGGAAAACACATCCCTGACTTCTCTGATAAAGTGACTGACATTTCTTCAAACTGAAAAATCAAAACGGGGTGAGGAAACACAATCAATTGAAAGCAATAAATGATGAGGGATGAGCTCCTGTCCCACTCCCATCGACAGGTCTTTTACGATTGATTTTAGCACTGTCAGTATTTTACTTCAGGACTGAACAGAAACAGTTTCAAAATGTGAAAAGGCTGAGCTGGGCATCACAGTGGAATGTTCAGCTTGCAGCAGTGCTCACAAAAACCAAGCAAAATCAGAGAACATAAAAAGAACAAAAAAGGGACAGTGGGAAAGACTATCTTTTTGGTCAATATCCAATCTCTTCTGGAGTATCTATTCAGCTTAGGATTCCTGCTCTAAACCAATGACAGGGATAATTGACAAGAGTTGGACAACAATCAAAAATGATTATGGAAGCAAATCTTAAAACCTGGAAAGAACCAGGAATTGAACTTAGCAAAGAGATGGATAAGAGGGGCCACAGTAGAGCTGCGAAGAATACTGTGAGATACAAGCAAATAGGATGCTCTTCAATTTAAACTTTCTCCCAATACTGGAGAAAAGGGCAACTCAGGGCAATAAAAAGTTACCAAACTAAAAATAAAAAGACCAAAGCATTTTACTGCATAAAGAGCAAAAATGTGTAATTAATTCACAAGGATTTCTCCATGATAACAGCAAAGAATATTCTTCAGTGCCTTTGCTCTTGCTTTACTTTCTTGCTCGTGCCCACATAAAGAAATCAGCTGTGTGGCAATAAACATAAATTTGCAGAGCTCATTTAAGAGAATATGTTTTCCCTTTCCTCTTGCCCCTATGCATGAAACCTCTTAGGCTGGATGTGAGCCAGGAGGAAAGGGGAGGTAAGCTGAGGCATGGAGCATGGCTGAGGCAAGGCTGAGGACAGCCAGGAGAGGTGCTTCAAGCACTGCCTGTTCCATGCTCCATTCTGCACATGTAGCACAGGGGGTTGGTTGATAGTTCAGGAACCTGCCAGCCCTTGGAACTGGATATATTGGGTCCCACTCTAGAATTAAGACAGAAACACTAAACTATCAATGTGTGAAATTCGTGACTTTAAATTACAAGGTAGAGCCATCCAAGGCATCTCTTGCATAATTCATGACACTTCAGTACTTCACATATAAATCAAATGGAAGGAAAGTCTATCATTTCTGCTCTGTTTAGCACAGATCCACACACAACTAAGGTAATGGCTGCACAAACAAGATCTCTAGAAAATACAATATTGGAGACATGCTCGTCACAATACTAACTCACACAGTACATTTTGTACAGGATCATTCCATTAATACATTTTTTAAAATTACTTGTGTCGAAAACACAGAGGTCATTAAAAATAATCAAATGAGTCTGGGTTTGGGTGTTTGGTTGCTTTCTTTAGCCCTGCAAATGAATGCCTACAAACACTCATTTGCAATGTTTTTCCATATTGGACTTAATTAAAATTTATGCTATGATTCATGGGCTGGCTATTAATCATTTTGTCTCAAACTGTTGAAAACGAAACTCCAAAGCTCCGACACTTATTAAGAAGCTCCAAAACCAGCGAAAACACATTCTCCAGGTTCAACAGTAAAAACTTTGACAGACTTTCAGCCTTAACATGGGGACTAAGCCCAACGCAAATGAAGCGTGTCAAGCATGACACAGGAAAAGATGTTATTGATAAACACACACAGGAAACACAGAGCTTTAGAAAGAGCTGTAACCTTGACTTACTGTGGCTGTGCCGGAGACAGTTTGTGCATTTGTGTCAGCTGCACTCTGTTCGGAGTGTGTCTGAGCAGGAGGGTACATGTTTAACGTGTGCTCTGGAACAGTGGTTTGGCCTGTGTAGTCTGGAGCTGGATGCGGATGTGGGGCTGTGTATTCTGCAGGGATACCGTTCTGAGGTGGAGCGAACTGGGCTGAGGCGTAAGGCTGTGCCATTGTGTCAGGAGGTGCTGTAGCTTCCTGATTACCCTGTGGAAATCAAAGGAAAAACAAAATAAAAATAAAAATAAAAATAAAAAAAGGAAGAGACATGGCGTGAGATAAAATAAGCGAAGGTCCTGCACCCGTAACGCAGAGAGTGATGAGAGCATCCTGGCCTGAAAAGGGCACAGCGGTTGTTTCTTGAGGAGAACATTTCTTATCTGTATTGAATGCACTTTGCTAACCCTATTAGATATTGTTATAATTAGACAAACAAATCTGCTGCTCGCAGGATAATTGTGGAGTATTCTTTAAGCAGGAAAGGTCAGTGAAATCTGCCTGCACTAATGATGCCTCCACTCAGATGAGGCAGGGCGACAAAGCCAGGTTATTCCAAAGGCTCCTGAGCACAGCTGCCAGCACAGAGCTCTGGTGAGCTCAGCCCCCACTCTGGGATCACTCTGAGTTACCATTTGCACAACACAATAGATGCAACCTGCACACAGGGCAGAATTTGGGTGCACGCTATTAACAAACATTAAAAGTACTGAGATGAAATAATGACCTGAGATATTCAGAATACTGTGAGGTACTCTGCATTGAGCAATTGCATGCCACAAATGCAAAATAATAACAATGAGATCCAGTCAAAACACGAAATATTTGAATCTAAAAATGCATCAGTTCAAAACCTTAAATAACATAAATGGAAAATTCTACATCAAGAGAAATACATTTAAGATCTTTAAAGGTTTTACATTTGAAGACAACAGTATTTCATCTCCATATCACAATTAGTCTGCTGCATTAAAAACACTGTTCTCATACAGGGGTTATAGGGAGACCCATATTTCCTTTTGATAGAATAGAGAATAGCCAAGGCTGTTAATTTATCAATTAGAAAACTTCTGACTAAATGCTTTGCTCACACCCAAAAGCAATAATTCTAGAGGGGGAAATGTACACACTACAATCTTTCTGAATCTATATAAAAAAAAATGTCCAAAATGTGTTTTTGCCTGACACACCATTAGAGGCCATTAGTGCAGGGACTATCCCAACCTCAGATAAACTAATTTACAAGATAAAGTTATCCCTTTAAATAGCAAGCAATATAAAAATGCACATTTAAGTTAAAATTTAATTCTTTTGAACTACTCCATCATTCTCCCACCAAAGCATGTGCAAGTACCTGCCCAAGACTATTGCAGGGATTTTATTTGTACTCATCAACCCATGATTTCCTAATTTTAAAATAGGCTGGATGAATAAAAGACTTTCTTCTGCACTTTGTACGTAAGGGCATTTGCAGCCAATTTCAACTAATTCAGACATCAGTTCTATGACCTGAACTAGTCCTAAACTCAAGAGCTTTTAAGAATTTGCTCAGGAGCAAGTCTTGGTACTTGACAGGCTTAAAAGAAAAAAATGAATTTTCCCTTGTAAAAGGCAGTCAGTGTGTCCTAAAAAATTAGAATTTTATATCAGCAGTCAAACCCTAATTTTAATCCCATTTTTGCTGCTGGTTTAGTGCATGGCCTCGAGCAAGTGGATTCCACTGCTTCATTCAACCATCTTTATCACAAAACCAGTGTCATTGACTGACTTCACAGGGTTAAGTCACTAAGATTTGTTTGCATGCCTGCAATCATTGCAAGGTTACTGCTGCACTGAAACTGGCTGTGATGAATTTCTGTGGAGGTTAAAAACTCTTGTAAATGTATACTTTTACCCTTTAATATTAAAATGGTCAAGTTCCTTTCTTATTTCTTTTACCTATTATTTTCACTACTAAAAAAAAGATTAAAATCCGGATGAAGCTAAACCCAGGAATAACTGGATTACACCAGAGACATTCATTAAATGTTAAAGAAGTATTTTTAAAACGTGTGTGGGAGGCATCTGACCTTAAATTTTTTAATCAGCTGTTTCAGGAGGGACTTGAGCAAGGGGTAAGAATGAACAAAAGCAAATCCAGATTCTGCCTCTATAAGCATTTTCACTATGCTGGTTTTGAAACACAGGGGCTGGTTAGTGCTGGTCCTTAAGCTATTCCTTCCTGTCAGATGCTAAACATGGCACTGGAGTCAGCAGCTGTTCAAAAAGAGCAGCAGTGGCAACAGAGGGACCAAGGGCAAATGTCCAGGTGCATTTGATCCAAAGGGTTTTGTACCACCTCCAGTCCTAAACCAGATGTTGCTGAGACCCCCACTGTTTCTCATTAACCTTGACAGCAGTTCCATGAGGACCCTAATTAATATTCAAAGCATCCACACCTAGTGCTAATTACAGCTCATATTTAATTAAGAGGGTTGAACTTTTCTATTATTTTTACCAGCAACTCCAAACTTTTTCGATTTATCACAAAGTGGCAAATTGCACTGGCAATTTCAGAACCTCCACAACGTTGAGATTCTTCTACCTCTTTCATTAGACTTGTTCAGCTGAGGTCTGGCTAACTTATTTATAATTGAGACCCCATTAATAAGAAAACAGTGAAGGGCCAGGGATTTGTGGGTTTTTTTTTACTAACTTGTACATATTCGGAGATTTACAGCCTTGCCATTAAAGAAACCAACCCCAGTATGCTTAGAGCAGAAAACTGACACACAAGATTATCAGTGTAGGCTCTGCAGGTTCATTAAATTGTTGGAGGACAGGGGACATTAAAGAAATTAAACTTGCACATGGACTGCAGGCCCTAAGTTTAAAATGATAGTGACAATACATATAACATGTTCATCCCTTAAAATAAGCGACTGCTGAAGCCTTTATAACCTTTAAAATTAGTGAGAATTTATTATTCATAATTAATTCAACAGAGCTGGTATTATAATGCCTACAAAAGCGTGGATGTGTAAGCAAGTTCTGTACTATTTACTTGGCTAATAATATCCAGAGCTTATTGTTCAAAATACTAATTTATATCAAGAACAATGAAGTGTCAGCTATCACACATTTGTACATACATGTGGTTAATGGGAAGCCCAGACTACACAATAGCCAGATACATTCAAATAGATTTTAGAGAACCAAAAATTCCTTAAATAGAATCACCTCAAATGTTCCTTTATTGTGCTCTTTAAAATACAGTGAACTGAAATGAATAGAAGAAACAACGAGTTCTAATGCATTAAGCTGAAAATACGAAATGGCCCTAAAAGCAAAGGGAAATATTGATCCTAAATTAGCCTTTGAGCTCAGGTATTAGAGTAATTTCAAAGCTGTGTATGACATTACACAGGCATGGCAGAATACCACCTAGGCAGGAGGAGATGAACAGAAGACATCCCTTCAGACTAAGCTCTAAGTACCTTTAAGATTAAATGACCCCTTAATGCTCACTTTGTGCATGTTTTTTTTTAAAAAAAAGTGGTTGTTGGCAACAGCAAGGAGAACAAAGGATGGCAGACAGTCAGACTCTGCTAAATGTTCTGGCCCAAGTCTTAATGAAAACCACATTTCAGCTGAAAAATATGCTTTACGTGGCAGTGTATAAAATCAAATTTATTGCTTTCTGGTTAAATGCTGAACTCTAAAGAACCAAAAAAAAAAGGGATTCCGACAATGTAGGTAAGTGAAGGCTCTCCTATTTCATCCATATTACTCCATTTGAAGAAAAGCTTAGAATTTAAACTGCTCCTACTGTCTCAGATGCCTTTTCAGCATCTCCTGCTCTGAAATGATTTCATAATTAAGAAATGTATAAAAAGTGTCAAAACATAATAAAGCAAGCTTGTTATGTTTGTACACAAAGGAGAGAGCACAGAAATCATTACTTATGCAGTGTTCCTTTTTTAAAAAACACATTTGCAGCATAAAAATGTATTCAATGAAAACCTTTCTGCTTGCCCGCATTTTGAAGTTGAACTCACAGTTTATTGTTTGCTTTGCTCTATTTTCCGTTTGGTGCATTTTGTTTCTTTGGCAAGAGATATTTCACATTTAGAGAAAGCCTCCTGTACTGTAGTTAAATGAGCCAAACTGCTTCGTGTCCTTAGGGCACGGAAACAAAGAAGAAAAATGCAACATTTCTCCACAAACCTGCTGGTTGTGAGGAGGGCTCAGTTACACCTATCAAGCACATGATCCCCTGTAGCTTGCCCTCCTCCAGACTTAACAAAACATGGCTTAGAAGTCGTGCATGCAGTGGGTGCTGCTGGTTATAAAAACTCCCCTGCCTCGACTAAAAATCAAGAGTTTCTAGTGAAAATAAAAGTGCAAATACCTGCTGTACCATGGTGCTGCCTTTATTCTCCATAAACTTAGCAGCTGCTCAGGTGCCAGGCCACGCAGCATCTGCCCAAAGCGAGCATCAGCGGTGGCCGAGGGCGTGTGAGCGCTGCAGGGTGTGCAGGAGGGAGGGAGGGAGGGTGACCGGGGTGCTGAGGGAGGGGAGCCGGTGCAGGGCTCGCTGACCTCCCTCTCAACATCTGACTGCTCCCAAAACCTGATCCAGATGGGGCTCCTCCAGCGTGCCGGGCCTCGCCCCATCAATCACAGCAGGCCACTCCTCTGGCTCCTGCTACTGCTTATGGAGTGCACCACTGAGCAGATGATTGCACAGAGAAAGGAGGGAAAACACAGCTTGACTACATTAATGGCTGTTTAAAAAACATTGGAATGCTACTGTGGAAGGTGCCGGAAGGTGAAAGTTTTTGTTTTAAAATCAACACGGCCGTATTCAAAGTTCCAAAACACTCTAAACTTCCAGGGCTCTGGCTTTGTGATAGCTGTGCTGTCCAGCTGCACATGTGCATTTCCACGGGATTAATTCCTCCTCCGTGTGGCAGACTTAATACCAATAAGGTTCCTATTTTAAAATTGCTGAATGCCACAAGCAAACCATCAATACTGAACTGGCCTGGCTTAGATTAAATGTACTTTATACTTCCATTCAAATGAAATATTGTTTCCCTTTTTGTTTCATTTCATGACATCCCTCTTGCTTAGCAGGGGAAATATTTCAGAAATGCTTCCAAGGTTTAGTTCTGTGAGGCACTTTAAGCAACCTAATGCTTCATTGTTAAATGGACTTTCCTAGGTACTCTAGAGATAGCTTCAAAATGATTGAACTTCTATCTAAAGAAATAAAGAATAAAAAAACAAAACAAAACAAAACAAAAAAAACACTAAAAAGATTCAGACAGCCCCAAAGAATACACATTTATTGCCACTCTGTTGCAGACTGCTTACAGACATCAGGGTTCAGAAGCAGGGCAGAAACGTAACACTGGAATTATTCTAACAAACCTTCCAATTCTAAGAGCAACAGTCAGTCATCAATTCATCATTAAACTTATTCCAACTGAAATATATTGGAATTCTTTAAAGCGGCAGTGTAATTCTTCCAGATTTGTCGCTGGCACTCCCCAATTAATGATAATAAAAGCAGCCACTTCAGATTTTTCAGAAGGAATCAGACATCCAACCACACTGGACTGATAATCACAACTGACTGACTCTGCAAGCTTTCTCTGTTGTAGCTTAATTATCTGACCAGGCCACTTGACTCGCATCATTTGCTTCTGCAATCACACAAAATGAATTCTCCAGCCACTTCTCTTTTTTGGAAGGTTCAGGACAACTCCAAATTCAGTTTTCAAAAGTAAGAACGATAATGCAGAATAACTTTTTTTCCGAGAGCATAGGCGGAAAAGATAGCAGTAAGCAAGCAAAAGAGAATTTCTTTAATACCTTACCAGGAAAGTACAATTTCTTTCCTCCCATTGCAGAAGAACATTTACTCTTGGTCTTTTTCACATATAGCATACTGTATTCCAATAAAAGTCTACGCTCTTGCTACTGCTGCATATGTGTTTGATAATGACACGTTCACTTTGTGTGAGTGCCTGGGGTATGGAACAGACCAGCAACTGAAACATCCCAACAGCCTGCAAAGGACATTTACTCACAGTGAACTGAAAGCAGCAAACAACTTGCCAAAACTTAGTCTGAATTCCTACCTGAATTCAAGAGAACATAATACTACGGACACACCAATACACACAGAGAACACCTTCCCTCCAACACCTTCACTCCTTCCAACTGCTGAAACTTTTCACTGCCTTTATGATGCTGTCATTTATTACCACAGCTTTCTTTATTCCACATGGTAATTGTTTCTCCTGCTTTTCCAGTAGCCCAAGTGCACATGATTCTGCCACACTGATTTGTTTTGCTTCCACATTGAAAGCTAAATATTTTTAAGTTTTCAGCCTCTCCCTCACTTTCTCCAACTCTGACTCTTAAGGTCTTTTCAACAGCAGTTCAAGCTTGTATGCTATCACCAATATTTCCTTTGGAAAAAATTCTTCATCATGTTTGAAAAACACAGCTCTCCAAAAGGGCCTTAAGAGCCATACAGGCAGCCCCTCGGAAGAGTTCAGGTATATCTACAGTGAGAATTGATCCTTAAAACATTAAAAAAAAAAAAAAAAAAGCAAAAAAAAACATCA
>VXAC01006064.1:48158-87814 GCA_013399225.1 Rhipidura dahli
AAAAAAAAAGGCATAAAAAGAGCTTGTCATCATCCACAAGTCAGTATAGGAAGCTGCACCTCATTTGTTTTACACCTTTATGAGAGCATACTGAGGATGATGCAGCCTTGTATCCAATAGTGGGGGGGGGAGAGGGTAAAAATAAAGGATTGGATTGTTAACATAAAAGGTGCATGAAAATCCATCTGGAATGGTGGCTTTTAAAGGGGGTGGCACTCAATCTTTAGAAGTTTAACTCAGTCAGCTATGAGGCCCAGCCCTTGGGCATCAAGACCAGGTCCAAAACTGTTGAACATCTTCATGAAAGGCATATATGAAGCGTCAGAATGCAAATTCACATGTGGCAGCAAACAGGGAGCAGTTATGGGGCTCTGCAGAAGCTACAGGAGTGGGCTGACAAGAACCTGGCCAAAGTCCTGCTCTTGGGACAGGATAATCCCTCAGACTGGCCCAGGCTCTGACAGCCTAACCAGAGAGGAGCTCTGCAGAAAAGGATCTGTGAGTCCTGGTGGGCAGAGCTGGGTACAAAGCAGTGCTTTTCCTTCGAGGCAGCAAAGGCAAACTGCTCTGCAGGCTGCAATAGCAAAGGGTGGTCCGTGAGGTGAGGAAAGGGATCATTCCTTCCTGCACAGCACTTGGGAGAGTATCTGGAACACCAGTCTGGAGTGCCCCAGGACAGGAGATTGCTTGAGAGTTCAGTGTTGGGTTGCCAGGGCAGCTGCAGGGCTGGAGCACATGACAGAGGCTGGGGGAGCTGGTTCAGCCTCAGCAGGGAGAAGCTCAGACAACTTAATTGCATCTTCTTCCACTTAACCAAAGGTTACAGAGACAGAACCCGCAGGTACAGAGTGACAGAACAAGGAGCAACAGCTGAAAGGTGCCGAAAGGTAAATTCTGGTTAGCTCTAAAGAGTAAGATAATGAATGTGAGGGAAGTTAAGCAGAGGAAAATGCTGCTCAGAGAGGTTATGGCATCCTGGAGACTTTCAACCTGAACTCTTAAAGCCCCTGTGCAACCTAATCTGTGTAGTCACCGCAGTGTTAAAAGGGATGTTGGGATTAGATGGCGTTGTAAATTCCCTTTCAATCTGAATCATTCGGTGATTCCATGTGGTTTCAACAGGTGCAGAATAGCTTCAAAATGGATTTTATACTTTTATCCTATTTGATGACTTCATAAAGGATTTACTCAGAAGGAAGAGACTAGTTACAGCTTCTAGCCAGCTTTCTGTCCTCAAGAAACTGTCTTAGTGTTTTTTAGATGTATTTGCAAAGTTTCTTTAGGAGAATATGTTTTCATTTGTTTAATCCACAGCCAGAGCAGTATGGAAATGACAATTCTTATAGTTCAGGCAAGACAAGTTCCACAAATGATTTAATTTAATGCTGTGAACTATGACACACTTTCATTTTCTGCCAAATGTTACCATTCTCAGCATATGTAGAGGAGCACTGTCTTACCTCTCCATAGAAAGGAGTTGTTTTCTCTACCTTCTGCATGACCTCTGTAACAGAGCCTACAGCCATATAAGTCTTCTAATTTTATCTGCATTTTCTCTTCTGCAATAAAATTTATTTCAAAGATTAATTTATCGAAAACCACTGCCACTTTTTAAAGCTGGATTGTAACAAAGCTAGTATGTCCATTTTCTTATTTTTCTATTAAAGTGGTTGAAATATTCAATTTTTAAAAAGTGTGGGGTTTTTTTTGTTTGTTTTTTGTTTTTTTTTTACTACAACACTTATTGACGACATGGGGCATAGCAACCCAGATGACAAACCATGCTTATGTCGCAAGACTATGTCTGATCCAGACACAACCCTGCACTGTGCTTTGTAACCCTTTCTTCTGGATTCCACTGAGACAGTTCCTGCCTCGTAACCCATGCACAAGCAGAAATATTTCCAGAGTTTGAATCAAAAAACTTCCCTAAATGACACCTTACTGGTAAAAGATTGAGCTCTGCAAAGGTTTGGAGTCTGCAGAGAAAACTGAACAGCATTCAAATCAGGTTGCAGGTATATGGTTTTCAACAAATCATTTCTAGAACTGTGATAATTTTTTATAACATAGCTAAAATAATTCATTCGATATTTGTTGTAAGTAGAATTCAGCACCCCAATTCCAGTTTACTCTAAGAAAAACTGACTGAATTTTTCAGGAGCTTGGGACTGGATACAGCTGGTTCTTACAAGTGTCTAAATGGGACAATTTAATCCCGTTGATATTAATAGTTGTCACCAAGTTATTCCCAATTTAGAGATGCCACCTCATGCAGAGTTTCAGTTGTCATTGCAATGGACATGCCATAGAAGAGAGCCAAGAGTTTACTGGATCTGTCAGCCATAGAAAGTGGTGAACCCACAGCCCCTTTGCTGACAGAACATTCTTGAAAGCCATTCCTGCCAGAGAGAAACGAGATCACAGTTTCAAGTCTACTTAATCAGTGATGAGATGGTGATAGACAAACCAAATACCAGGCAGGATGAGTGAAGAGTGCCACAAGGATCCCACACAGAGCACCAAGAAGACAGAAATGAAGACCTCTGCAGACCTTTGTGTGCTTCCCTTCAGCACCACTGGGGTGGCTGCACCAGAATGAGCAAAGCCACCTCCCAAGCCTAAGGGCAGCAGTGGAGTTTGAACTGCCCGTGTCACCTCTTTAAACAGGGATTGTGCCCCTGGTTTCAAGTGACCTCTTTTAACCAGGGGCACAATCTTTCACTGCTGAGCTCTGATGGAGCCTCAGAAAAGAAAGGGGACATTTCTCTTCATAATCCCTCAGAGTCAATCATTTTCTAGAGCAGCACCACAATAAGCACAGTTCATCCATCATGTGTGATACAGGTCCAAGCCTTGGTATCACAAATGGAGATCGTTACTTGACTCACCTGAAATAAAACAAGGAACACAGTCAGCTAGTGAGGGAAATGAAAATGCAATGCCATAAGCTGCCTTAAGTAGCAAAGCTGACAGATCATCCCTGCTCAGCTATTTGGATACAGGGCTTCTTTGAAAGCCAGAACGAGCCGGATTAAATGACAACAATTCCTGCAAAACTGTGCCAAATGATCTAATACAAGCTGGTTTGTTTTACTTCACTTAAACCAGGTGAATTTAAAGGTTTGATTTATGTAGTAAGCTCCATAAAGACAATGACATGATTTACTTCAGGATTTTGGAGGAGAATCAGCAGTAGAGTTATAAAAGTGGGCTTCAGGAAAAGAGGTTTCAGTATATCCAGGGAAATGTTATGAATCCTTAAGGTTTACCCAGGAGAGGAAACAGTCCAAGGTAGCAGCCTGATTGAGATGTTGATTAAAGAGAACTTCAACATGCAGGAACAAACCATTCATTAGGAAAGAAGATATTCAGCAGGCCTACATGGCTATGAAGTTTCTTAACAAACATAGACAGAGAATGTGAGCTTACAAGTGATGGAGTCAAGGCTTGGCAACAAAAGAGAAGCACAGAAGTATTGCTCAGGTACTTGAGGACAAAAATGGGAAGGTTTTTTTTTTGTCCAGCCTAGCTAGAACTAAGACACCCTTAATTCAAAGACATTAAGGGTGACAAGAAAGGTTTTATTCCAGAAAAAAAATAAATCCAGTCACTAACCATTTAATGTTGCTTTCAGAAAATACCTGTTTCCAGTCTCTGTTCAAGATTTCCACCATTTTGTTATTTACAATGAAACACGGATGACCTGAGCTGCAATGACCACCTACCACAGCAATGCCATCTTGTCTGATGCCAGTTAAAGCAGCGCTCATTTTGCTGGCACTGAAATTAAATGATGGAACATGATCGCTGATGTTATTTACTCCTAAGATTAAAATGACAATCAAAATATCATTGGGCACAAGGAACAGACAGATTGGCTTCCTGCCTCAGCCACACTTTTCTATGCTTGTTTATCACCGAGATCATTTGCATACTTCAGTGGATGTTTATGCTAAGATGCTGTTGCAGCATTACCAGGGAACTGTTTATCCAACAATGTTTGTCATCAGCAACCTAAGCCACAGTACTAAAGGAAGGTAAAGACCTTCTCAATGAGGAGACAAAAAAAGCACTGAGATGTGTTTATGCAAAGCAAAATATATTTCTAAACAGTGCTGAATGTCACAACTGCCTAAAACAAACTAAAATCTATTAATAGCGTTACAAGGAATCTCCAGTTACGGAGAGTTACCATTCTTAAATGGTTCCTACAGCAAAGGAAAGACTTTCACTGACTATTCTGACTGGTAAATTCTATGTCGTTAAATCTATGAAAAGCTTCTGTTACTATGAAAGGAATAGCCAATTTGTCCCTGTGTTTTCATTTCCAGAGTTCCCCAGAATATGGACTAAAACTGGTTTCAAGTCTGCAAATCTATATGGCCTCTCCCTGTACATCTTCCTTGGAGATTTATTTCACTGCTGGACCTTCTTCACAAGACTGAACATATTCATATCATAGTAAATCTTTCTGCAGAGCTGCTCTCTGCCTATGCTACAGGTGCTTAACCCAGATGGGCTTAAAAACCATTGCTTTGAGCAAGACATTATTTTCAAGTAGTATATATTGTGGGACTGGATGAAAATTACCTTTCCTGGTTTACAGTTTTATTTTGTGCCTCTGTGTGTTAGGAAGGATGGAGGAAGGAGAGGTATTTCCAAAACTAAAATAGCACTGAGAAAAGCTCTGGCATGTCGAGCAGAAGCATATGGCTAATCTACAGCAACCACATCCAACAGCGTTTGTGTGCGCACAGTGCGGGGGCCTGGACAGGAGCCACAGCATCCACACTCCAGAATTAGTGAAAATACACACACCACTTTTGGGAGAGAAAAGTTATAGCCTGGAAACTGTTTCTAATCAATGTGAACTGGCTGGCTTTTATAGTAGAACATTAGATTAAATAAGATACCAGAAATATTGAAGCAGTTCTGCATTTGCTGAGTGAGAACTCGGTGAGATGGAGAATACGGCAAATGCGTTTGCATTTTAGCTGCAGAAGAAATTCAGATTAGATGCTGCTACACAGGAACTGATAGCGAGTAGGTATTCAATCAGAAAAGTGGTTTTCTTTTAAATATTACAATCACATGGTATAGTACATCACTTGTGTCAAGTTAAATTTAATCATACCAGTGTACTTAAAGGAAAAATTGTGAATACCTGCTCATATATCCATGCCAAGAGGGATTATATGAGACTTTATGAAGCCTTTTCCTTTTATTTAATATGCTGATATCTGTATAGAATAATTTTGGTAGATATTATACCCTCAAACTAATCTATTCCATTGTCATTTTAATGCACAGCAAATATGCCTCAACTCATGGTGACAGCATCGTGTGTCCTGTCAATTACTGGTATTCTTCTCCCATGTAACAGCAAAGGCATTTTCCTTGGATCAGCAAAAGTCATAAAGGAGTGTTGCTAATTTTAGCAAGAGTAAAGCAATATCATCATCTGCTTTTAAATGTGTTAAGAACACATTTGAAACAAACCAATAACTTATCTGCTCACTAATGCTTGCTGATTTTCGTCAGATTTAGAATCAGGGATGTGAAGGACCATGCTCTGTAAAAGGTGTCTGAGAAAGGCAAGACAAACTGGATGGGGCTTTACTGAAATTATCTTTTTCTACATATGTTTAATGGCTTCTCTGAACAACAATGAAAAATGATTGCTATATAATCCATCAGAAATAAACCAGTTTTCAGCTGCCAGGGACTAAATACAACAAAAACTTTGAACATGAATTTAATTCTGGGAAAGCAGTCAAAACTTTTAAGCAACACATATGTCGGGCATGCACTTAGGCAGACTCAGTCCACCTCAGAAGAGATGAAGACTGGATGGACAGAACTCAGGATCCACAACAGGGACCTAAAAGGCACAATCCACTTCTACAAAGTCGGGTCTCTTGTGCCAAGCTGTTTAGTGAATTTTCCTCTCTTCTCATTCAGACCCTGATTCACTTTTCCCAATATTTTAAACCTCCCTTTGCACCCCTCCCTCTTCTCCATATCAGCCTTCTTTACTGCTTTCTCTTTCTACACCTATCCATAACAATCTAATTCTTTAATCTTTAATGCAGCAGCTGGGAGTACAGTAGATACAAAATGTTATCTAATTGACATGAGAACGCATTAATTCTGCCTAAGCTGTTGAATGAAAAACAAGGGATGACCACATGTATCTTAACTTTGATGCAAAATCTCTCATGTAATTGGGAACTACTCTGAACAGAATCAGGCTACAGGACTGGTGGAATTTAGAGAATTTTTAATCTTCTATTACTTATTCCAAACACCACTGTAGCCAATTGATCCAGGATTTGGAGGATGAAAATATACTTTGGAATCTGACATAACTGTGGGAATACCCAATTGTTGGTCTCGATGAAAAGGTAAGTATATTAGCTTATACTTACATAGTATATCTACATCCATGTATGTATATATATATATAGTGTAAACAACCACAGAAGGTTCACTGACCCTCTGTTGACTTCATGTATTAACAAAAATGTTCTGCGTTTAAAACATATTTCTAAATTCTACAGGTATTTAATATGTCCCTTGCCAACAGTTCTAAAGAATAGTAGCGGAAAAAAGAGAAAAAAGAATCAAAAAATCTAATTTCAGTTAATAAAAGTTCAAAATGTAAATTTAAATCTTCCAGTAAAGAGGTCTGCAGTGACTAACAGCATCAATTAAGAAAAGCAATGCACACTAAATTCAATTTTATTGTCACACACACATATATGTGTTTGTGGTATCAAACTAAGAACCACATTCAATGGAGAGTTATGAAGCATAGTAAATTGATCTGAATATGTTGCTTGCTAATAAGGATTATGAAATAAAATTTTCAAATTATTATTTTAACTTCATTTTAGTCACACAGATTGAACACCAGTTAAACAACCTCAACTCAAGGCCTCTCACATGCTTCAGAAGCAAACAAATTATGATATAAAAAATATTTCCAATTAAACAGAGAATATGACATTAATTCAAACAATTCAAGCAGTGCACATTGCAAAAGCCTCTATTACTCTATGCAGAAAAGTGAGAGTAAGGATGAAGCTACCCTGAACCAAATCCAACTTTCTCTCCTTCTTGGTCTTTGACAATTTAAAATATTTATATTGTGTTTCCGTTTCTTACAAGCATAAACCAGACATTTAAGAGCATAGTTTGCTGCTAGAATTTCCCTGCTAACATCTTACATCCCGTCAATCTGAAAGAGCAACATCATTGCACCTTTGCAGTTAAAAACAAATAAATTAGCAAGCTACTACACACCCTGAGCCACAGAGCCCAGCTAAATGGGGGTTCCCATTGTCTTGGGTGAAAAGAGTTTTAATAGAATTACACAAAACAGAAAGACAAATGGTTTAAAACTAAAAGTAGAGCATCCAACAGTCTGTGAAGAAGCTCAGATGAAATAAGCTTCACCTTCAGTAATGCAGATTTCTGATCCAAACAAAATCTACAACAATATTGTAATTTGCATGTCCTCAAGTTCCCTTACTCAGCTGCAAGCTTTTAAAATAATCTCTGGTTGTTGGGGTTTTTCTGTTTTGCGGTTATGGTTAGGTTTTTTTTTCGGTTTTTTTTTTTTTTTTTTTTTTTTTTTTTTTTTTTTTTTTTTTTTTTTTTTTGTTGGTTGGTTTTTTTTTTTTTTTTTTTTTTTTTTTTTTTTTTTTTTTTTTTAATGATAATTTCAGGCAAGTTTTCTTTAAAAATCACCTGTGGTCCATCCACAAATAGCACTGGGTTTTGAAATGCAAATTACTTAAATCTTATACAGGAATAATTAATCCCCCCTAACAAAACGCCCTACAACTTTATTTGCCAGGTATGTACCATTAGTCAACTCTATGTTAACTGCAACCTAGAAAGAAACCCCCATGGAATTCAGATGAAACCTAGCTTTTATATATATGCTTTCAGGAGGAAAAAGAAAAAATATCTGCCATAAATATAAAAATAATCAGAAGTGGGTGATGATACTCGGAAGGATGTGTATTACCATCTTGCATCACCAGTCTACTCAATCCAGCTGACACAGTTAGCCAGATTCAAAACAGGTCTCTGAAAACCAGTGGCAGAAGAGATACCAGTATCCACAAATAATTACCTGGAACTAATCTCCTTCTTCATGTATGAAACTTCTACTTCCCAGAAAACTTGATTGTGCAGGATGGCCTCTGACAACCAACATGCCTCTCTACAGAAAGGACAATTCTCTCAGTGACCGTGGAAGGAAAGAGGAACTTCAGGTATTTTTAAGAAAGTAACCAGACTGAGCAGACAGAGAAGCTCAGTTTCAAACAAGGAAGTCCTTTCCCTTGAACAAGTTCATCAGGATTAGAAATTCAGCAGAATCCCAACTTTTACATTCCAATACAACCCCAGGTTTTCGCATGTTGCTGTAAATAGCAAAGCACTGAAGCTCTTTGGCAGCAATAGGGCAATCTGCACAGACTCTGCACAAGGTGCATTTCACTTTTAAGAGATAAATACATCCCATGAAGACACGCTGCTGAATGTATCTTTTCGTTTCACGAATCAGTGACTTTGCTTTGCAGAAATTGTTCCATCTTTTCAACTCTAAGCCCCAGAACAGAGCAAGAACAGTGCAGTAGAAGCATAGTTATGATGCAAGATTAATCCATTTCCTGAGACATTATGTTAGATCACATTTTGTGATGTGTACCATTTTTAATGAAAATGTTGCATTTTGCAGTCAGATGTTCATCAAGGAAACAACAGTGCCCAACATGTCACCCCCTGCAAGGTCAGGGGAAATTAGGAAGCTCCTTACATGCATCTGCACACTCAGCTGGTTTGGTTTTTTGAACCCTAAAAACGGTTCAGTGTATGCAACCCTGTTCTCCACTGAATCAGACAAATTCTGAGCACATAATATATTGATTCTGTCTCAGCCAGGAGACTGTGAGCATCCAGCTGCAGCTTCTTGAAGTCCCACAGTGATTCCTGCAATGATCTGTGTGGTGCTCCCTCCATTTAACAGCAGACTTAGGGAAAACAAGCAAGGTAAGGACAATCTGCAGGAATATCCCTTGACCAGTAATAAGGAAAATACACAATAACTACTCTGTTTGCAAGAACCATTCGTTTTGACAATTTATTTTCAAATGTGAGCAGAGACACCTAAATTTGGAAAAAGTCTGCACTTGTGAACTCAGAAAAACAAATACCCTTGGCTAGCTTAAAAACACACATTTGCTCACACGAGAAGAAAGACTGCAAAAGGAATAAATACTTGACCTGAGAGATTACCGGTGACTGGAAAATAAAAATCTCCCTAAAGTCTCAACAGAAGCAACAGTAACCCTTTAGGTTATACACATGCACACATAAGGCTGTTATTTTTCATAGATTTAAATATTTCTTCCCTTCTGTTTGGGTTCCAGGATACTTTGATCTAAAAACAAAAGTCTGACAGAGGATTCCATTCCCTAAAGTGACAGGAGAGGAAGTGGCAGCTGGACCAACCCCATCCCTGAAGTGGCAGCAAGGCGATGGTAGGAGAGCCTGGAGGCACAGACAGCATTTTAAAGATTTGCATGTCTGTGCTACATCCACTTTTATCAAAGCACTAAAGACAAAGGCTGTGCAAACTCTCCAGACGACCTGCTCCAATGCAAAACTGCTCTCATGGGGAAAGTTTTTCTTCATAACCACTTATTCCAATTTCGCTGCTATGTGTTGTCTCTTATCCTCCCACCATGCACCTCTGGGAAGAGACTTGCTCCTTCCTGATACCCTCTTTGTAAGCATTTAAAAGCAGCTATGAGGTCCTTCTGGAGCCTTCCCTTCTCCAGGCTGAACAAGTACAGCTCCCTCAACCTCTTGCCACATGCTCCATCACACCTTGGGGGACCTGTGCTGAACTTTCTTTCTGGTATTGGAGAGCCACAAACTGGGCCAAATACCTTGGATGCAATTTAACAAGTAGCAGGTAAAGGGAGAAAATCCCTTCTGTCATTTTCCTGGTCACTCTCCTGCTTAGCCCAGGATACTGTTGGCTGCCAGAGCAAATACACTCATCCAGGAGAAATTCACTGTTGGAAATGCTCATAGGTGCATGACACGGAGATCTCACCTGATGTGAGCACATCCCAGCTGCTCCCAGGAGCAGCAGCTCTGAGGGGCAGGGTGCTGGTGGCTCTGGCTTTGTGGCCGAGCAGACTGACAGCATAAGGAGTTTGGATTGTCCTGATACAATATTCTGGCTTCAAGCAAGAAACAGCTCTGCATTACAGAAATCTCAAACTGGAGTTAGGATTTCATTAACTAAGAGTTCTGGTAATAAGGATGAAAATATGCATATTTTTTAAAGAAAACCCTGACCAATTTATCTCACCTCTATGAATCAAAAAAAACCCAACCTCTACAGCCATTCCACATAGCAGCCACTACCTGACATGATCATTTTAACACAACAACTGAGATAAACAGAAGAGGGAAAGAGTAGGACAGACAGTGAGTGGTATATATTTTCAAGGTAAAAAGTGATAAAGATATAACAAACACCAGCATTTACATGGGGAGTCACATCACCCACCATAAACCCATTATTTAATAGGTTGCTTAAAAGCTAGGAGAGCTCTTCACCTTACCCCTACCCCATTTAGCACATTAACTCGTCCTAATGGGGAGCTCTGATCCAGAAACTCAGAGCACCTCTGCCTGCGGGGATTGCCGCACGATGCAAATGAAGTTGTAAAGAGAAATCAACTCATCAATCACAACCACAAGGGGACACTGGGCAATGCAAAAGGATTAGGTCTTTCCTAGCACCACTCTAGTTTAATTAAATACCACCTCGAGTGCTTTATTACCATCAGAAATCTCAGCGTTGAAGGCTGGCATCCTGCAATCTAAGTGCTGGAGCTAATTAGAAATGAGAAAGAGAAACATTTTCATTAAAAATTGTGGGATTCCCCTACCAGAAATGATCTACACCTTGGAATAAAAACGTGCCTTTCTGTGGATTTAGAATAATATGTTAAATAGCTTTTATTAAGGTGAAATATTTTACTTTGAACCACACGCCTGCTATTGTCTTTCTTAAGTAAAGCCAGATTTAGCTGTATCCACCAGACCATTGTTAGAATTTAAAAGATTCTTGGCTTATGGTTAGCTGATAAGAGCCTTAATTCCTCTTCTTCTAACATTTGATACACTAATTTAAATTTTTTCAGACTTGGCACACTCAAGGGCTTTTTGCCTTACTTCCCTGGATATACATAAGCTAGTCATTACTATTTATGAAGGCGATGAAAGGAAACATTAAACAGTCAAAGAAATATAAATCTTAGATTCTAACACAGAGAGTGCAACAGCAGGATTAAAAACAAAACAAAATGAAACAAAAACCTGAAGCAAATACAAAGACATTTGCAATTTAAAGCAATACAATATAGCGGAAAAGCAGTTTTCTCTTCCACTTGACTGCCAAGTGACCTGACTCAGGATTTTATGGCTTTTCCCGGGAACAAGCTGAGAATATCAGTAGCATCCAAAACTCAGCAGAGAAATCGTATTGTTGTGAACAAAAGCAAGGAGGACACAGAACTTCTGATTTGAGTGATAAACTAAATGTTTTCCAAATTTTTAGTGACAATAATATGGAAATAGAAAATTGCTTTTGGCCAGCACCTCATTAGATAAATTTACCTTTAAGGAACAGACCTGAATAAGGCCTACACATCCTACATCCCACTTAGCTAATTAAGGGGAGGCTTTCTTGTTCAGTTTTGTGTATCACACTTATTTTTAATGTCTGCGTTAGGTGATTGCCAAATGCAAATACCACCTCAAATATTATCAGTCAAAAAACCCTACAGCCTTTTAACTCTACCTTTATTATTAACTCTAAATACCTCGTTGCTTGAATAATGTCCAGAAAGATCAACTTAAACTTAGCCTGAATTTAATTTTTCTAGTGTCTGCTAAATGCTGAACACTAATGAAAATACTCTTACTTCCAAGGGAAACCAGATGGCTTTAAATAGTTACTTATTTCAACATATGGAAACTAATCACAGAACTATGAAGAATCAAACAGCAAACTCTATCATTATTCATTCTGATTAATAAGAAAAAGTATAAGAGAAATAAAACACATAAAAGAATGCAGCTTCTAATGTGTGCTTTAGTTCAAATTGCAACAGAACAAGGAAGGTTTTAAAAATATTTGTCTGAGCTACAATGCTAGACTCTGATCAGAGGACTGCTTTAGGGTTTTAAAAGAAATGGAGAAAGCAGCAATTTGTGATGCATGTACATTTTTACATATACCTACCACCTTAAAGCCCCAGTGATCATAAACTCCCCTGTAAACAGTTCCCTCACTGTGAGCAGACATAGAGGAGATCCTGGAGCTTTCTCTGATCCAAAGCTGCTCCCCAAACAGGACACAAAAAGCAAAAGGAACAACTTTTTGCAAAAGGAACAACTGACAAGAGATTTTATCAGAAGGCAGCAGAAGAATCCCCAGGGCAGGGAGCATCGAAGGTGTGAGAGACCTGCACGGCTCATCCCTGGGACTGGCCAGCAGAGCAGAGCTCCCTTCTCTAACCTGGCAAAGCAAATTAAAGCTGTATTAAACTGCAAACCAAACAAGAATCAACACACCAGCTTTGCCACTCCTGGGAAAAGCATCCTCACCAGCCATGGAATGATGGCTGATGCTCCGTAAAAGTATCAAGAGCAAATGAATCTTACCCTGGTCTTAGCATTGCAGTTTTCTTCAGTCAAGGATGTAGAGGTTTGCCAGCTAAATCTGTGTCAGTTTTTTGACTTAAATATAATATAGCTTAAGTGAATTAAACTAGTTTATTCTGACATGTCAGGCAGCTGGCAACTTTTCTAAAGCTGCAGCAAAATTTCACCATTTTTGCCTTTTATTTTTCCCCCCCTCTCAGTTTATATAACAACATATTTTAAAGGTACCCCTACATTATCTTCAGCTGGTGGGCAGAATTGTGCTGTCTTTAGAATAGTTTTTAGGAGTCTACTTCTTAAAAAGAAAAAAAAAAAAAAAAGGCTGCTTGGGCGTTCCATGATTTCTGTGCAGAACATTCCCTATGTGGGAGTGCCTCATCTGCATAGCGGCATGTGGGCAGGATTTGGACAAGCGCACTGAAGGATGTGACAATCAAAGAGAGATATGTGGGAAATCTCTTTTAAATGTAAAAAGACCTCGCCCAGCTTTCACTAACTCAAGTAAACATAACTTCCAAGGGAGGAATGAATGTATAAACTATAATGAGGCAAAAATGGGCTTCGAGCACTGCAATTTTGGTTGCGTACTAAAATACACCCAAGAAAAATTTCTTATTTTATCCTACGTCTAACACAGCAAAAAATCAGTGAGAAAGAGGATTTTGATCAATATTAAAAATCTGCATGTGATTTTTCCAGCTAATGACATGCAGAACAAGTTATAGCTGATTTCTGCCGCTGACATTCTGTCAATGTAATAATAGATCCTTCTTTTGACGTAACTTGACTGCCATTAGCATTCTAAATATAGGGAACTGTTTTGTTAATATCTCCTCAGAAAACTGAAGTAAAAATGTAAAACGGAAGGCAGACTGGGCCAGCTTCTTGTGCACAGAACTTCTCTCTAATGCACTGCTCTCTAGAAATGTGTAAACCCAGCTCCTCACCAGCCTGGGAGAGAGTAAACTGAGATTACTAGCCTGCAAAAAATTCCTCTGCAGAAGCCAACAAGAAAGCTTGATTTTTTCAAGCAAGAGACATTTTGCAGCAGTCCATGGAGCTGCCCTCTTCTTTGAAAACTGAGCTGAGCAGCCTGACTCATGCTCTTGGCTAGGAAACGAGACATTGTCACCGCTTCTGAAAAAGTGGTCAAGACTGTGATGCCAGGATGATTTTTTGCCTTTTCTCTTAAACCTCTTTTATACCTTTTTACAATTTCTGTATTCTTGGTGCTTTTTGCCCACATTCTGGAACTTGTTTTTCAAGATGGGAGACTGAACATTTGAGAAGCTTTGCAGTGAGGGATCAGTGTGCCCAGAGCCCAAGGGCCTCTCCAGAACACATTCTGTAACCTGAGACAGAGCCATCCAGGGGAAGGGTCCTTGGGGAGGGGGCTCACAGGAGCCTCTCATTGGGGAATCTCTGATAGATGTGCTAATTAGTGACACCCACAATGTGATCCCAGATCTATTGTGGGTGGGCACTGTGGGGTGCAGGGAGGAGCATTCGACCTGGCCGTGGTGCACCTGAGGATCCTTAAAATAAATCCCAAGGTAAAATCCCTTTTTCCCTTCTAACCATGTGTGACTCTTGATTTTAAGACCAGGAAAAGGCATCAACTGTTCCCAGGCCTATCACTGAATGATGTAATCACCCAGCAACCACGCTGATTCTAAGGAGGCTCTTAACATGAGTTCCCAGTCTGGCCCACTCTGCTGTGGTGTATTTGATAAGGAGCTGTTGGACAGGGACATGGGGCAAGACTGCCACTGCACCCTGGGCACAGCAGCACCCAGCAGAGCAGCACCAGCTCCTGCCAACTCTGCTGCTCCACATCCTCTGCATCCTTTACCTGTTGGTACAGCACAAGCCACCTGTGCTTCAGCTCCTCTGGGAAACAAACACTCTGAGCCAGTATCCTTGGGTCCCTTAATCCTAAATTTAGCAAACATTCCTCCTACCAAAGCAACTACCATTTACTCCCTATCAACTTCTTAATTAACAACAGGGGTTTGTGTGTTTCCTCTATTTCCATTGTGTTATTGTCCTAACTCAGACAATATAGACTTGCACAAGTCTAAAATAATTTCACTAAAATGAATTTGTTAACATAACTTGCTACACTCCTTTCCTGAAAACGTGAACTTCAGCTTCCAAATAATGCTAAACAATATCTATTTTAAAACTTCTATATTTTGCAATTTAGACACAGGTTATGCTGTCCTAAAACACAAAAATGTTTCTGTCTCCTCATTATTATGTGCTGAAGTAATGTTTGTAGGTAACTTCATTCACAAACAGTGGCAATAAAGTAAACTATAACCTAAACCAGTGTGTTCTGTGTTACTAAACAGTTCCTTACATTTTCATATATATTTGATAAATCATTATCACACAAAAGATGCACCACTTCGATTTAATGTTAAATAAATCAATGTAAACCAATTGTTATTTAAAGTCACCACGTTCTAAAAATAACACTTACTGGAAAAAAGAAATATGCCAGATCTTTAAAAGGGCTGTGATAAACAACTGGTGATCTGGACTACCCAAAGTGAGAAACCTCTTCTATTTCTTATTCTTACTATCTCACAAAATATTCCCAGTCAGGTAAAAACAAAAACTAAACTAAAAAAAAAACCACAAAAAAAAAAAAAAAAAAAAAAAAAAAAAAAAAAAAAAAAAAAAAAAAAAAAAAAACCAAAAAAANAAAAAAAAAAAAAAACACAACAAAAAAAACCCCAAAACCACTCAAACCACCTGTCTAGAAGGATTAAAAAACCTCTCAAAGCTGTGGTCAGATGGCATTTTCCAGAATAACTTGGAGGTGCTGAAGACCTCTTAGGTGTTTTTTTCTCTCTGCTGTGCAATGCTAGCACCAGTTCAAGCCCAGTACAACCCTGCCATCATTCCAGTGCCAGGACACCTTATAAGATTCTGTGGGAAAAAAAAAAAAAAAGGCAAGAATGCTTCAAATTTCTGTATGAGCAGCTTAAACTCAGATTTTGCCTTTGTGCAGATGAACACTCACACCTCTTCCTCTGCCAGCCCTGCTGTAAACACAGACTGCTGCACTTCAGCCAACCTAGATGTTTACAGAGTGAGCTTGAGCTGCTGGTTCTCATTTTATTTTATTTTATGCCATTCCATGGTCATTAACATCCAGGTTTATCAGAGAAGTCATTTAATTGTTCAGTCAAATAATGGATTTCAATTTACTGTTATGTCAGTGGCATTATTCCTACTGCCTAGTCCGTACAACAGAAAACTAAAAATAAAAAGATGCTAAAAAATGCTCACTTCACAAACACAAGAGATGTACAACTGTAGCACCAAGTGATTCATCTCAGTGACATACAAGACATGCAAAAAACAAAAGCAAAAGGCACCTCTATGGGGTTTAAATCTGAAATAGGTCTGAGCAAAATAAAACTTGAGTCTGGAAGAGGCACTGCATGTCTCTGCTATGGCTGCTCAAAAAGGCAGATGTCTGAATTTTGTAGCAGATTTAACAACATGACTGTGGTGTATTGTTAAATATCAAACCCACCTGCCTTTTTATGCAAAAGCAACATTAAAGGTCCTTCTCAAAGGCAGTCCCTACACACTCACTCTGGCCCTGGTGCTGAGTTCAGCTGCCAAACTGTACCTGCAGCAGGACAGAGGGGTGTCAGGAAAGAGAACTGTATTAGATCTAAGATAAAGGGCTCACCTCTTTGCTTATTATAAATTCTTGACTGGGAATTTGGTCTCTTTTTGCTCAGAGACTTGAAATTTCGCCTTTAAAACACCTGCTGTAAGAACATCCACCCCAATAATGACTCAGTTGACATTTCTTACACGTGTGCCCACAAGAGATTACAAATGTTGCAAGAAACAGTAATGAGGTTGTTCCCAGCTGAAATACTATTGGGCTTATTTGGCACAAGTCTACATTACAGAATTTAGAAAGAACCAATGCCTCAGAAAGCAAATACAGAGGTGGTTATTGCTGCAAACTAATCTGCAGCTAAATGCAAATTAACTGAAGATAAAAATTATTACAAATGGCATTGAGGAAGACAAAGATGAGTCTAAACATGTAACATGTCTGAGAGAAAAATGACAGTTTACACAAACTGGTTCCCACAGCACCAGATAAAATGGGAATGGTGAAGATGCTGAATAGGGGTTCCACAAGAGCTTCTCTCTGGAAAAGGGAGGAATTTAGGACTTGCTAGAAGGGACCCAAGTGAAGATCCTCGCTTCCTGCTATGAAAGGGATGCAAGGGTGAGAGCCACAGATAACCAGAAAACCCCAGTGCCTCTATATAATCGAATGACACAAGTTTAAAACCAGTATCTGGGATAACAACCACAAAACCAAACAACAAAACCACACTCTATTTCCAAAAGAAAGAACAAAATCCATAGGGAGAGACTATGACACACCATTGCCTGTCTTATTTAACACCGTTACTTTTAACTTAAATATGAAACTTAACTCACCAAAGTTTGAGGTTTTTTTCTAATTTTTTTTTTTTATAATTTGAAAGTCTCACATCAGATGACTTCTAATCCCTTTTGGGACTGTGAAAGAAGAGAAAATAAGACAAAGGAAATTTAGAAAGGTTACTCATTCTTGATCTCTCTTTGAGGTATGTACATGCTCCTGAAAAACAGTGTCAGGCAGGAACAGGAATAGCTAAGGGAACCTCAACTTCTACTTTCATTTTCTTAATGAACCATCTTTTGCCATGCCTGTATTTCATAGAACAAGCAATAACTACTTAGGATACTTTCTCAACATTTTCTAAATTCCTTTTATTCTAATGTAGTGGTTTTAAGGATGGTCTGCTTAAAACTACCAGAGAAACTTGCTTTAGCCCTGAGAACCCACTAAAAAATTATAATCAAAGAACACACCTAACACTAAGATTTTTTTAAAATGACAAGTACTAATGTTTTATGGGTTTCCAGCACTATTTTCTTTCACTTGTACTGAGTCAGTTTAAGAGAACCCATTTTCTCTGACTGATTACAGCTGTCTGCCACACACAGATTTAAATGTGTAGAGAAAGATCCTCATCCTCATTTGAGAATGGTCTGCACTCTCAAAAATGCGTTCAATTCAACTCAATATTTTGATATTGCCAGAATACAGGTTTGACATTTTTAATATAGGACAATTAAACTATTTTGTTAACAGCCCAAACCCAGACAACAGATAAGTGATAGTACATAGAGGCAAAAGGGAAGAAAGACTCTGCAACAAATAAATTCATACTGTTTCGTCACTTTTTTTTTTCAGAAATCTCTTGTGGTCTGGTCCGTTTATCACCTGCTAAGCCTAAACTCCTCTTAAAAAGCCATCAACAACTGAGGTATACATTCATTTTCAGTGCTGATCCCTTGCTGGTGTAAGCACCATTTGGAAAAGAAAAAGTCATCCTTCTGGTCCTGCTCTAATTCACATGCACAAAAAAATGGTATGGATTGGTCTCAAGCAGAAGCCAAAAGAATTAAAACAAGCCCCTGCGAACTTGCCTTGCATGTAACTGCTGCCATCTTAATAAGGTGAGAGCAGCTTTTAAATCCCAGGCAGCTTCAGAAGCTGCAGCCCAGTCCCTGCCATATGGAGACAGCCTGGAATCTGTCAAGTTCACTTAGTGAATTTTATCTTTGGGGAGTCAGTCAGGCAAGCTAGATCAGAATAAACAGGATGCTGTTGAGATCTGGAGGCTAATGCTGGTACAGGCTGGACTACTGAACCAAAAAAAATCAGTTTTAAATAAACATGTGGTACCTAGAAAAGTTAACAATAATTAAAGCTGTATAGGCACAAAAACAGCTATGTGGAATTTTTACCGGGCTCTGAAAATTCTCTTCTCCCTCTGACTACAGGAAATAGCCAGACTTTTCATTTCTTTCCATTATTCCTAACATAGAAAGATATAACAACAACACTCAATGCTTTATATCAGCTTTAAGTATCCATCATTTAAAATGTCCTATTTAAACACTGTGCCTAATTAGACAACCTTCTTTATAAGTATTCAAGGAAACATAACACCGTGAGCAATGTCATGTTCACACAATCTCCATGCAAGCCCAAGCTGCTGCTTCATGCTTCAACAGGAGATGAAAATCTGGGGTCTCCAAACCTATCAAATTCTGTTCTGATGGATGGGGATAAGATAGACTTTGTTGTGCTCTGGGTAAAAGCCAGAATGTTAAATGTAATCTTCTGCACATGCTTTTACTGATATTCAGCATAAAAATAAGCCTTATCCATTTTTATTAGTTGGTCTAAGCCAGAACCAATTCTTTTGATGTCACCTAGCTTATAAAATGCAGCACTATAGGCAAGGGAGGTTTTAAAATGCTTCATAGACTTTATCCATTATATTAATGGGTTTCAGATTGCAATCTGTGGAGCACTTTCTGGTGCTGATCCACAGGCAGCTGGCCAGTCACCTGGAGCTGGCTCCTCTCCTTGTTCCCCTCTGTTTATTCCCTATAAAGATAGAGCCGAAAAGGGGCAAACAAAAAAAAGACATAATGCCATTTTTAATGCTATTTTTCTAGATAAACACTTACAGTCCTTGCCACGTGACCATCCTGAGAAGAAAGGACTGTGCAGTTTGGAAAGGCAACACAGCTTGCTGGCACTGTGTGCTGTGGAGTGCACCAGACAGGAGAGGGACGAGGAGGAGAACAAGAGAAACAATTGTTTTACTATAGGATTAATTTAATAAACTAAATTGTTAAAAGCACTCATTTTTCAGCATTGCCCTCTTTTTCAGGCAACAAGCCAAATTTTACCTCATCCACCAGCAAGATGAACTTGCCCTTCATGGATGTTTTTCAGAATTATTTTCTGTTTAAAACACTTCCTTTAAGAATGTACTGAGAGCAACTCTTTAGAAATGACCTCTTTCACTGTAAAAAACCCACTTCTTTGAATACTTTAAGTGTCACTTAGGATTTATCCAGGGAATTCAAATTATCTCTTTATATAAAGAAAGCCAAGAAAGCTACACTGACCTGGGTCAACAGAGTAGGAAAGCCTTCTGGGAATCTAATCAGTAAATCATAATTAACAGTACACCTCTATTTACCAAAACATTTTTTGGTAATTGTTTCTACACTGATAGCCTTTCATTTAAATTACTTCTGATTTTCAGAGATGCATTTTCTGTCTATTTTAGCTGGCTCTCCCTGGCTCTTATCACTTCACCTTGATGGAGAAATATAGCCACCACATGAGATTTTGGAAGTGGTGCAGTCACACCAGTCAACCAAGCCTAATAGCAGAGTATTGCTTAACAGTGACCAGATTCAACAGCTGAAATCATTTAAGCTCTCAGTAAGAGCTGTTATTAGATCACAGAAAATATCTGTAAGTGCATGCCCGAGCAGATTATAAATAGCACACACCAGGGGAGAGGTTCACTCAGAGCAGCCCTGGAACGTGTCATTTACTGGTCCCAGTTCCACGAGAGGAGCCTGGGGAACAGCCAGGTCCCGTGCTCCACCTCGGAACAGCCAGATCCCGTGCTCCATGGGCATTTCTACACCTGGGAACAGCCAGATCCTGTGCTCCATGTGCACTTCCATCTGAGAACAGCCAGATCCCGTGCTCCATGGGCACTTCCACACCTGGGAACAGCCAGATCCCGTGCTCCATGGGCACTTCCACGCCTGGGAACGGCCAGATCCCGTGCTCCATGGGCACTTCCACGCCTGGGAACGGCCAGATCCCGTGCTCCATGGGCACTTCCACACCTGGGAACGGCCAGATCCCGTGCTCCATGGGCACTTCCATCTGGGAACAGCCAGATCCGTGCTCCACTGGCACTTCTACCTCAGAACCCGGGGCTGCCTTTCCAAGCAAGAAAATCCTGACTGATAAAGCTCCAGGGAGGCAGGGTGATTGATTAAAAATGCTTAATCCTCATTATTTGGTGTGGAGATCCACCATTGCTCCTCCATAACAATGTGGATGGCTAACTTTGAGGAACATCTGCAAGTGGCCCTAATTTGTTCTTTACTGTGCAGCCTAATAAAGCCTAAGACCTAAATATTTACTATTCTTGATGATTAAAAGTCCTTGTTTTTCAACGAAGCAATTTCCTTCTTAAACTTAGGGCATCTCTCAGCCCCGAAGTTTTCTTTTCAGAAGGATGAAATCTCTCACAGTAAATTACATGTGCCTACTTCAGACATCAGGAACAAATGATTTCTATCTAGCATCTTTCATCCAAATATATCCAGATCATAACATTGCAGTGAACCACTTCTTTTTTTGTTGTTTCCAATGATAACTGTTAAATAGTTTAAAAATATATTCTGAAGTATTTTTCACTCATGCATGTGAAAAAAACCTCCAGATTATAAATTTTCTTATGGATCAAAGGAAGAGCTTTGCCAACTTTTATAGTTTGTTTGGTTTTTTTAGGGAATATTCACAGACAGTGGCATACACTGGTCATAAAAGCACTGTTAAAGGAAAAACCTTTAGCAAGTTACCAGCAACAGCTTAAAAAAAAAAAAATTCCTTTTAGCTCTCACTTCAGAGCATTCTACAGAAACTAGGAGAAGCATCAGTAGCATCTCATCCCAACTTCAATAAGTAGCAAGCAATGATAGCCAAATAAGTGTTTTGTTTGGAGATTTTTTTCTCACATGGAGGAGGAAGAAGCCATAAGCAGCTGTTCCAGGATCTCCCATGATTGTTTCATGGCAAGTTTTAGGAATGTCTCAAAGCCCCATGACTAGGCAAAAAAGCGAAAATACTAAGACAAGTTAAAGAGAACAATTTTCCCAGAGACTCACCATACATGATTTATCACACCAAAGAGATCTCACACATGGCTTTTTTGAAATATATTTGCTCAGCTGCTCTGACAAACACGTGAAATATAAGTAGTTCCAGTGGCCACACAAAATCAGTGAATCACCACTTACAATTGAGAGCCTGATGACACATTTCATTCATAAATATTAAATGAGAACTTTTCTTTATAGAAGAAAAGCCAGAATTGTCACCCTTATTCCCATCTGACCACATTTGGGGCATAATTCCTTACTGTCTCTATACTTCACAGTAAACTCCATAAATAGGTAAGGATATCTGGACTTCTTGTCATGTTTAGCTGACTTTAATATATCTGATTTGCAGTTCTCAAGATGTTATTCAGCAATGTTTTAGTCTCCTACTCACTATTAAATGAGTAAAATTACATAATACTCAATTTTCAGTAGGACAGTTTCACAGCCTTGAATTATATTTTAATCTATCATTAAACATTTCATTGATGGACCTGGGAGTATCTTTATTCACAAGCCAAACATATTAAAGAGGAACCCTTCCCTTTTACACACTCTTGAATTATTGAGCAAAAATGGATAAACTACTATGTAGGAATCAAACAATGAAGATAAACTGTGACTTGCACCAAATTAAAAAATAACAAGAACAAAATCAGTTAAAACAAACTGCAAATCCACTGACCTAACTTGTAAAAATTTCATAATATCTTCATCTTTACTGTCATACCTTCTCTGTCGCCTCCATGTTTCCTTTTCCCTTTCATTTTTTTACTTCAGCATCTAGAAAGTCTCCATCTTCAGAATTTATGGGAGGTTCTGAGTCTGGAGAATTCCTGGGTGCATTCTAGGGAGTACCAATTTCAAAGCAGCAGGAATTTTTGGCCATAAAAATCTGGACAGTGATCACAATAGCAGTGAGGAAGTTGATCAGTCCACAGTTATCTTGGTCCTTCCTTACAAGACCAAACCCTTTAGAGGGGACACTGGGTCATGTCATAAGTATTTATTCTCCAATATACTGATTTTTGATGTCTAGAAGAGATTAATGGATGCTGCAATGACTGCAAATGTAGTATATTTTTGTGAGACCTGACATCTAATGTTTTTTTTCCTATAAATGTATGGAAAAAAAAATAATTATCTGTTTTTCAGGAAAGTTGTAAGCCAGGTTTCTGGCATACTGTCACCAATTCTGATCTAAATACATTTCAAGCTTAGTTTAAATTTTAGGTAGGACACGTAGGATCCTATTTCAATTCATTTGCAAAATGTGTACTCTTTTATGTACCCATGATGATAAAAAGCAGGGTACAGAAGATGGGATATTTTCATTCTTTTTGTTGTTGGACAGGATGTTCAAAGGCTCTGTCAAATATTTCTGCTGGATGTGTTTAATCCTAGAGCTCTCAGACACAGCTTGTTACCTTCTTTGCACTTCAGCAGTTTCCTGTTGTATTTATGAGGCTGAGACTAAACTAGGTCTGCTTGAAAAAAGTAAAATCTAAGGAAAAAAAAATGTTTTAACCTGGTTAGGCTGAAACCCTGTTAACCAGTTCAAAGTTTTATGTCATTGTAATATCCTGGAATGGGAGAGAGATGCATTATATACAGCATGTGTCTAAAGAAAAAGCAGGACATTAAGATTTCATTGCAAATATTGCCAAATTTTATAGGTTTAGATTATAAATGCATATTTTGCTATTAAGTCACTGAAAGAAATGGTGGCTCTGTGGCAGAGAAGAGCAATATACCAGAGCCACTTCTCCAAACACAGCCCTGATTCTTGTTGACACATGGCACAGCAAACTGATTTAATGATCTGAATCTGCTTTTGTTCAGGAAATGACCCTCTCTCTCTTTCATACAAACAATCAACAGTGAGGTTGGCAGGTGCTGTTATCTCAGAAATCAAGCTGAGAAATGAACCAAAATGGCCAATCCCACCACTCAGACCGAGCAGAGGAGGTATTTCCATCAGTGAACCATTCCCTTGTCTGGCATTTCTGCATCATGGAGGGCATTTCTGGAGGTGAAATTTAATATAAAGGTGGTGACATTGGAGATGCATCAGGTACCAGAGAAATAAACACATACTGGAAAGAGCCCCAAAATATCTTTATGAAGGGCTTTTGTGAAGAAAATGGAAGGAAATGGAGGCAAAAACAAAGGGCCCAGAAGTGCAGCTGTTAACTGTCTGAAACACTTCAGACTTAGCAGCCTAGCATTTCCTTAGACAATAGGAATTAAGTCCCTAAATACTTCACTTCAAAACACAAAGCCAACAAAATAAATAAAATTGATGTGACACAATGGTATTTGTCTACACAGTGTGAATTACTCCTCCTGTGAGAACTGTGGACTCACCCCCGGGCAAGGCATCACCTGAGGGCAGGTCTGAAATTAGTGATCCTTGATGCAAAGGAATGGTGCACATACAACAAGCAGGAAAAGGGAAAAAAATGCTCAAAAAGTGAAATAAAACCTATCATGCAAAGATTCGGGTTTGTAGGTGGTAACAGCACCGTTGCATTTCTGTGCTTTATTTTTCAAATCATCATATTGCTTGTCATTTTAAAATTTGAAAGTGGGAAAAAAGTTTTTAAAAGCGTAAAATCCTTCCCTTCCTCACAACTGAAAACCCTGCACACAACAGTGACAAGTGTACCTGCTCCTCAATTAGCGTTCTCTTACAGAGCACTGCTGTATCAATAAATAATACTGGATTGAAGTAATTATGCACATGATTTAAGTGGTTCCTGCTGCCTTTAAAAGATGTCTTTCTATCATGACAGGCACCTGCAAAAGTTATAAAGAGCAGCTCCTTTATAAGGAGAACACAAGTGCAGCATTTCTGGGTCAGCTTTCCCTTCTGCAGACTTTTGCTTTGCATGTTTGTTTTTCCTGGCCTCTGAATGCCCATCAAGCCCACTCCACCATTTACAGAAAGAGCACAAGAAAATCTCTTCAATGACAATCCAAATGTGCTACATTTACTCCATTTTACAGCAAACCAGAAAAAAAGAAAATCTGCTTTTTTACTCAACTTTCACTAGACCTGAAATGATTGAATTGTTCAGGAGGCAGCTCTCCTGGTGATGTAAGTTCTGTCTGAGCATGGGGAGGGCATTTGCCTTCCCTGCACTGCCTCCTACCTCCCTGGGCTTCATCCTGGGGAGAGCGAGGAGCCTGCAGCTCCCAGCAGCCTGTCCCACTCCTCTGCTTCAAGAAGAACACCAAAGCTGGCTTGGAAAAATAGGTGCTGTGCCCACTTCTCAACCAAATTGAGAATGATGGCTCCCAGAGCTGATCACTCCTCTTGAGTATGTACCAATTTAAAAAAAATAAATCATATTATACCCATTTCAAATATGGGAAATGAAGCATGGAGAGGTTTCAGGATTTGTTCAAGGCCACACAGCTCCTCAGGGTCATGGGAAAGTAAGATCCAGTAATACCCATTTATGGACATGAATTGAAATTATCTTCTTTGACGTTTGACAATATCATACAAATGACATTAGCACTCTAAAAACTCCAAGCCTCTAAGCATTCTAAATATCAAAGAATAGGATTTCAAAAGTTATTAAAAACATTTCAAAACAGGCTAACTTGTAGAATGCTATTTTCAGATTCCCAAGGTTTTTATCCCAGCTTTGGCAGCTCTGAAATCCTAAACAGGATTTATAAGTACATTAATTCTCATCCCAATGACCATCTTGTCTACAGGTGTGTGCCACCCACATGACAGAAGTAACATCCAGACCATTTTACATTTCTGCTGTAGAACAATGTGGAAATAATATATTATTTGAATATATTTATATTTTTTCCTTCACTTTAAAGAAGGGCTGGTCTTGGTCATTAAGGCATGGAACAAGTGAAGAATTCTAGAACTTTCAGACTGCTTTGGGAACAATCCACATCCCTGTCTCTTCTTGAAGAAACAGATTATAATGGTTACCTACATGATGCACATTGTCAGGTTACAGCTCCTGGGGTGCTCTGAAGATTAAAATGCTGCTCATTTAAGTTTTCTTTCCATTTTTACATATACTCCAAACATGCTGCTCTCTCTCTCTCCACAGAGTAAATTTTATCTTACAACCAGGTAAAAAACACTTTCCTCTGTGAAAGCTCAGAAGTACAGGCCAGTTTATTCACATCAGACTCTGCTCAGTGCTCCTTTCTATTCAGCTTCGTACCTCCAGTATGTCAACTTAAATAGTCACACAGAGTATCATAAAATAGAACCAGATTTAGATCCCTAAGCATAGTCCTTAAAACCATATTCTGGACTACCTAAATAAACAAATACGAACTTCTCTGGGTTTGTACTTCCAAGCAGCAAAGTCACAGGAATGGGTATTTAAAATTTACCTTGTCTTCCCCACCTCAGAGCATAAGCTACAGCCATCAGCTGAGAGTTAGAAGAGCAAAACAAGGATGCCCTCAACCTCTGTGAGTTTCTGGAAGTACATCCACTTGAATATGTTCATGCTCCATGTCAAACATCCCTCTTTAAAAGAATTTCATGCCATGTATTGCATTCAAAACTGCTAATACAAAGCATCTGATAACATTTAATGGCCTCTAGGTATAATCAGCATAAAACCAGCATAAAAGGGACTCAAAATGAATAGGAAATGTTTAAACCAAATGTGATGGAACCTCATGGGGAATTCTGGCACACATGCTGTCCTTTCTTCTAGGAGGTCCTTCACTGTCCTTGTAGGGAGTACAGCAGAACGACATGGAAAAGAAAGGAAACCCAAGCACCATGATGCTGCAGCAGTGTTTAACCACTGCTTCGATGAAGCCAGCTTTGATCACTTCTGAGGGAAAAGCAATGACCTGTCCTTTAAGGAGAGCATTTTCTCTTTTGATCTGAACGTTGTGCTCATTTAAACTGAGTTCCAAGTGTTAGTGTCTTATTGAGAGTCTTACTGAGTTATAAAAATACCACATAAACAGATAAAAATCCATGACACTCACAAATCCCATCCCAGTTACTTTCTACTGTAGCTGTGTTCAGTTGGCAACTTTGAAAGATGCCAGAAGCAGCTTCTAATGTACTACAAAACCTGCAGTAGGAAGTAGCAAGTACTGAATTTAACCTGGCTATTTATCTATTATTCACACATTATTAAATACCACATCTGCCAAGGCAAAAGCACAAGTGCTGCATTGTCATTTCTGCCCTTGTCCCAGCATAGGAACTCTCCACGTTAAGGATAGACAGGTGGGATAAACAGCTGCCTTGGAAGGATAAACAGATATCTTTGAATGCCTAAAAGCAGGGACTGTATCAGAACCATCTACACCTGTAAGTTTTAAATTTGTAAGTTATGGAAGATAATGACACTCCCAGTTGATTTATATATATATATATCTCCATTACAAATGGGAGTAAAATCTGACTATTTATTTCAATTTAACTAATTCCCTGTTGATAAGAATTATTTTAGTTTTTGCAGACCTCGGGTAAACTTCCAGTAAAGATAAATTCACTCTTCCTCCACAGAGTGCAAGACAAAAATATCCCCCCGGTCAAGATTTGGGACAATTAAAAATAATGATCACTGATATTAAAGTTGCATAATCCTAAAAATAAATTCATCCTTAAAAATTCATTTCATATTTCATGGCCTACAACTATTAGAAATAATGTGACAGACAACTGGACTTCAGATGATTCAAATTTTCCTAAAATTCACTATCTTTAGACCTCTGAGGGTAATTCCAGCTACCATTAAGAAGATTCAGATTCCAAATTCAGATTCTAAATTGGTAATATTTCTGAATATTTCTTGCACTGTTCAGGTGCAAGGCTGTACTCTGCACTCACTCCAGCCTAAAATCCCCAAACTCATCTCTGCAGGAGACATCATGCATTCCTTCCTTTTAAGCGTGGATCCAGCACTGTTACATTTAGATCTAAATCCTAGATACAAGTTAAGTGATTCTATGACTCTAAGGGCTGGGAAGCAGCCCAATAAATTTATCCTGATTATTTTAAGAACAGATGAAAATGCCATTAAAGTTACACCTAAATTATAATTTATTCCTCGTTTTAGGTAGGCTGAACCCACAATTTTTAGTCTGAATTTACTCAAGATAGGACAATTCCCACATGACACTCCACAAACCAGAGCTTGCTTTTCTCCTACACCAACTCCTTGTCATCCTAAAGTTGCCACCTGGAAATTAAATCTTAGAATACTTAATTTGTACCACGTCCAAGCTCTTCCTCACATTAGAGCTACTAAGAATTATTCTCTTCCCCACTAAGCCAACTTTACATTTTCTGTTATGATCCAGGGATTCATTTTAATACGTAAAAGATTAGTCTTCTACAGGTCTACTTGAAATAAGTTTCTCCATAAATTCATTTAACTTTGTTGTGGTTTTCTTTCAGTAAAAATTATCTGTTGTTTGATGTCTCATAACTGATATTCTAACACTTCTAAACAAGCAAGATTCTTATGACTCTTTAACATCAGACAAAAAAAGCTCGGTTCTGTAACATAAACTATATTCTCTGACCTGCTAAAACCATTTTTAGCTATCATTTTGGAACCTGAATAAAGGAAAGACAGACTTCCCAGTTCTTGTATTTGACTGGTACCAGCGACAAATTAAATGGTTTATTCGTACTAAAAGAGTTCAAACCCGTTTTTGAACTGGATGCTGAAGAAACAACAAAACAAAAGGTTTTACCTACCACAGTTTAATAAAGACTTCATGGCATTACTGTGTAGCCATTTCCACATCTCAAGACATATTTTCAGTATTAGCATGCATTCAATAACAACAACAACAAGTTATATTAGAATTTGGAACCTGCTCCCAGTGAATCTTTGAAGAGAACTTTAATCTGTTCATAACTGTCTTAACAATACCATGGCAAAAGGGGAAGGTATGTCTAAGCAAAAGCCACAAGATGGAATAAATGGAAGGAACATGAAAGGTTTAATTCAAACCCCCAAATTGTTATAAGATTTTGAGATGGCTAAAAAGACTCTAAAATCAGATTAAATACAGTTCAGATGTAATTAATGCCTACAGGTCCTGTGATCCTTCCAACATACGGACTCACATTTGATTTGGAAGAGGAGATCAAAAGCACGGTACTTCAGTTTTAGAAGATCTCTGCCTCACTGGGAACATGTACTTTGGGTGACTTTGATTTTGGAAAACTGCAGATTTCACTGTTAGCAAATTTGTAACACTTCATAAACTCCTGGAACAACTTCCGGACTGACAGCACTTCAGTACTAGAGGGAGGCAAATTTAACCGTAAGTAATGAAAGGAGAAACCTCGCGACCTCTCCCCTGTTACCCCCAGCAGTACAGAATGCAGAACAGCAGCATCTTGCTGCATCAAAAAAAGGTAAAATACTTGAGGCACTTAGCCCGTTGGCAAATTATGCTTGGGGATTTCTAGATGAATGACTTGTATCTATGTTTACAGCCTTTCAGCAGAGTGCTCACTGTTTACTCTGGAATTAATCCAGGTCCATAAAACTAGTGATACATCAACGTAACAGATGTGCTTAAGTGACTCTGCACTATAAGGAGATCTGCTTTAGTTACAAAAACTCAGTAACCAGTTTTAAGTTGATTTTGACAATCCCAGTCTGTAACTTAGCAGCACCTATTGTACTAACTCCTGTCAGGGGACTGGTAATCTTTAGTTGCAAGGACTTCATCATTTCATTACTTGTCTTTTAAAAGTATTTAAGCTAATAAAGCAATAGTGTTGGAGCAGAATGTCCTAGTTCTTGACATAAGTCTAATTTATCCCTATAATATCATTATGTTGAAAATAGTTTGTGCTCATCTCATATTTACAAAATGCTGGAACGTAAACAAATTCCCTTGATCTTCAGAAACCATGATGAAACCCAAGGCAACACTAATGCTGCTCTCTAAAGGACCAACACAGCAAATAAAATTCAAGTGTTGTTTAACAACTGTTAATGTATTTGGCTTTAGAGGCTTTGTTAAGAGGTCACTGTCATTATTAACTACTTTTCCAATCAATATGTGATTTATTTGCAAGTGAACTAGGAATATTTGAGTTGAAAGTTTCTGAAACATGTCAGAGCTCTTTCAGAGAGGGTGGTATGAAGAGCCACAAGTTAAATACAAAAAAAAAAAATCTATTTTAGAATGCTTTTTCTTCTTTTTCTTTGATGCTCTCTATTGTGAAATTTTTATAATGTTGATCATAGAGAACAACTTTCCTCAAAGCTAATAAAATCATTGAATTGATAGCAGAAGGTAGAACTCTTAAGTGTAAGAGTGGAGTGTCCTAAAGAGGTTTTTTTTACTCTCCAGTTGGAAAGGTCTCTGTGCATGAACTTCTGTCCCAGCCAGCAAAGGCCCTCACTGCATTTTTCATCCCATGTAACTTTATGGGCTTGGCAGCAGACAGGTCTCCACATATAGCTCAGTAACATTATACACACGTTGTCTTAGTCTACATTCATTTTTAAAGGGTACAGGCAGAAACTGCAGGTTTCATTATGTGAAATAACAAGGTGTCAGATGGAACCAAGTCTCCCATAAAACGTGCAGCATGATTTGGGGTTTTACAAACTCTTAGACTATTTTTGGCCAGAATCTAAATTTTAAGCATGATAAAATCTGAGGACACCTAAGCCCTGAATGTAAATATATGCATTTTGAAATGATACATACTTGTATTGAGTGGTCACGCTGCATTGTTACACTAAGTATAATATTCCTGAAATGCCTTTACGAAGCCAGCTGGAAACCTTGACATTTCATCCATATTGTTATTTATATACATATTTACTGCTGCCACCTGCTTGTAACTTGGCTCAACCATGAAGCAGTACGTTTCCCTTGCTCCATTATACTTTGACATTTCACTAGAACTACAGAGCTGCCCATTTCTCAGTTTCCAATTGCTCTGCAGCCACTCTTGAACTATATTGGCTTAGTAATAGAATAAAGATCTTTCTCCATGGTAGCACTAACCTCTTTTTTCCGTACCCAGATGGTGCAAGTCGCTGCTGGCACATGTAACAATTCTAGCACAACTTCTGCTGCTCAAATGAACCCCCATAAACCCCACAGAGCTAGATTAGATTGGGGAATTGGGAGGTGAGGAGCAGGGCTGGCCAGCAGTCTCAGCTGAAAGAGATAAGGATTTGGTACAGGCTGTGGGGCTGTGATGGAGCACACTGAACTCTTACACTGTAATGCACACTGAGCCTGCTCCTAAGGAAGAAAGCAAAATGAGCTAATAAAGTTAATAAACCTAATTTCCTAATCAGTACCACAATATCCATTTTTACTGTTATTCAAGTAACTGAGTTACTTGATAGCCCTGATGTCTCATGAAAAGGACACTTTCCAAGGAATAATGCTGGAAAGAGCAGTCTCTAGGGGACATCCAGACTGCTCAAATTTACCTTTGTTCTTGCTTCGCTCAGACAATCAAGTAAGTGGACCAGCTCTGCTACTTCTGAAGAAGGCTGATCACCCCTATCCATACCCTCAGACATTTAAAAACACATCTCAGTTTCCAGTCCCTCTGTGCATGTCTCAGGAGGAGCGCCAGGAGCCGAGCATGATGTGATGGGATTAAGGGAAGAGGTCCTGGGAGAACACTGAACCAGGCTGCTTTGGAGAACAATTCACTCTGGGCCAATCTACTTGACAGACAAAAAATATTTCTGTGTTGTCAGCCCAAGAATTTGTAGGGAGCCATTTTACATGTACAAATGGTAACCTACAGCATGAAAAACTTGACGTTTGACATGGATCTTCCATGACTTCACCCAAGTTATACCACCCTACATTTAATACAGGCTAGAACAAAACCCAGAACACATATGTATAATCAATTTTAATGAAAATTCTTCAGGTATTCAGTATTTAAAAGACACTAAAATTGAGGGGAAATAGATATGACAGAAAGATAGCCAATAGATTAAAGATTATCGTAAAACTGTGGGCATTTGGCATTTATATAAGCCATAAAAACCAGTTTAACATGTTTCTAAGAAAGCATCCTCTCGACCTATTCTTAAATCCTGCCCTAGAGGAGAATGGAGGAACCCTTCTTGTGTAGATAAAAGGACAACAGTTACAAAACTACTGCAGGAAGGGACAAAAAAGAAGGAATGTACTGTAATTTTTCCAGCTCCTAAATTGACACAGCTATGGTAAGCTTTTCCTGCTGATTAAACAGCAACTTCATCAAAAAACCAAACCTAAGTTCACTTAGTGTTTAGAGAGCGAAATGATGCCTCGTTGCACCTCTAAATCAACCACAATACAGTAACTGGGTGAAAGACTTTTTTTATTGCTAAAATTAATCTAGGAGTTTACTAAAATGATCAAAACTACATGTGAAGCACTGATTTTTGCTGCTGTCCTGATGACAACCACATCTCAGGACAGAACAAGAAAAGGAAGAGCAGGAAAAGTGATCATTTCTCACAAGGCACAAACAGGAAAACAAAATGGAAAAAGCTCAAGTGAATGAAGAAAACAATCTTCATTTTATAAACCTCTTTTGTGTCTTAGCTGAGAACGAGCAAATTCACATTCATTCACTCAGCCTCAAAATAAAGGGCACATTTAAAAACACAGCTTAGTTCCTAGCTTCTGCTGAGGCCTTGCAAAAAGTAAACTTCTTTTTACAAGCCAATCATCACTTCTGAGAATTTGGCTTTCTAAAAACTGCCAGTTGAGACAAGAGGACTTGGTTTTGCTGCTGAAGATGATCGGATACACCCCAGCTCACCAGGGAGAACAGCTTCCCATACATTCTTCCTGATAATGCCCCACATCCTGGAAGGGGAAACCACCACCCATCAGCCCCAACATGATCCCCAAAGATCTCCCAGGGAATACACAAACCCTTAGACAGCTCCTACCCCAGTGAGGGGATGTAAACTTGCCTGCCAAGCACTCAAAGGCACTGCTGAAGGCAAGGGGAACCTCTCACGGTCTGATTATGCATCCAAGAATGTGAAATTAAGCAACAAAATGACAATCAAAGCTGCTTCTCTTCTTTAATCAACCCCTCCAAAAGTAGGTCTAATGGGAATGAAGGATTATTTTCCCTTGAAGTGTGGCTCCAGTCACTGTCCTTCAGAGCAGCTGACACTGGGCTCCCCCGAGAATGTGGGAATGCTTCCGTGTGCTTGTGATCCCGCTCTTTGGGCTGCCTAAGAGCAGCACTTGAAATCACCGAGAAAAATCACATTAATCAAAATTAGCAACAGAAGCTTATTGTTTTAGTCTTCTTCAGAAATGACGTGACCGGCAGAAAATCTAACTTCATGTTTTTCTTTTATCTAGGAGAATTTACTTGTGCCTTTGAAGAGTGTTAAATGCTTCTGCGATGACACCTCTCTCTCCCTGCTGCTTCGCTTTTGAGCCAGAGAAAATTTAAGAGAACTTTATTCCCATAAAGCTTTTCAAACATTGATTTGGAGACAGATCTGAAATTCTAAATTTTAAAATGAAGGGCAGACTTTTTCTTCAGTCAAAGTAGTTATATCATCCACCTGAATCAATAAAATAGCATTTTTTGCACATCTCCTGAAGTCTGTTCCTGTTTATAGAATTGCATATCTGTGGCAAATTCAGCAGAAATTGCTTGGTTTAATTTCTAGCTGCAAGAAAAACAAATGCAGACACAGCAGGAGGCAAGGAGAGAAGAGATGTGATAAGATAGGTTGAAGACTTGCAAAGTACTCAGGAAATCTCAGGAAGAACAGTTAAGCAATATGATTTGTCCTATTAGAATACTGGAAAAAATAGGTTTGGAAGCATGTTATTTGACTTAGCTCTAAAATGCAGTGGTGAGAGCAGAAGTTATACATCATTTACTAAAACCCCAGAGTGAAATATTGCTACTCTTCATACATAGTTCATGACACAATGTTCACTAGAACCTTGCTTTGAAAAAGTCTGGATGGAGTGCTCTGGTATTCGACAAAGAAAACACAATACACTGCTAAAACTGGAGTGAATTCATTTGAAATTTTGATTCAGATTCCCATCGTCTCATTGGATCCACAGACCTCTCATTTCTAGTTGATGGCACACCAGCTGTCTCGTAAGGAGGTCACTTTATCTCCACCAACACAATATCTACACAATATCTACATCTATTGAAGTTTGGTTCACTTAAGGACAGCCTTTACGAGTATTTTGACTCATTTTCCATCCCGTAAAACTACACACATTTGTGTTACCAAATTCTGAGATCCTCCCCACTACTTCTGACAAACCAGAAGTAGTGGGGAGATCAGATTGGCCATTTTAGCCATTCTCTGCAGGTTTTGCTCACTTGAACATGCTATTTCCTCATTCTATTTACCTTATAAAGACCAAGTATTAGAAAAAGAAATAAGTGAAAATTAGATTAGGAGAAAAAAGAAACAAAAACAAGGTATGCATGGGAGAAATAAAAAGCAGCAGCAGGAAAAAAAAAAATGAAAGGATGAAATTAAAACACAGGAAAAGAAAATGTTGTATTTTAAGGACCAGAAACATGACACATTAAGTCCTGGCCTCATTTACCATGACTCTGCATTTCAATTAAATACCACAGAGACTTGAATAAACATCGAGCAGGATAATCTTTGAATTATCTGATGATTGTGTTTCTTCTATTTACACTGATGAAAAAAATGAGAAAATTGTAACGCAATTGTTAATCAGTTTCTCAACTTTATGGAACAACATAATTATAAAATAATTCTTCGTTATTTACTTTAATTTTTACTCCCACAAGTACTTTTTAGTTTAACTCTGCAAAACCCCAACAATATGTATTTATCTTCCTTCCACCACTTAATCGTAAAGAAAATTATACAAAGGACAAGAAGTCAAATAGCACTTATGGAACAACGCAAGACATTAATTGATCTAAGAAACATTACTTTTCCAAAATGTGACATTTTTTCTACACTTGCCAGATAACACTTACACGGTGGAAACAAAACTCCCAGGCAGTTAGCAAACTTTCCCACTGTCTAAAAGCCTGAGTGTCAAAAGCTGATGTGAAATTCAATAAAGGAGGTTCAACCACATTTCTGTAACCACCTAGGCAGCTGGGAAAATCTTGTTGGGTAAGTTACACCTAAGAAATACTTTTTTGTACAGTTCTTAATAGTAATAATAGACCTAATTGAAACCTCAAAAGGGACCTCTTAAATCAAAGAGAATCTCAAAAAAAGTTATATTTTATTTCCAGCTGCTAAAAGAACTCAATGAGAAATCCATGTTTAAACCACCAATACAAGCCTTAGAACACAACAACATCAAATGATGAATGACTTTTTAAGCCCATCTTTGCACTAGAACAAAGAAAACATGGTCCATGTGAGCCTGACTTCCTGTGCCAAACACAGGCGCTGGAAGTGACTACACCTGGTCACAGCCACCACCCTTCAATAATCAACAACATACTGCTTGAGAAAGCATCACATACTGGTCATTGGGTCCCTGCTCCCCACAAACCAAATCTTCCCTTGCTGTGCATACTTCCTCATTTATTCAAGTTTGTCAGTACAACCAGCGTGTGGCATGTCTTCTATTAGCAACCAAGCCTTACAATCCCTATTGACAAGACGGACAACAATCCACTCTCGTAAAAGATTCATGACACAACTTTGCACTCTCTACTGCTTGCTTTCTCATAAAACCAGTGCAAATCCCATCAAAAATTTAGCAGAACCCCTGCCTCATCTGTTTAGGCCTGAAGCTAGTTGCAGGGACAACTCATTAGGGACAAGCTCATTAAAACCAGCCCTGGAGCAAAAGCAGTTTGCAAGTCTCCTCATTTTTATTCACTTACACCTAGCCATTGCAGCTTCTTGTACTTCCCAGATAGAGAGCTTCCAATGATTTGGTACAATAAGCAAGGCTGTTTCCAAACTCATGCTACACCCAGGGTTCCACAAATGCTGTTCCTTCTCTACTCCAAAGTAAGAGAGTTCTGTTCATCTGTAGGGCTTAAATGGTTCTGTATGGAAAGGCAGCACCAGGAAACCCAGAGGATTCTCTTCTAAGTACGTTAGCAAAAGGTGCCTGTGAGTAACTATCACACACACACTAAAATCCAAAGAGAAACCAAGATGTTCAGAACTAACAGTAAAGCTACACACGCTGAAGGATTCAGTGCATTTGGCATTTCATGTGGTGTTTTTAGAACCTTTCAGTAGCTAAAATAGGCAGGAATAAATTTTTTTTCTTTTTAAATGGGAAAAGGGGAGGGGTGAAAAACCAGAAAATATATCCTTTCTCCTTAATAATAAAGATGAAATAGATGAAATGGGGTGTTGCATGTTGTTTACCTTTTCTGTCACTTGCAAGTTACTTTTGCCATGAGCACCAGCTGGGAAGCCTCGCTAGTATCTTCTGAATCAGATGCCTGTATTTAGGTATATAATATGGTAATGACTAATATTATTTATGGTCATAAGTAGACTACTTTCAAATACCACAGAATTTGAAAATCATGGCTATCCACAGTTGTAAAGATTGGTGATGCTGGGGTGATCACAAGAGCTTCCTTCCTTCAGTCACATACAAACGGAACTGCAAAGGTCTGCAAACAGTGGATCTCCACCCCTCTAGACCTGTGATGACAAAAGCTGGTGAGTCTTGCACAGGTATCTGGTGGCCAATTGGTGTACCAGGAGAAGGAAAACCCATGGAGATAGAGCCTCAAATGTCACTTGCTAAAAATGGTCTTAGAAGAGCTTAATTCTAGCAAAAGTTGCTGCCATGTGCATGGTACCACTGTTCTGCATGGATGCTTGCCCAAATAATGCATTAGGCTTCTGGGCAGTGTCTGACTCAATTTGGGGGAGCAAAGAACTGTCTGCACAACAAGTGTGTTCCAACAATTCTACAGATCAGCTTTGCAAACCAACCAAATTCTACTTGCCCAGCTAAGCAGAAAAGCCAAGAATGAAACCAACAGTCAGAGTGAAGAAGTCCTCATTCCACTGCAATCCCAGATGAGTGGTTTTAATTTGTATTTTTGCAAGCTTGCATTTAATATTCAATCGTGTATTTTCGCCTCACCTGCACTTTGTACACAGCACTACATACAGGATACTTTCTTATTCTTGTCAAGGTCATTCTCTACTCAGCTTATGATGGTGTGTAACAATCTCATTGACAGTCTTCAGCCCATCACCCAAGGCCTACAACATTTTTCAAAGTCAAAATGAAAAAAAATAGATTATTTTGCTTTCCTGACTTCTGCACAGCTATGCAGCCAGAGTCAAAAGTGTTTACTTAATCTTGAAGAATAATTATTTGGAAGATCACAGGCCTAAGCTGTCAGAGACTATAAAGTCCGACATGCACAATTTTTCCTAACAAAATGATTATTGCCGTGAAAACTGTTGCACCAATATAATTACCTGCTCATTGTCAAGTGCAATGAGCACACAGCACCTCCAGCAACATAGGTAAATTGATGGGGTATGAAGTTTGTTTCATGCAAAGGCCATTGCCTGGCTGCTCAATACACAGCATCTCTCACCCAGTGTCAACACAATCCCTGGCACAGATCAACAGCCCTGTATACAATTCCCAGCTCTAAGTTAAGCAAATCAGCTTCACTTTGCACCAAAATGGAGTAGGACCATTTACTGGGTAGTTTAAGGAGAAGCTTAGAAAAAAGAAAAACACAATTCTCCTTTTTGATTGCTTTTTTTAGAGAAAAAAGTGGTTTCTCTCCCTTCAACAGTCTGCAGTGGGGGCTGCAATTCGTTTACATGCTTGAGTAAGAGGCACCCACACACTAAAATAAAGTCTTAGTTAGGAACATTATTAACCATATTTTCCTGTTTCCTCTGCTCCACTGTGCAAAGGATGAAAGCTGCAACACCATTAATGAAAACCAAGTAATGAAATCAACTTTTCTGAAAAATGAGAACTTAGGGAGTAAGATATTTAAAATTAAAGCATATAACAAGCATTACAACAAAACAACCAAAAAAACCTTTATCTAATCCATTGCACAAGTTTTCAGTATTTTGAAAACATTAAAAGGGCCGTGCTTATTTTTCTATTATTCTCTTGTGCTTCCATTAAAAAAAGTACCTGAAGGCTGAGAACCTACATGTCTCTTCAAACCTACCGCAGATATGGAAACTTCATAAGACAGAAATTTGTAAAGAAGACAATGGCAATACAAATGCATTTTGAGTGAGAATAACAATGTTACTTTTCTCCTTTAAAAACCAATAAAAATTATCAAAAAAGCAGCTTAGCAACACATCGACTGAAATTCAAATGCTCTGAAATATAAATAAATATACATTTAATAACATTAGCTTTTTGATTCTTAGACGACTACTGTAAAATTTTATTTAATCTTTCTTACAGCTTTTCAATGGCACCTTAGATATAACTCTGCTTTTAAATTTAACTATAAAGCGTGAGGGAAGTGAAATACAACTCATTACCACATTAGCTCTACTTCTTTTCCAAACTATTTTCTTAGAAAAACAAGTGATTTCTCAGCTTCCAAGTAAAACATAAAATATAAGCAAATTCAATGTAGAGCACTTAGAAAGGATGTGAATGCATCATATATGTCACTTACTGTGTGGGGGGAAAATCCGAAAACAAATAGCTCTGAAAAGGTTGTCTTGCTGCAATACTGAGTGTTAATAGCATAATATCAATAAAACTGAAAGATGCAAATAGGTAATTGGGATTAAGCATTTAGTTTACTTGCCATTAGTTATTAAGTCTTGCTCCAAATGAACTTGCTCTAAGGCACAAAGATATTTACAAATATCGTGACTTCTTTTCCTGACAGAAGTGAAAACACACCAACACCATTAGAGATGAATTTAGAGTGGGTCCTCTAAGCAAAAAGGCAATTACTTCCTGGAGCTTCATTACTAACACAACTTCCCCTTATTAAAAATTCCAAACAAACAGGTGTTTCACACTAGTCTACTTCTGAAATTGCTTTCTTTTTATTCCCAGGGATACATCAAGAGCTGAGGGAGAATTCATGCAGTATAGATCAGTCAGGCATTGACAGCACATCACACTTTGACAAGCTGCTTGGCTCTGTTTAAAGTCTAAGTTAGGCCTTGGCCCATCAAGGCCATGGCTATTGAATTATTGACAGCCTCTCACTGTGGCGCAAAGGGAAAGAGTGCTACAGCCTCAGCTCAGTAAAGATGAAATGGAAACCCTCTCTGAAGCTTACTTTAGCACGTTAAAGGAGTTTTAATGGTCTTGTTTAAAATTCAGTAAGAGAATACATTACACTGATTATATTTTCACCAGCTAAACAAAAAGTTTGGGATGCTGTGGAGATTATAAACAAAAGAAAAACTACACAAAGTATGAACTTGATCTACACCAAACATTCCAGACTCCAGATTTGATCTACACCATATCATTCAGTCACATGCTTGACAATTTTCACCATTCTGTGCTTTGATGCCTGCTGCAATCAAGGGTTAACAAGAGTGTGGAGGTTCATCACCATCCCAAAATACAGGCTGGCTTTTATAATAGTTTCTTTCTGCTGATGTTCAATCTACAAGCCAATGCAATGGCCAATCCATGTTTACAGTTTACCAACCCCAACAGTTCCCTCTCTCTTTTACTTTGTGGTCATCAGAAGTGCACCACGGGGTGTCAGTAAGGAACTGGCCACTCAAAGTGGCCAGTTTTGTTTGTTTGTTTTTCCAGCAGAACTCTTCTACAGAGTAAACCACCACCACTCCTCCTCAACTAGCTGATTAATATTAACAATCCTCATATTCTTACATAATTTCTTTTCTTCTTCAAATTTATACCTGCCAAGCTTTACTTGCATTTTAATAGCTGATGTCAGACGAGCAACAAGCAGAAAGTTCCATCTCAGGACTATAATTTTAAATACAATGAGACTCACATCAACTGTCGCATAGACATGCAGAAAATTATTCCACATGGACTTCTAAAGTGCATCCTAAAAGCTTCAAAGAATGAGGACGATTTTTAAAGAATTTTAAATTATGATCAGGGAGGGGGGTGTGTGGGGGGGGGGGGGG
>VXAC01006064.1:99491-120697 GCA_013399225.1 Rhipidura dahli
TCTGTTGCTGCTTCGTTGCAGAATCCCCTATTTTAATATACAAACTCACCCCACTGTGAAGTAAGCCCTTGCAGGGTTGGGTAGCCACGAGAATATTAGTGGCTAGTGGTTAGCTCCATGGGAAGGAAAAAAAAAAAAAAAAAAAAAAAAAAGAAAAAAAAAAGAGAAAAAAAAGAAAAGGAAAAAAAAAAGGGTGGGGGGAAGAAAAAGAAAAGCTTTCTTTAAAAAAAGGCAAAGCGTCAGGGGTATGCGTAAGGGAAAGGGAAAAAGGATGGAAAATTAATAATCCAACAGGCAGGTTCCCTCAGTGTTATTAATCATGCTGCTTCTCACAAGCTGGAGAGGAGCAGAGATTTGCACATGGGAGGGGAGGGGAATGTTCACTATTGGCCAGCGAGCTCATTCCTATACATCTCAGCCAATCCTTCTTTTTTCTTTTTTTTTTTCCTCGCCTCTTCCCCTCCCCCCTCGCCTTAAGGTACAAATATATCTGAGAAGCAGTTACAAAACCCTGGAAGATGAAAAATCATGCTCCCAGGCTAGGCAATGCTTGGTCCAGTTAATACACTATAAACTTTATTTGAGCTGACTTCTCATTTGATCCCCTTGTGACAGGGTCAGTGAACGGCAAGCAATTCCATCCCAAATCATGCCATAATCGAATTGCTGCCTATTTCCCGAACCTATAATGAAAAAGGCAACCGAAATAATGCAGGTAATGTTGGCAGCCTCCCCTTGCTGTCGTACATTATTACTGCCGATTGCTTGCCTCCATTTCCCCTGTACTCTAACAATGAATATATTTCACAGCTCACTTGCTTTCCTGTGTGGGTGGTATGGCATAGACACCTACATGATATGAAAGAAAATCTAAAACAATAGGGTTTTGTTTCTGTGCACAGCACCTAACAGGCTGCTGGTAGGAAAGGCAATTTTGTCAAACTGCTACAGGAAAAAACAGACTAGTGAGGCTTAAACAAGACTTTGGGTAAAAACACCACCCAACTTCTTTTTATCTATTTAACCTCAGCTTCGTCTGATCATCTACATAATGATTCAAACATTTATTGGCAGCCTTTAAATAAATTGCATTACACAGCTGCTCCTAAAAGGTAATTTTAAAGTTAGGGTTTCCGAAACAAACTACTGTAGAGATGCAGGAGGTATTTCTCTGCCAATTTACACATTCTGAAAGATCCATGTTATTAGCAGCCTGGGAATTTGCTCCACTCGAAGCAGGAGAATCTCTACCAATTCCCTGAATTATCTCAACTAGTGAAGCAAAATCTGCAATTTCTGCTCTCAGTTATCCTCTGTCTGTAATGACAGCAGGACACAGAGCAGAGAAAGAGCTGCAGGGTTTAGGTTACAGCCAGCCTGTTCACTACCAGCCTAGACCATGACTGCTTTGAAAAACAGAGACTGAGGCTGCATAAAGCAGGCAGTAATCATGAGGTAATTGCATTTTCAAATGACATAAATTAACCACAATTGTGAGAAATATTCCCTTTGATCCACCGCTGGATGGCATAAATATGACTGTTTATATAACCCTTTACTTTGAATCTCACTTTAGAGGAGTTTGAAGCATGAAGCACGCAAAGGAAAGAGTTATGTAATGAACAGAAAATATATTTAATAAGGACAAGGCAATATTCCACTGCATTTCCCTCAAAAATGCACACAATGAAAAGCAACGGGAATAAGAGAAAACAACAAAATCCTGCGTAAAATCCCAGCGCTGGCAACCTTGAACTCTGGTGCAGCCTGAGTTAAGACCTCAAATTCTAACCAGTGCATCACCCCACGCCAGGGCAAACCACAAGGCCAGTCCAGAAGGGAAATTCAGCCCATGTTTTATTCTGCCCTATGAAGACATTTCAGAGCAAGTACACTCACCCATTTTATCATAAATCAGCATCAAACATTTGGATCAAGTTATTTATCACCTCGTGCCCTGCTATAAAGAGGAAAAACAATTTAAAAACATCACAGCTGGAACACAGAGAGTTCTGACTTGATCTTTGAAATTATAGCTGGTACATTTCTATTACATTGGCACCTTTGATAATATTTACAAAGCTAAACACTACTGTGTACAACTGCAGATTTAAATGAGAGCACTTTACCACATGGAAGTGACTTTCAAAACACATATTTTAATTTTATCTGGATTGTAATTGCTAATAAATGATGTTTTCATTAATTGGCCAGAACCCTCATTTCATTATCACAGACAAGAGAAACAAGGACTGTAAGTAGGCATTGTAATTTTAAAGTAATGCAATCCTTCCTCTGACTAGAATACAATATGAATATTTCACTATTTGAATGACTCTCATTTTTCACTTACTGCTCAGGCAGAACTGATTTGAGACAGCATTCCATTTTTTAAAAAAAAAAGATGCATGGGTTCAAAAGTGCATGCCAACATATGGACATAGAGTAATTCTTTAAAAACTCAGCACTGGAGGCTATGAAGAGCAGATCTTATACAGAAAAAGAAAAGATCAATATAAAGAAAAAATTGTTCCAGATGTAATTGAAGTCATACATTTTTACATGACTTCTGCTATACACCCAATTACTGCTATTTATCAAACAGCAGACAACATTGAACCTGGCAGCATAAAAAACAAATTTTACTAAGTTAGGAAAAAAAAAAAAAAAAGAAGAAATCATCAGAAAGGGAAGGAAAAAAGATACAAATAATAAATAATTCAATATTCCTGAGGAAAGCTCTTGCAGAAAAGGCCTGACTGATTCAAACATCAGACGTGAGGCTGACAAGAGATATATCGATTTAGACAATTCTATCATTATTATTCCAGCCTGAGTCCTTCAGAAAAGCTGTTCTTTTTGCCCCTGTTTTTATTGCTGTAACTACCAACCTTTCCTCTTCTACCTTCCTCTCTTTGAACTTGTATTCATTATGGCTTTATTCTCAGTCTAGCTATAAAAGAGTAAAGAGAAATCCTGGTCTCACCTATTTGAAATCTAAGTTCACTTAAAGATACAATGGTGGGAAATATTTGCTTTATATACATGCAACTTCAATGCTTCCTTAAAATAGGTCAAGTGCTTCTTGAAGTTTCTAATTATAAGAACAGGCCTTCAACTTCAGGATTAAATACATGCAGGATGACAGCACTGTTTATGTCCAATTTAACTGCTAAATTCAGACCTTTACCAAACTTACTAGCAATTGCCCCTAAGTTTACTTTACACGTGGAGGTAAACTATTTTTTTTACACAAACTGATGTTTTAGTTTGTTTTTTCTACTTAAACAGGACTATAAAACTGGAGTTGTTCTCAAAAAAACCCAAACAGCCAAAACTCAACTCAAAATCCCTGTAGGTCACAGCAGATCAGTGAAACGAAGCTGTATAATTACTGGAAGAAAGCATTCCTCCATTAGGCATCTGCAAGCAGAACTATTTCTTCACTGTTCAATGTGTTAATTACAACTAGATAGGATGTGCCACAGAAAATTAACAGTCTTGCAAAGACATCAGAGGTAAACACACAAAACAGGAGCTGCTTAAGGGTCAGGAGAGCAAGTCAATTTTCAAGAAAGATAAAAGAACTGTCATGTATATGATTGCTTATGAAAGAGAAGAGGGCAATCCTGCCTTGTTATCATCAGTTAATTAGGCACTACAGTCAGGCGTGCATACACCGCAACATTTGCCATGGTAATCAAATGTATTATTCAAATGTGAAACAAAACAAAAGCAACTGCAACTCTGACAGGGGAGAATGCAATCTGCCCACACAGAGGTGCTGAATTAACTTTATCTGTTAAAAGGGAGCTCAGGAAGATGTCACATGAACTTTCTCAAACCACACTGCCTTGAAATTCAGACTACAGTTCTGCTTCTGAAGAAAACACTCTTTTCCAAATTTGATTCACATGCGAGGTGATGACCTTTGCAAGCAAAGACAAGGGTAATGAAAAGCAATTGATAGTGCAGTAGGATTCTGTTATGTCTCTAATATAAATATGACACTGAGACTAACAAATGCACTCTTGACAAAGTATGCAATCTCCTGAGTAAAAAAAAGAAAAAGAGAAAGCAATATACTGCATTTTCCCTGTCCTGAACCATAACTGCAAGCAAAAATAAAACTAATAACTGCTCTGCAATGATGTGATGACACCGTGTGATAACCACCCTGTCTCACTGAGGCTTCTACCCCGTTACTGTACAACCAGTCTTCTTCCACTTGACACAAAATGGATGCTTTTGGTGCTATTTTTATTTGACTGGACAGAAGACATCCAATACTAAGTTTGGTACCAAAATTAGGATCTTTGCCAGGAAATGACATCAAGTTAATGGCTTCTCATATCTTAATATTAAACTTTTAGACAACATCATTTTCAGATCCTGTGTTTCCTTTATGCAGGACTGACAAGAAAAACCCCACTGGGCTTTTTTTCAGGAAGCTGGATGTCCCTAGAGGGGTGCCTCGATATGAAAGTTAAGGCTCCTGCTAGGACTATGGAAAGGGAGAACAGGGCACACCTCCTCGGGAACACCTGGGAGAACTGGGAGAGAGGGATTCCAGTGAGCTGATTAGCTCCTTGTCTCCAGGAGGATGGTGAAGGACCTGGAGAAGAGCAGGTCAGTCAGACAGAAGCCCCCTGCCACCCCTTCTCCCTGTGCAGGAGCCTCTGGACTACCAGCCCGTGCTGCTTTCTCAAGGCTCCCAGTTTTTGCACAACAACAACCTCTGAAATAGTGATAATCTGACAGTGCTTTATCATGCCCTGCCTCCATCCTTTCCTGAAGCAGGGAAACAAACCCTCCAGGGCAGGGGCTCCTCAAACCAGCTCTGTGACTCTGATATGGCAAACTGCCTACTGCTAAACCCCAGCTACAGAGCAGACACAGCCCGTGTGCTTGAGGATGCAGCACTCCCTGCACTCCAGACCTATTTCTGCAAGATTAGGAAACAACTCAAACTTTCTCATGCCCATTTTGTAGTTCTTCAAACATTTTCCAACTTCATATTCTTGCATAACAACTATGCCTTTCTCGTATTCTGCCAAAACCACCACTGACAATACAACAAAGAAAGACATCTTTGCTGCGTGTGCAGGTACTGACTAACTTCGATGATTAAATTATTCTACAAATATCAGTGAAAAGAAGTAATAAAAATACAAAATTACGTAGCAGAGCATTATCTATTATGCTCTTATTTTGAAGACAGCTGCCATCAAAAGATATATATCCCAGGTGAAAATCAATGCAAATGGAATTTATCTAACAAATCTATATTATTTTTTTGAATGTCTCTCCTTTCCAAACCCCCCTTTTCCTGACCAATATTCTCAGTGTTTGACCATCTCAATCAAATACTAGAGGAGAAAATAACACGATACAGAAGTCACTCTTCTGATCAAATTAGGCTAACATGGATCAATATGAAGCCTTAGTGCATCTGCAATCTCAGAGTCTTCAGTGTCCAGGCATTCAGTAATCTGTGAGAAAGAAGTGATATCTGTTTCTTTGACATGGACATTTTCTTTTAGTCAGTCTGTCACTTCCCATTTCAGTTAACAAAATGTTGGATGCAGCTCATCATTGGACAAATATTACAGTCCTATAGAGTACAAAATGGGAGCAATTGTTTCAGACTGAAAATTTAATACAAAAAACAGATCTGTAAGAAATTCCATAAACTTTAGAACAGAGATATATAAATGTGAAAATATAACACTACATATACACCTTATTTTTCCATACACTTTCCAGAAAGGTTTAAAGTTCATTTTAGAACTAAAAAAATATAACAATAAAACCCACATATAACAGGAAAAAAAAAAACAGCACAGCACCTTGAGGCAATACAGCTTCCTGGCCTTGCAAACAGGCCTTGTTTTTCCTTCTAATCAATGCAAATATTTACAGTGACCACAGAGAGAAGACCTGGCTACTAAATCAGTTAAACATTCAACTTGCTAACACAAACAGGTATGTCTTCATAACCTAGAGATACAAGCATCTCATGGTCAATGGACGAAACATCTGGATTGATGAGCAGTGTGGGGACATAGAAAGAAAACAGCAATCTGCAAAATTAACTCCATTTATTCCTCTTTGCATTTTACTGCATTTGCAGCTATCATACTTACGTAGCTGGAACCTGAAGTGAGAATGAAGCAAATAATGCCCAAGACTGACACTTGACTGTGCATTACCCACTTTGAAACTGCACTGCCAGCTGTTTCAAGACTCCCTGGAACCTCCAAGCCCTCTACCAAGGATAAACACCACCACTCATCCCATAAAGGTCGCACAGCTATTTGCTATGTAAAGAGAAATACAGATACACATGGAAAATCAGGAGCATCCCTGCCCCTCTAAAACTGCTGAAACATGTGAAATTAACAAAAAGAAAATGTCCTTTCTTACTATTCTACTTTGATGGGAAAATTAAAAAAATAAAGAAAAACAAAACACCCTGTACCCATTATATCTCATAATAAAATTTCTCAGACTTTTTGTATCCAGACTTACTCTGATTTCTGCTTCAATGTGAAACTCCTTACACTACTACACTAAAGAAGCAGTGAAATTTTAAGAGCGGTATACAAAAAATATTTATATCTGAAATAACTCTCATCTTAGACTGCTTTCCACTTTAAAAACTCGTTCGTTGTAATGGAACTCACTTTCAAAGTGTTCCACACAAGAGGAAACGTGTCTTAAGTAGCAGAAAATCATTGATAGCCTATACAAACATCTACCAATAGAGTTGAGCTTCCATATCTGCATAATTCACAAATGTTAATTAAAACTCTGCAGAAGATCTTCAAGCATAATGCCTGAATTTTTAGATTACATGACACTTGAAAAGTTCACGCAGCGCACGTCTTACTGATGCACAACATAAAAACTGATTTTCAAGAATGAGGGTCAACATGGCACCACAGCATTATTACAAGGAACTCAATTTACTGTTTCAGCCTCTTCATTTTAAGATATTGCAGTTTTATCAATTTTTTTCCACACTTTAATTTGTTTGATTATTAGGCAAATACCATATCAAAGCAGTGAGACTAAAGAGAAATTTCATGCTCTTGAACTTCAGTAAGAAATGCCCACCAGCAAGAAAGTGAATACAATGCAATCTTGAATTGCCAAGGCTCATCTCAGTCCCAAAGAGAGCAGGTAGGTGGTGCTTAGAAAAATACAGTTGTCTGGAAAAACTAAGTGCATTATGAGAAGCTTTTCTTTCACAGGACTATTATTTCCTGATTATAATAGCGTCACCTGATATTTTTCTCTACATCAGCAGGAAATAACAACACTTTGGGATTTTAAAAATCTCTTTGAATGTGTAAAATAATTTAAACATATGGTTCTCTGCATTATCTTTCAATGGGATTGTGCTCCGAGTGGGTATGGATATGATTATAGCATTAGCTTTTCCTCTTTTGCATTTAGAACATTTTTCCTCCGCTCATGTTGATAGGGAAAAAAGAAAAGTATCCTCAATCCACTAAAATAAATACTTCTGTTATATTCTGTTGCTTCAACAATGAATAAAGCAACCGTGCAGGTTTATAATATCAATTCACAGGGTTCTTTCTGCTTCAGTGAACTGTTACTGAAAGGTTCAGAACAAAGCTACAGGCAGATCGGACAAAGCTGCTGTAACAGGATTTACATTATACTCAAACTGATAAGACCACATCAGAGAACTGCTCAATCTTCAGCACCTTTGCTCAGAGTGGCACGAGGGCTGTGGGTATTTTGGCTCTCAGCACCCGATCCCAGCATCTGTATTACACCTACCAGCTCAAACACCAATCCAATTTCACCTCTGAAGGATAATTTATATTTCCTCTCCTTCCTTCCCACCCTCTTTGTCAAGTGCATTGGGATGGTGACAAAATGGGATCCCAGGAAAGCTGCAGTAATGTTGAGTTATCTACTGTACTCAGAGTTAAGAAAGGGAGCAAATTACTTACATGCTAACATCTACTGAGATCTAAAGTAATTAAAATATTCTGTATTCAAATAATTAGTTGACACTTCTGGGTGAAAGGAGGGAGATTGTATCCCAAGGGAAGGCAGACATAATGCTCAATAAATAATTAATTAAATACCACCAGGTGAAGTCACTGCCCTGGATTTCTTACAAGCAACGAGTTTCTTTGTGTAGTCTTAGCTACAGTCACATTTCTGAACATGTTTCTGCTTCAAGTCACTGCAACCTTTCAGGTTTTTTCCTTCCTTCTCCCTTAACCACCTTTATCTTTGCAGCCCACACTGATTATGCCAGACTACCCCAAAGAATCCTGGTTTCCTTGTTGCTACTGAACATTCAATAAACATTCAAATAGAAAACATTTGTGCACAACAATAAAGTGAAAGCTTTAATTAAAGCACAAAAGAAAACATCACAGCATTTCTCGAATGCAAAGCTGCCATTCTAGAGGCTCCCCGTTACCCGCCACAAGGTGATTCCCTCCAAATTCCTGGCTCAGTGCAGTACCTAACACAGATTTTTTTGCATCACCAACACGAGCAGTCCCTGGCTACACCTTTTCTGGCAACCAGTGCTGTCCATGATCCAGCCTTTTTGACTTAAGCCATAGTGGCAGTTGAGCAACAGTTCAGAAACAAGAATGGCAATTAAAATGCACATTGCTTTTTATGCCATAAGCACAATGGCTGGACTCACCAGGGAGGCAGGATGGAAACTGCTCTGCGCCAAGGCTCAGAATTGATGCCTGCTGCTACCGAGTGCTGTTTGCCTGAGCATTCTGCACTGCACTGTCGTGATCAGCCACAAGTTTGGGGCTCTTATGACCTCAAGCAAATCTTGGCTTTTGGAAACACATTTTCTTCCCAGAATGAGACAAACCCTGTAACAGAACTGATTTGTGATCTGCAAAACTCCCGAGTCAGCAAGACAAAAAGCAAACAAAGGAAAGGAACATCTTTACCAAAGGTAGTTGGAATAAAGTGTCTATAGCAACTTTGCTTCTTGGAATGAAAAAATCCCAAACCCACCACATACAGTAAATGTTAGTAATTTGAACATCTCATTAAAAAGATACCCCATCACCAAAATTAAGACAGCAACATAGTGGGATATTTACAGCAGTCTGTAACTAATGGTTAAACCAGCATATTATCCACCTATAGCCTGTGAGTGAATATCTTCCTTCCATAAGCAAAAATGAATTTTAAGAATGTGATACACACATAAACAACGCAACTCTGCAGCAAATTGTTTGATTCCTGATGTTTAGCTACAAAGAAAAAAGAAATGCTCTGAAATCTGTAAGGGAAGGTGCTCCTGCTTCAGGAAGAAGTTTTAATGGCTGTCTTCATGAAAATGTACACACTCGTTCTGAGCAACTTCCACTTCAGCTGTAAACTTTGCCTTGGCTGTATGTTCTTTGGCAACACCTGGTGGAATTTGGATAAAACTACAATAATATTGTAAAAGAAAAGTTACGGCAACTCTTGGACCTTTTGTCTAAGTACTTCTGAAGGAGTCACTCAAACTGCTCACAAAATGCAAACTTCAAATTTAGAGGAAACAGTTCCTTGGGTTTCACAAAACATCACTGGGTATTCTTATAATATGAAATTCCATATTACTATAACTACAATATCTAGCTTTGATCTTGAGATTAGTAGTCAGCTTGTTTTGCACTATTATAAGGAAAAAAGAACAGCAAATAAAATTTAAAAACACCATCTACTTAATGTAACCCAGAGAAAATAGAAGATTTTATGTTTACAAGAAGTTAACTGTCACTCACAGCAACAAATCAAGGAAACTCATATCTCTACACAAAAAAATATAATGAAATAAGGCACATGATTTAAAAAGACATTTTAGAGGAAGTGTCTGACCCCATTTTGTACTATCTCTGTCAATTTTGGGGAAAATTTTGTCCATTTAGTCATTAACAGACAGATGTTGTTCCAGCTGAACAGAGAACAGGTATCTGCTTATGGCACAGACCTTCTGAACTGATAATCTATCAAAAACTATTCACATGGTGGGGAGGAGGCTTCTCCTCCAAGTGATGGTAAAGGAACTATTCAGCACAGTTTGACATAGGGGCTGTCAAATTAGTCTCAATAGAAATACTGTAATTAACAGAAGGGAGCCCAGCATACCTCTCACAGTCAACCACTTGTATTCAAATCATGCTGAAGAGTTCTGAGGCCCAGAAACAAATTTCTTGGTTTTCTTTTTCTTTGTTCCCCTATCAAAGCACTAAAACACAGCACTAAACATTTTACCCCATGAATAACATTTAAAGAGCATTTGTGATTTATTTTCTCTTTATACAGCCTAGTAATAAATTAATGAAGAAATCTACTGACACAGATGAGACTATTTTTATGGAAGACTTCCAACTTACTGAAATTAGGTTAAAACAAAATATGATGCTAAGAAGTAACTACTGATGGCAAATTTTTTTATTTTTTTTTTTTTTTTTGGTACCAGTCTCTTCTACTGAAAACAATTTTGGATTCTTATGTTTGGAAACGCAGTATCTCCTTTGCAAATTGGCTTTGAGATGTCAAACATTTTTGTCAAGCAATGTTCAGAAATAGAGTGTGGGATTACTTTACAGATGTGAAATACTTCACAGATCACCGCCCATCATTCCAGCCTCTCTGATACATTCATTTTACAAACAGATAAAATACTGCAGGTTGAAAGCTCAGCCAAGATGAGGTGTATGTCATTGTGTCACTGAAATATCACAGTGACAAAGTTTAGATGTAAAGTCATTAAGCACAGAAGTAACACTGTCCATTTAAAAATTACAATCTTAGCCTTAAACAAGCCTGCTTGCAATTTCCCCAACACCTTTCACCTGAGCATTATAAAGCACTGGGCAGTAATTAACAAACAACTTCCAAGAGATCTGGAGAAGAGTAAAGGGATCACTTAACCTGCCACTGAAATACAACCACCTTTTAGGTGAAGCACAGATAAACCATGACATCCTACGACTGCTTTTGAAAGAAAAGGAAGGGAAAGTCCTGTATCATGTTAAAAAAAAAATCTAAGTTACACCTTAGGTTGTAATATCAGGTTGTGATGTTTCGTAACCAAGAGCAGATGTGACTTCAGCATCCTCTGGGTTACTAAGAACCTGAAGTAAAACTTTCTGCACTTTTCTATTCTGATGGAAAATTTGCAAAGCTGTCCTTAGCAATAGATGCTTTAATGACTCAAGGCAAGAGCAGCCTGATTTCAGCTCTGTGAGCTGGGATGGTGTGTCTCTCACAGTGCAGGCTCACAGTGTGTGCTGGAGACAGAGCCCGATCTGCAGGACTGCAAATTTCCCACAGTTGATATTAGAATTATACCTTTTCAAATTCTGCAGCTCAGGGTTGTACAAATCTGAGGGAAATACAGTTTTCAATTAACAGATTTGGGGTTTGTTTTTTTGTTGTTCTCACTTCAGCTACTTTAGGGGTGTTTTTTGTTGTTTTTTTTTTTTTTAAATTATTTTTAATAAACAAGACTGTTGCAATTTAAATCATGCATATCTTTCATTTACTTACGAGCTGCTGCCAGAAAAAGGGGGAAAGGTAGTAGAGAAAAGGTCCAGCAACCGAAGTACAAGATTCAATTCCTTTAAATGCATTTACTTGAAGGCTCTAAAAGCCAGCCACATTATAGTATCTTCCCCAAACCATTCAGTTTCTGCTAGATTTAGCACTTTTGTCCCTTTTTATTCGCAGACTACACATAGCTTCTCCCAGCCTGGCAGGCCAACATATTAGAAATAAAATGCAATTCTGGTATCTGACACTTCAATTTAGCTTCTTCAGTAGCAAAGATCATCAACTGCACTGCTTTCTCCCATGACAGAAGATCACCTAAATATCACTTAACTGATGTGAGCTCTGTTGGTAATGCATACACTGTCTCCCCACTACATTACCACCGTGCTGCCTAGAACAAAAATCAATTTTTAATTGACTGGATTATTTGAGGAATGTGGCCCGTCCACAGTGCACTGCTGATAGATTCTCCTAGTTTTCCTGTCAGCAAAGACTGTAAAATTTCAAGCAACTTCAATACAGTAATTCAGGGATTTATCCAGAAGCCATGTGAACAGAATAACATCACAGTTTTTTCAGCACTACCCCTCCATTATTCTCTCTCCTGGCTAGCTAAGTGAGGACTCTCAACCACAGTACAAATGAAAACAAACTCTGATACAGGAAAAACAAAGAGTTTTTCATCAAAATGAAAATCATGCAAAGAATTCAAAGGCATAAAGAACACAGAGGACTGGAGAGAATGTGGAAAAAAATCCTTTAAAGGCATGGAGAGTCAGCCAATGGGTTACACTCCAGAGTACCAAACCTGCAAGATTCAGGAACAACCTGCAATTCCTGGGCCCAGCAGCAGCCAAAGTAGGATTTCTCAGCGAAATACCATTTCTGCTTTCTTCAGTAATCACTGCTGCTGTGAGATACAAACCCAGGAAGTCAAGGCAAAGGGGTGACATGAAAAAGTCACTTTATACAGATGAAAACATGGGGATGAGTGGGTATAAAACACTCAACACTTCACCAGCAATACTGCAGTAAGCAATTTTACAAAGCACAGCATAGACCATTCACTGACTGTGTAGAGACCATCAAAGTCTCTGCCACTTGCAAGAGTTTTCTCACAAGTGTATAATTTTCCTTTTATCTCTCCTTTTCTTGTTGTTGAAACAAAAGACAACTGCACCAGAGTCCTAAACAGAAAATTCTATTCTTGTACCACAACCCTTTACAGCACAGTCCAGTGCCAAAACTCTGCACTGCACTCACATTAGTTTTAAATGATTCTGATCCGTGTCAAAAACCAGCCCAGCCACAGAAATTGCAAATTAAAGACACTGCCATGTGGCCAGTATAGATCTGTGTATGAGATACATTTGCCTTCTTCTGATTCTCATTTCACAACAGTCCAAAATACACAATTTTCTTTAACCACATGCATTAGAGCTGGACTAAGTGGTTGGATTACCTGCAGTACAAATCTTTGCAAATTAGCCATAGTCAGTGTTCTATCCAATAAACACACGGATCAGAGGGGTTTGTGCTGGATTTAGGAAAGCTGAAAGCAGACAGAAATCCCTGATCTTGCAAAAAGGCAGAGTGACACAGTAAGAGAAGGCTGGATTTGGGTTAGACCTGTCAGTACAAAGTGAGCCTGGTGAAGTTTCTCTCAGATCAGCACCTTGTCCCCTGTTAGCCTGACATTTCTGATGCAGTTCAGAAAACTTTTCCCTTCCACTTTAATAACAAACACAAACTTGGGTGTTTTTTCAGAGCTCTATCCACTTTCAAGCTGCTCCATGAGCTCTTAAAGTAGACAAGAACTAAGAAATACTTTGACTGATGATGATGATTATTAGGGGTTATTTTTTAATTTTGTTTTTTCTGGTGATTCATGGCAGTAACGCACCCAAAGCTTAACTAGATGTCAGATATAAACAATGTAAATATGAAAATTATTTCAGGTCTCTGAATAGATCAGTAATTTTGCATACTTATTCCAAAATAAGTGTGTATTTAAAACAAAATTTATGCTTTGAAACAAGATGAAAGCATGACTAAAATTATTTTAGAATACCAGTTAAAAATTAGAGCAGACCTTTTCACCTTATCTTTTGGGCTCAGTACTGTAGTTATTGTCTAGCTTGATCTTTTTGTTAATATAAAACAAAATGAAACCATAACTGATATCCTCCATACCCAGATGACTTAAAGTACTTCAAGTAATTAGCTCATGCTTGGCCTCCTCACAAGTGCTCTATGAATTCATCTTCCCAGCAGCCTTTTTCAATACTGGTACAGAACTCTGAAAAACAGCTGCTTAGGAGAAATGGGTTCTGAAATACAAAAATATCAACTTGCTCAGCTGATGCAAATGACTGGATCTGATCCCTAAGGATTCTTCAAGGTGCTCTCCCATTAACACTTGGGATGTTTACCACAGCTTGGCTCAGATAAGTTCACAGTGGGGTGTTGTGATCTGTAGCATCTCAAAGCCAATCCAAGCATTTTAAGAAGATCAAAGCCCAGTTCTTGTTAATTTGCTGATCGTGGTAGTTGAAAATTTGGGGAGTTTTAGCTTATGTGTAACTGTGAGAGAGTACCCTGGGGATGAGTCCATCATGCCAAATATCCCAGTCTTATTTTCATAAAATCAGCAATAATCTACTACACTTACACAGCCCATTATTAATCCTATTTTGCAACTGAAGGAAAAAAGCATCAACATTTGATGGGTGAAATCAGCATTTGCAAAGATTACTTAAATTGCTGCAGATTCATTGGTTGTTCTGGAGGATGCATCATCCAAAATAAAGCCTTTGTGTGTAAAACCAGGCATTCATCTCCTGAGACATCCAAGAAAACACATTTCCCCAAAGATAAAGCAGAGGAAAGCTTTTACTAGAAGCAAAAGGCCCTGATATTTTGATTGTCTGAGTTCACCTTTGGAACTTCTCATGTTCCCATTCAATTTCAGCAAGTGTGTAAAGGTTCTGTCTTGGCAGAATTTTCAGATTAGGGAGCAGCCCTTCAGTAAGGGCTACAGTCCAGGCAGGCTGGGTTTGATCTGATGCAGTACTTGGAGTAAAACAACAGCCTAAAGGTTCCTGTTGCTCCAGGTCACTGCCGTGCAACTGGGACATGCCAGCATACAGGAGAGGCATGTTCTTAAAATGCTAACTCTTCAGATTAAATCTGAATTTTAAAATCACATTTATCTTTTACACCTGGGGGGTACATCTAAAGCACTTGTATAAAGTATTAATATTTTGTACAGCAGTATAAGAGAGTAAATTAAAGCATCACTGAAGCCTCCCTCATGAAACCCTAACACTTTCTCAGATGAGCACAACTACCCCAAATGAAGAAACAAAAACTTCTTTAAATAGTCTTAGCCAATAACAAAGCTGACTATTATTGTACTTATCCCCTCAATATCAAGCAGACAGAACTTGGGGGCCAATATGATCATTTCTGTTTCACAGAGATGGAAAACTGATTCTGAAGATTTGTTCCTTGCTGGACAATGACCCAGCGACAGCCACATTTAAACAACACCATGTCTATATACAATAGACAATATTAATATAAATTTTAAAAAATTATCTATTTCTGTAATACATAAAGCCAACTAGCAGAATTCAGAATTTTGGTTTTCATCTGAGTAGGATTTCCTGTCTACAGAATGCCATTAATAAATAACCCACACTTTGGTCAGCTGTCTTCTAATTTTTACCTGGTTCTTCCTCAATCATCTTTTCTTGACTCCTTTGCAGGTAACACGATGGACAGCAAAGCTCTCTTCAGTGTTTCCAAATCCTAGATGTTGCACAGAGAAAATTCTGAAGACATTTATGTCAGCTATTAACAGGATCTTCCATGCAATTTTTCAGCAACACACCTTTGCCTTTTGTGTTATGTAGAAAACTTCTATTTTACAGTTTTCTGAAATGCTACTTCGAACAAGTAATGATGGAAAACAGTTTCTGCCTGTGGCTACTTGCCTGCTTTTTAGCCCACAAACAGAGATTCCTTCGACCTATTTTACTTACATCCTAATTAACTGTTTCTGATAGCAAGTTTATGTCCATCCTTGGTTTACAGAGCTGTAAATCCTTCCTAACATTCCAAATATTTTTCTTTAGCTGCAGTCCCTGCCATCAGTAGTTCTTCTCCTCCCATCATCCTAATGCTTCATGCCATAAACCCTTATGAATTTAATTTAGGTACATATACTGGTAAAAATATTTAGTATAACTCCAACATTTCTGCTTCTCCATTTCAAACATTCATTTAATAATGCAAGTCCATTAATCTGATGAATGCTAAGTACAGGACAATGTGCAGATACCTAATTTTACCCAGAGGGAAACAAAACAATTTCCAAAAAGCCATCACTTACTACAGCTCTCTGTTGATATTTCAGGAATGTATTTGTCCCTTGGATATATTCAGAAAGCATTCTACAAGCCTACAAATGCATCTTTTTAATAACAGTACCACATAATTCTTCAGTGCTACACAGAGATGAAAAAGTGCAAATGTTTTATCTATCCCCAAAACAAAGGTAATAAGCCTTTGTCTTTGCTTTTTTGTGGTGCTTTAAGCATTTACCTTAATGAGCTTTGTTTCTCTGTACCTCTGGAGAATAGTATTCTGCCCAACAAAACAATTTATTGCCCAGAATGTTACTACTGCTGATAAAATCTTAGCTCCTCCAATACTTCTGCCTTGACAGCTAATACCCTAATGTTTCATTTACAGCTGAACAAAGCAGCTTATCTCTGCTAAAAGGGGAATTAGTTAGTAGTAAGAAATAATTTCAATCATCTGTTCTGCTTCCCAAGTAAAGTGATGACTTGGGCATTCTCGCTTCTATCTGATGACAGGTGTGTTGCAGTTCTTGGAATACAGAACAGCTCTGTCACATAAGCTTTGTAATTCCTACAATGCAGCTACATGGATTAGGGAAGAGTCAGGTCTTGGCTGTCAAAAAAAACCTGCAATCAGCAGAGTGTGGCAGTCAGCACTTGTACTTTACAGTTAGGGCACGGACTCCAGGGAAAAAAATCAGTTCTGATCAATAAACAGCTTCATTTTCTATCTGCAACTCCACGGAATATTCCAACAAGTATATGTGAAATTCCCTATTAATAACGGAATAAGTTTTGTTGACAAATCAGGTTTTATGGCCTGTGCTTTGCACAAATGGCTTTGATTATCACCTTACTGTGTAACTACCTAATTATTTATATCTCCAGGAAGGAAAATCTACTAGGATTTTATCAACGTATCACACACAACAAATCAGTTGTGGGATTCCTCTCTAGAGCAGCTGATATATACTTGGAAGTCTCTATGGCAAAGGAAAAGGACTGATTTTTCCTTGATGTCTGAATGACCTTCTTTTCCCAACATCAGTTCTTCATGTTGGTAGATAATAAGGTCACCTGAATACTTCAGGGAAGGCAGCATAACATTTGCCCACACTGTATTTTCTCTGTACTAATATTTTCTGTGAGTAATCATTTAGTTTGCACTGAGTTTAAAAGAATTACAGAAGTTATTAGAACTATATAGTGCCCTTCTTGAGTTCTCCAATATTTGGTTTTTCAGTCAGACAACATGATTAATGAGAGCATGAGAATTTATAGCTAATAGTTTTTAAATTCAGTACCAGTTTTATCAGAAAAAAAAAATTAATTATGGGTTGCAGGTGGCACTGGTAAAAAGAAAAAGTTGTAGTTGGAGATGAAAGAACATTTGATAAAAAATATCAACATATTATTTTCTCATGCAATAGTGCAAAATGAAGTTGGTATAAAAAAGAGGCACTGTGAGTCCTTCACTCAGAACTGTGCCTTAGTGGAGTTCCAGTGGATTTTAAATTAATTGTACATCCTTGTCTGAGATTTTTTTGTAATCCTATCTCACATTCTTACTGCTCAATCACAACTAAATGTCACAAATCCCTTTAAAAATTAATTTATAATATACCTGGCAGTTATCCTAACACTATAAAGGTGTCCACCATCTGTCATCTGTTGATGATATCAAATTCTTTCTGCAACAGGCATTTCCCTGACCCCTTGATGTGCTCTTAGCCAGCTCTCCAGAGATGCCAGACCAACCCAGCATCATTTCCATTCACGTGTTACTCCAGGCACCTGATCAAACTTTATATGGCTAAAAGGTCACTCTTTTCCTCTGCTATGAGACTGCTTCATTCTACTCTAATGTGTCTTATGTTGTTATACAAAGCATGAATGGCCTGAGCAGCCCTTTCTCTTGAGGGATGCATTTCTCAAAAACAGGAAAACAGAAGTGGTATCACAGAGGATAATATTACATGCTTATTTATTCCAAAAGCCATTTACTAAAATCTGAATTTATATTTAACTGAGCTTAACAATGAAAATCTTAAGTGCCTGTTTGGCTGCTGCACAACGTGGCAAATTCTGCACGACTGCCCAAGGGAAAGTTGATTAATGAAAAGGTTGGGATCAGAAATGAAGAATCATTTCACACATATTGTGCAGAAACCCAGTAGTACTCAATTAAATGCTGGTAAAATCCAGAAATATGGATTATTTCACAGATCACATACAACTGTCCTGAGCTGCAAAAGGAACTCCCAGGCACAATGCTTCCCAAGGTGACACTGTAAAAACATGGCTGGCAGACTATTTCCTCCAGAAAGAATCAGCAGCAAGAAGTCTTTACATGAGCAAAGTATCCAAGGCTATTTCTTGTCCATGGTGTTGTATTCCATCAGCATGTAACAAACAGCTAATCACAGACCAAACTGCTTGGTACTAATTCTATTTTATTTTTTTCTTTTTATAATCTTTCCTTACTACTCATCCTTTCATCCTTCTCAAATTAAGTCACTTAAGGGGTTAAAATGATCTGCTATCACCAAAACACCAGCATGTCTTCTTAATTTAAAGAGGCCAGAAAGAGAGCAAATATTAATCCTTGCATATTCTCCTACCTGTATTTCAACCTCTTGTTTGTATGCCTACATAAATATTGATACATGCCCACTGCAAATGGGTCCTCATCTCACTTCCAAAATAACCATCTATCCAGATATAATAATGAGAACGTGGCTAGAATTCTTTATGTTCCTACAAATCATCAAGGCACACATTGGCACTGCACTGAGTAACTAGGGTGGCAGTTTAAAATGCTTATTTAGCCAACTTCTTAACATGAATAAATGCTCAAAAAGGCAAGGCAGGAAAATATAATGATTATTTAAGGGTGTCATGAAAGGCTTAAATCTCATGGAATAGGTGGAATAAAAGTACTGCTACCTAACCTGAAAAGGACAATTTTCTTTTTGGTTTAGTGACAATCCTCAATAAAAATATAAAGAGAATATATAAGAAGGTATAAGCTAATGCAGCTGGAACAGCAACAATTATACAGAGAGCTAAATGTAAAATGAAATTGGGAAAGGATCTGGCATGAAAGAGAAACTCTGGGCACCCTCACGAACAATCTCATGAGGCTATAAATACTGTTTTACACAATGCTAAGTCCCAGAGGTCTTACTCACTAGAAAGTTTCTAGTAAGGGAATACTAGCAGATGTGGTGCCACAGAATCTTGAAGCTGGAGCAGCATGAAGCTGGATCTTTTCCTAATTTATTTCTCATGGCAGTAATGACAATGCCGACATACAGAGAGCCAGAAGAGGACTATTTGGCCTAAAGTTGTTCAGTTTTCAGTGCAGGTACTGGGCTCCTGTTCACCTTTGCAAACTGTATTAACTTTCTGAAGCATGCATCAAGGGTAAGCACACAGCTGTACAAGACAACTCCACCAGAAAAAGCAGCACTGAGGCATCCATCCCCTCACTTTTACCTCTAAAATTAAATTTTGCACAAAACATGAGTTCTTGAAAAGTAAATGATGAGTAAGATTTTATAAGTGAAAAATGTAATTAAGGAGTTGATTCTGCAAGCATCAGAATTGTCTTGAGCCACAGTGTAGTAACTACTTCTGCCATTAAGTATAATTTCAAAACATATAATTTTTTCTTTTTCCACACTTACTGTTAATAATTTTAGAAATATACAAATCTGACAGCATGCACAGAAGGATGTGGAAACTACCTATTTGCAACACACTGTATAAGTTCAATTGCCCATAAATGCTTAAGAAAATGGAAACATGGCAAGCACGTGGGCTGCATGCACTCAGTGAGGTCACTTCTGTTATTTTTTTCCACCTCATCACACATTGTGTGAGCTGCATTTCCAATAAACCTTCCCCTGAAATAAGGTAACTTTGAACAGTATGCACTTTTTTTTTTTAATAGTATACAAACTACAGTTCCTTTATCACAAAAATTTATATAGAATACCAGAAAACACAAGGTTTAGGAAAAGCAACACTATCACCAAATATAGTAGTAACATGTGAATTACTGCATGTTGCTGAGAAAACACAGATTTCTTATTTTTCATGGACAAATTTAGCTGGTTAATCCTATCAACTGCAGGGATTTTGGCAGTTGAGAATGCCAGAGCATCTGTGACTGACTTTTCTTGGAAAGAAAGCAGAGCTGGAAGATAACTCCTGAGTCAGTGAGTTGAGTCACCTGCTAGGAAGCCACATGATATAATTTTTCTTAAGGCTAGAAATTCCTTCTTAAAATTTGATAAGTGTTTGACCTCCCCTGGCCCATGCTCAAACTGGAATCCTGTTTCAGAAACTCCCTGATGTGACTATTTAAAGGTTCTTTTACATCTCCCTGTAAATTATTATGGACAGCACGTCCCTCTTTAGCTTTGTGCCTTTTAGCTAAAAAACCCATCCATATCCTGTCCTCTGCTCCCAGGTAGCCACAGATAGGAGCAATATCCACTTCTCAGCATTTTTCTTGGCTTGGCTAACCGTGCTCAGCTCTTTTCCAACATGATCAGCTCTCCATTTTCTCACCCTCCCAGCCTCTCCCTGCACCTACTGCACTTTGTGTCCATCTGTCACCACCCAGCTGCACCATCTGGTTCAGAGGAGACACTGCATGAACCTGTAAGTCTTGGATATGCCACTGGTTGTGTGTTTGAGCTTGGGATGGAGAATGCATAGCACTGGCTCTGCTGCTTTGGAGCTGTTGCAGTGTTTAATAATACCTTGCACACAGAGTAGTGTGGGGTGTCAAGCACAAAACCCCCAGATCATAGCCTAGATTTGAAATTAAGCTGTATGGCCTGTTCATGCAAAACCAGCTGCTCTTAAGTGGCCAAATTTGTTACAGATTAGGTTTTTCAGTAGGTTCAGCCTTTGTTTTTAACATCTGAAGTATTATACTTTAAGAATTCTGCTAGTAACAAGAAATAAACACAATAAGTATCTGTCATTTTACTGTCAGGGTCTGTGATTACACCATGCAAAGACTGCTTAAATAGTTGGAGAATGTTCTTTTAAGCCTTTGTTCATACCCATATGTTAGGTCTGGAGAGCTGTTTGCTCACTTTGGCTAATTTTCTTTCTAAATACCTCTCTATTATCATGACCAGCAGTAACTATAAACAAATGATTTTTTTAATGAATACACTGGACTTTTTTTTGGTGGTTTGTTTTTTTTTTTTTTTTTTTTTTTTTTTTTTTTTGTTTTTTTTGGTTTTT
>VXAC01006064.1:120706-136415 GCA_013399225.1 Rhipidura dahli
TTTGTTTGTTTGTTTGGGATTTTTTTTGCTAATTTAAAACAGACTATAATGCATATTAGAATAATGGTGTCATTGTTAGGTGACCACTTTAGGATGAAACGGTCAGAACGTATGGTAGGATAGAAGAACATGACAAAAAGAGAAAGCATTTTGTTGGATTAATCAAGCAGGAAGATTTTCTAATACTTTACCCCCACCCCAACACCACCAGCCACTCATCACAGTTCTAGAAAGCAATGGAGAGAGAACTTAATACAATGCAGGACTCTACTCACTATGGACTATGTTATGCCTGGTCCACCTGGCTGAACACTACAGGATATGGAGATGCCTCCTGAATGTGAGCTCACCAAATATGTGAAACTGCTGCTGTGAGTGCATGGGCTTATACTGTCATCATCTTCTTTGCCTAGCAAAAGATAGAAGTGGGAGATTTAGCACTTAAGGTCAGGTCCTCAAGGGGAACAACTTCAACCGAGCTGTAATGACAAAAGTGAAAGATCTGGTCCTTGGACTGTATAAAATGTTGTCTCTTGTCAAACTATTATGCTACTAGAACTGAAAACCAAACTGACATGGAGTTTTTGGCCTAACAACTCTTTCCAAAAAATTCAAAGCGATTTTCATCACATCAACAATTTTATGTTTTTGGCGATTCCATAAAATATTTATATTACCTGCATATCCATTGACCAATGATGCATTTGTTATAAATATATAATTAAACATAGCTAATATAGGAGCATCATAATCCACAAATACATCTCATCTACCAATATGAAATCATGTAAATTTTCAAACACATTTAGCTCATTGCATTATTCAGGAAGGATATGTGTGAGTCTGTTTAACAGGTGTTCCTCATATGTCAATTAATGTAAACACTGAAAGCATGCAAGCTAATGCAAAATGAAAAGTCATTGTTAAATAAATAAATGTACCTGAAAGAAAAAAAAAAGTCAAAATCATATTTTATTTCAAAATCACTTAGTTATAAGCATGATTTATAAGTTGACACTCAATTAACACAGAAATAAAGAGTATCACTGAGCAATCTTAGTGTAAAGAATTCTAAAAAATATATGTGTATTTTACTGTACATATACACACAGGTATTTTTAAATGTAAAAATTATACAGGTAAGTTCTGTACAAACAGACATAAATACACACATGTATGTACAAGGTACTTCAAGAGATGTTAACACTGCAATTTGAAATTTAAAAAAAAAAATTACCAGATAAATTTGCCCTCTGAGTTTACTTCATGATGTTACAGATGACTTATGAAATACACATAACTATGAAAAACATTAGTAATTGCAGATATCTGTCAAGCAAAACACAACCCTGATGTCAAGCTAGTCAAGCAGGCTAAAGCTCCAAACACAGCTCCTATTGTACTCAGGCACAGCACACTTTAAAGAGTGCAACCAATGTTGTTAGGTTTTATCATACCTAGCAAGCAAAGTTCTATTTTACTGATACTGAGAACTAATGCTAAGCAATGTGGTTCCATAAGGCAAGATGTACTGAGAAAAATATATGAACAGTAAATAAAATACTGGGAGGACGGATATTAAATATTCCACAGTAGAGAGTCCCTTCCTCTCTGCCTGGCTCTAGGGTTGATGAGGCAGGTTGCCTTCCCCACCACCCCCCTCTTGCTTGCCAGTCACTTGAGCTGAACAAAGCACTCTCAAATCCACCGAAAGAGAGACTCCTGACCTTCAGGAAAACTTCATTTTTTACTGATCTTCTGAGCACTTACCAGCTCCAAGTCTACTTACTCATTTTTCACCCTCACCTCTACAGCCTCATCTTTAGCCAGTTCTGTGTACTTTCCCTGATTTCAGGAGAAGAAGCTTCCCTTCTGCTTCTGGCAGCTTGGCTCAGCAGTTTGCATGAGCCAGACAGAGCCACAGTAACATCCAGAACACCTGAAAAACACTGAAAGCCAGGGAGCAATGGCACAGGCCATTTTCTAAACACAGCTTCAGAGAATTACCTGAGATTGGTTTGTCCTGGAAGGGACCTTAAAGCTCGTCTCATCCCACCCCCTGCCATGGGCAGAGACACCTTCCACCATCCCTTCCACCTCCAAGCCCCATCCAATCTGGCCTCGGTCACTTCTAGGGATCCAGGGGCAGCCACAGGCAGCCCCTGCAGGATTTCTTCCTAAAATCTAACCTAGCCCTGCCCTCTGACAGTTTAAAGCCATTCTCCCTTGTCCTGTCACCTGTGCCCCTGTCAAGACTTGACTGGGATCCCAGGTTTTTCATACACACCAGTGAGCTCCTAAGGCCAGCCAGAGCAGAATGCCCACACAAAGGTCTCTGGTTTGGTTTCCAGAGCCATTCCATGTTTGCTCTGACAGCTCCTCGAGGCCAGTCACCAGGATCTGTGCATGAAGAGCAGGGTGGCTGCACAGAGGTCACTGAGTGTGCACCAGCACTGCCACCATTCAACCACTACTGATAGAGCTCAAATTAAAGAGGCCTCCTGGAGGTGCAAAGCTCTGTAACTTAAAACTTTTCCCTTACTGAACACCTTCATCACAATTACTACTCTAAGAAATGAAATAAAAATGTTAAAAATAGTATTTGTAATCTTCTATTAACTATTAAAATGTAGATATTCTTCAAGAGAATAGCTAATTTTTTACCCCAATTTCTAAGACTGCCTGGTTCATACAGGACTTGGAATCTATTTAAGAACTGTTATTCGAAACGGTAACCTTTATTCAAAATTTTACTTGTTATTCTCCAAATTGATAAGGACAAAGATGTATCAGAGAAGGATAAAATAGATTATATCATGGTCTCATTTTCCCTTTTTGTTTCTAATAATTTGTGGCATTCAAAGATCTATTTGCAATATATTTAACATGACCAGATGACACCATTATGCTAATCTCTGTAAACCACATCTAAAGCTTGTTTGTAGGTAACATCTTTGCAGATCAGATGAATAAAGGAAAACTCAAATTTAAATATCCACACACTGAATTACTTTTCTTGCCTATGTCAGCAAAGGAACAGCACAGATGATAAGAACCAAATCTATCACGGTTTTTGTACTGAATTAGGGGCAAATACTCAAAAACTGGCCCCAAAAAAAGTGTATATATAAACTTAATCAGTGAATGAAAGGTTTTGATTATTGATGAGCAAAACATGAAAGAAATTTACACTGCTGCAGTCAAGAAGCAGCGAAGGTGCCAAGCAGGGTGAAGTGCATTGAGAGCTGCATTGGTGCTTGCTTGGTACCTGGAAGATGAATTCCAGTTCTGCTAATTCCAGCTGGCAGATTGGGCTTGGCAAGCGCAGGAGCGAGAGAGATCTCATGACGTGCTGAGCTGGGGGACTGTGACCCACAGCACTCAGGATAAAACATTTTACAAATTGTCTGTCAGTTGTCTGTCCACCTCTCACTCTTGAAGAAATCATGCAGAATCCCCAGCTAGAACTGCCCAAAATTAATTGCCTTTCTGCGTGAATTTCCTAAAATCCTCATGATTTGCCTCATGTCGGCACAATGAGAGGCCAGTAGCAGTGACAGGAACCAAAGTTCAGGTAACAGTATAAAAACTGGCATGAAGGTTGGAACACCATTACTTCTGTGATACAAATGCTTTAGCAAAAAAAAAAAAAAAAACCAAAAAAACAGTGGACTTATGAACCTTCTATACAGCTCACATGAATTACACACTGTAAATTCATTCTGATTAATTGCCCATTATCTGCATTGTCTTTAGCATTTTGGAAAGCTCTGCAACGGGTATCTTAAACTGCAAGAATTAAACTAAACTTAAGAGATTTGGGAGGCTTACAGGTTCTTGTTTTAATTGCATTACATGTCTTTAAGTAGAAAGCAATTTAGTCTGAAGTGGTACTTAATGCACCCTTCCTTTGCAGCTTCTTAGCCACACTGCTTTTAAATTCTTAGCATTCAACATATCCTGGTTTTATAGTTTAAGTGGAAAAAAATGAGGTAGACATTTTTATTTTCATTATATAGCATAAGACATGTCCAGTAAGCACACCATCTTTTTGTTTAGTACAATCAAAATCACTAACAATCAAAAAGCAACCTTTTTTTAATCCTGTGATTGGTTCATTGAAAGGACCACCCACAATGATATGAAATTACAGGGTTTAAACTGTAGGAAACATCACAACTTTCTAACATTATATTGTCTATATGCAGGAGAACTGTCACTGTTTAATCTAAGTTAACAAGAATGCCAAGCACTTACACTTAATTAAAGCTATACATAATTCTAGATAATTAGTAATAATTAAGAAGAATTACCATCGTAAATAAGGCAAATAATATTATTTCAACTGAAATTTGAAGTCTGAATTCAAAAACCCAAAATAAACTCCTGGGAATGAAAATATGCCAGTATGCAAACTGTTTTCTTTAAGTATGATATAATTTATGTAATGAAATAAATCTATGCTGTTAAAATATTTAGCAGAACTGAGAATAATGAGTAGAGATAGGATTAGTTTAATTAGTTTACTGAAATGGAGTTCTTATAGTAGCTAAGTGTGATATATTAGCTTTTGTCACTTGGAATAAAAAAAGAGGTAATTAGTTCTCATTCAAATATATTGTTTTCTTTGAAGAAGGAATTGTAATATTTTAGCCTGCACAGTAGAAAATAATACATAGAGGATAAAACTTATCATCTTCATCCAAGAATACATCTATGATAAATCAGAAGAAAAAAGAAAAATCTTCAGCATTCGAGAATGGGATCCTGAATACATTTCATTTGCACTGGTGTAACTCCACAGATTTAAATCACATAACACTCAAACAAGTCCCATCATCATTTATCCCTGCCTAATTTAAAGGGTCATAACAAATTTTGTCTCTCTATTCAGCAACTACTTCATTACCCAGTAAATCCTGTACCCTTGTCCTAAATCAAGGTTTTTATCAAACTGACTCAAAACAATGCCTTCCTCAGTAACACTCACTATTGAATCATAAACATATCCACTGAAAGGTCAGAATCAAATTTTATCTCTAAAAATAAGAGAAAGAAACAACACCAGCTATCCTTTTATAGACCAAGCATCATTTCACCACCAGAGAATCACTTAATGGTAAGTGTACATTTCTGAAGACAGCTGTATGGAACATATCATCAAGGAATACAAAGAAAATGATCTATCTTTTCCAAGAAAATTTGAATTTTCTCCTTTGAGAATGGGGTGTTATTGAAATCAGGCAACATGAATGCATTTAAACTACAACCTAAAGGCCTGAGAAATGAACCCTCCAACAACTGAACACATTCATATAAAAAAAAACTCCAAACCAAACCAAAAAATCCCTGGTGGTAACACACAGATGGGAGCACAAGGAGTACAGAGAAGTGAAAGGCTTGCAAAGCAATTGATATATTTTTGCAGTTAATAAAATAAAGAAATTACAAATGGACTAAATTAATTTTACTTTAAATAAACACTCAGGAAAGGGAAACCCTCTGCTGTAGCATACTGAAAAGCCTCAGGCATTGGTATAATAACACAGGCCATCTACCATTTAATTTTTGCCTTTTTTTTTGGAGCAAAACTGTTGCATATGCAGGAACCATTTAGTACCCTGGATGAGAGAGTTTGGATGATTCCATGCACAAGTTTAAAAGAGCTCCAAAAGTGCAATACAGCAAGTCAACCACAAAAAAAGGAGAGCTCCCATTTTTTTATATCTTCCAGCCACACAGTCTTAAACACATAATTCAGCTAAAAGTTCAGGATGATTATGAGAAGAGAAGATATGAAATGCACCATGTCCTTGGCTTCAGCTGCAGTATTTGGGTTGATTGGACTAAACAATAACATGGACAACTGAGCTCTGCAGGGCATAGGGAACATCAAAGTCACACAAAGCCTTCACTCGCCATGTGTTCATTGATATTTCCTACTTGTCTCTCTCTATCCTCAGACATCACCTCCCAGCTGATTTTGAAAATAAACCCCATATTTCAGAAGTACCCAACTGCAGCTTTTTTAAGAGATCCTGATATTCTTACTTGAGGCAAGTTGTCATCTTGCTGTTAAAAAAGTGTGATTTATGCATCTGAGTAAACCATCACTCTATTACTAATTGGCAAGTTGAAATATATAAAAGCCCCTCATGTACTTCTGCTGCTGTTCCTGAGTCTGGAAATATGCTTCTTCTGAACAGATCATGCAGGGTCCTGATAATCCATGTATTACACTGATCTTCTATTCTTAGATTATAAGAAAGCTGCATTACAACAGTATTTGGAATTCTAAAATGCACTGATAGCATAATGAAGACAAGGAGGAGAACTGTACAATTTGATTTTCATCTTTTAATTGTAAAGTCCGAACAATAAAGTCAGAAGAAATTAACTTGCTGCATGATCTAATGAAGATAATCAAATCAGAAATGATTTAATAAAACCAAAGCACACCATTTGGTACCCAAGAGACTGATACATAATTCATAAAGTTGCCACATTTGGTCATTAGGTCAAATACATTAACTAAGTAGTAAGCTATTCTGAGAACTGGCTATGAAGCCAGAAGATCTTAAATATGAGCAGTGAGTGTAGAAAAAGCTTTTTGCCTCATTTCTAAGTTATTATAATTGACTTTTTACTATATGGTTTTTATGAGACTGCAGACCAGACTGAAGACTAAAGAAGTGTTTCTGGTTTTCTGTACAAGCTTCCCTATTCCTGTATTCACCTCATCTCAGTCCCCCCACCTCCCAAGGAAAAACACAGTGGGCTTTGGCTATCCACAGTACAAATGCTGCAATCTCCAGAAAATACACAGGATGATGGAATTTCCCTGCCAGTCAGCCGTTGGAGAGGCTGGGACCCAATACTGGCCCACACACAACAATTCCAGAGATAACACTAATCCCTGGTGCTGCTAACCAGGAGCACTAACCCAGCAAAGCTTTACATGCTATCGGTGGGAGAGAGGGGCACAGAGAAAAAGGGAAAGGAAAAAATTGCCTGCTCTTCCTCATGGAGCTGCACAGGGATAAGGGTGTCGTTTCAGAGTTTCCAAAGCTCTGAAAATAATGATATAGAGGCAGCCAGGAAAAGTGACCTGTTGAGAGGCTCCCTCTCTATTCACAGTGTGAAAAAGCAGCGTGCCCAGGAGTCACTGCAAACGCAGCACCAGAGGCACCGACACTGCTCCCGTCTCCCAGTACTGACCATCACCTAAGGGGCACAACTACACCATTTCTTTGAGGCTCCAAGAGCCAAGAGAGATCCTCACATCACTGTCCTCAAGACCTCACTGGGTTTGTACACTTTCTGATGCCAGAAGCAGCTGAACTTCTGTGTTGTGGCAGAAGGGAAGGCTAAAATTCCTCCCGTGGCAAGAGTTATGAAAGAAAAAAGAAAGCGAGAAAGATAAAACAGAGTCATTCTTTGCAAACAACAAAAAGGCTCAACTGTTTAAAACATTCACCTGACAGTTAAAAAAAAAATCCCTTTCAACACTTTTTTTTTTTTTTTTTAATGCAAAGAAAAATAATTAAATTTTGGGGGGAAGAATTCTTAGCAGCTCTACCTGTACTCCCAGCACCTGCACCCACATGCTGGAGAACAAGTGTGTTTCTTTCTCCCAGGAATAATACATCCTGTTTCCTAAAACAGATCACCTACATAATCTATATTAGGAAGCTTGTCAACACAAACACTTTGTCTGTGTTGAAAAGAAAAACTTTGAACTCTCAGGAAACCAACCCCAAGTTTGGGACTCAGGCACAAAGAGAATGGGATCACCTTGGGGGAATTAGTTGAGTGTATCCATTGAGTTATGGAACCCCAGAAAGTTTCTGCACTACCAACAGCCTTTTGATGTATTAAAAAATCCAGCATTATCCCAGGTAACACAATTTTAGAACAAGAAGATACACGATGATGGCAAAACTCAACTGGGGCAGCCTTCTCATGCCATCAAAGACCAGTTCTGAACAGTACCTACATAAATTACATGTTGTTTCAGTTTTTCTTTTGTTTTTCACTCTGGTGGAAGACCAAAGGTTGTGTCTTCAGCCACATATCCCGGCAATAAATCACAGGCAAGCACCACCTAGGTTGATATAACCGTATGATGGTCCTGCACAGGCTCTATTCAGTACACTGGGATGGTAATTCCAGTGTTACACACGGTTATGGCACCTCCCTCAGTGACAATAATGCACTTTATGGCTTGAAATGAACAAATTGGTACACACTAGACCACAAGATGCCTGATTATATGAGCACATATAAAAGTAGATGCTGACACAACACTAACAAAACAGTAATTTCTTCAATTTAGTCAAGCTCTAACAGAAAACCCATAGAACGGAAATACATTTTTCTGGGTTTTTTCCAGTTACATTTATTTATCTGTTTAACTGTAAAAAATATAATAATATGATCACACCAAGCTTCATTCAAGTGTGTATTTTCTGTCCATAAATCTGCACAATGCAGACACCAAGTAATATGTATTAAGCATATGTTTACTATATCATTTCCAGCACCCTGACTAAAATTAAAAAAAGAAAAAAGGTTTATATATAATCCAGTGTGGCTGCTGGAACAAAACACATGGACTCCAGAGAGGTATTACAGGTTTAAGGTCACACAAAGATTATAGGAGCCCTTTCTAGCCTATATGTTTTATGGGAAAAACCAGTTGAGGTACACTAAGATCACATCTCTTATCTGGAGTTTATTCTGTATTCATACCCTTTCTTTTAAGATTACGAAAGGAACTGATTCAGCTGTTTTAATAACTGCTAGAGCAGAATTGCTCAAAGAATCCAATTTTCTGTGAACGAATTGTACAATGAAATTCAGCGTGATGTAAGATGTGCCAGAGGATCACCAAACCTCTTAAATAAATAAACAGAACACTAAGATAATATTTTCCTTTCTCTTAACAAATTTTACTGTGTTAAGATACACCAAAGCTGAGACCAAGTGATAGAGGGATGGACTAAAGAACACAAACCGCTTTGTGTTTTTTTAAACTCGCTAATGCAGCTTGCATATAAAGGGGGAAGCAATACAATTACTTTAAAAGCTTTTCTTCAGGCACAGCACATGTACAGCCATCAATCACACGGCTCCACTCTCTTGTTTGCCCACAGTTTTCAAGTCAGTGTATCCAAGGATGGATCAGACTCCCATATATGAGGAGGAGATCAAGGGAAGAAAACCACAACTTTTTTGTATGTGCCTCTTCATAAAGAAAACTGACAGCTATTACATTAAGATTTTAAACAAAGTTTTGCTATTTTGGTGTTTTGGTGTTTTTTTGTTTTTTTTTTTTTTTGCTAAAAATTACAGTCAGTACACAGACATCTCAAAGCCCTGTCAGTCCTTGCTGGGGTGGGTGGGCAGTTTTAGCCATGGGCAGTGTAGTCCAGCCCTACCTTCACATATTATTTCAAACTCCCTTTACTTACCAAAGCAACATGGTACAAATAACTCATTTTCACACAAAGCAATAATCCTCAGAAGGACCAAATTATTAAAGCAGTTGTTACCAAGCCTTTAGCATCTGTGAGGACTTATGACATTTAAACTGCAGCCATGCCTGGCTGCTGTACCAAACTTAGCACACTGGGAATTTGTTTAAACCACATGTACACACCTCAAACACATTATTAAATGATTCCCCATTACACAGTCTGAAAGTTCTTATCTTAAAAAAACTTGCTCCAGCAATTAAGCAAGAGTAAGAAAAATAAACTTGAACTAAGACTCAGTCAAGAAATATGAATGCCCATTCGGTCAAGAAAACAGTGGCCAAAATGCTGAATTTCGGTCCCTTAAGAAATAACAAAAATAACATCATAACAATTTCCACACTAAACTAAAATAAATTTTAAAATAAGTTCATGTGCTACATTTAGTTTTTAATTGACCTTGAGAAAAATTTGGTTTTTTTAAGGGAACTGTATTTATCCCAATTTAAATACGTTCCTTGTGTAAATTGACTGAACTCAACAGGGGCAAATAAAGAGAATTAGCCCACTATTTTGCTGAGGCTTCTCCAGGGCTGCCACTGTCTGAGGAGAAAGTCAGAGGGCCATTTCCAGGCTCTTCTAAACCAGAACGTTGCCTTTACTGCCGCACACGTGAGGGGAGTGGGGCTGAGGTGTGTGCAGGCACACTGCACCTGGGCCAAGGCTCTCACACTTGCAAACTGAGGCTGCTGAAAAAGCCTCCTGCCCTCGCCATGCCTGCCTGGCTCCCTGCCCGTGCCATCTGCCCAGGATGGCACCAAGCCAGGCTCAAATTGCTGTGACCCTCACTGAGTAATATGATGATGAGATTAGATGAAAAGTCCACTGACAACTACATAGATAACAATATGTCCAAAAGCACTCTTTAGAGAATAAACTTAGCACACATGCAAAATATTTTTCTCACAGAAAGCAATTGTTTCAAGTTCCAAGGGAAAAAAAAAAAACCACAACGAAACATCTCCATGGATGTAGCAAATACACAAAAACTAGTTTGCAAAGTCATCTGGAAGTTTCCTTAAAAAAAAAAAAAACAAACTTGTTTGGAAATGGTTTTTTCTTTTCAGAATCTTTCCTTTCAATTCCTGGAGCTATTAATAATTTGTGATTTCAGCCTAGAAGTGAAGATAGAGCTAAAGATGATTCAGAAGGGGTGATGATGTACGTTCCTCCTTTGCCTCACCGGGCAGTATTTCCCAGGAAACCACAACCGAGTATCAGTGCTACCTCTGAGTCAGGGGTCAATTTCTGCCTAGGAGAAAGAAACACCCCTTCTTAACAGCATCTATTATTTACTCTTCAGTACAGTCATTGCAAATTTTGTTTCATGTCATAGAGCCTTGCTCCAGAACAAGGACTGTGAATTTGAACCCACCACGTCCTGTACTTGTATCATTTTCCATCAGCAGAGCCAGAGCACAGATGCACAGGCTCTGGATCCCTGTCACTTGTGAGATGCTGTCCTTTTCTGGATGGGTTTTCCTGGAAAGTTGTGTAGGCTGACAATCTGCAAGTCTGAGCATGAACACAAAGATTAGAAACTAGCAAATAGTTGCCTACCAGAAACTGCTTTAAAAAAACCCTACACATTGTGTGTGACTGCTTTAGAAATGTTCTCGGGTTTGCAGTTTTGGACAAGTTTTATTTTGGACAGTGTTTTGCTCAGCATACTTATGACTATGCATATTGAAACTATATAAAGAGGGAATTTAAGGAAAAAAAGTGTATTTGACTGAAAAATATCAACATTGCAAATAATCAGCCTACAGAAAGGCGGTGATTTTCCATTAGTTCACAATGAGCAAACCTCACTTTTTATTACGCCTTTTTAGAGGTTTAAAAGTGCTGTTCAAACCTTAAATGAAAAGTCACATCACATAGATGCCACCAATCACCACCACTGGCAGCTAGATTTTATCTAAATAATATCTTTGAGACAAAAATGAAAACATGTAAAGCAACATCATTTTAAAGGTAAAGAACTTATCACACCTACACAATTATTTTTCACACAGATCTAAGAACTCAAAGCAAATGAATAAAGGGGGAAATGTCTTTGTTGTGTAAAATTCCAGAAGTCTGAAATTGTAATTTAGCAGTATATTATCTGCTAGCATACCTGTCACATGATGGCCTCTACTTGAACAATGTATCTTCTCATGTGTCCAGTGCAATATTTTATCTCAACTTACTGATATCCAAGTCCTTGATGAACTTGGTAAACTCAAAATTTCTGAACCTGCAGACAAAAAAATTCTAAGCAATCTTAATTTCATTACTCTAAGAGCAAACCTAAATCTTTTCAAAAATATACATCTCATGGAATCTCTGATATTCCTCAATTTAAATGTTCCATATTCGTGTTCACGCATCTTGATGACCACATTGTAAGCTTCCCCTGTATTGCAATATTCCTATATATTCCCTATATTTCATAATTACAAACAGCACTCATTTAGCATCAGGTAGGGCTTTATTTCTGACTCTTGGAATAAGAGGTTTCAACGGTAGCTCAGCATTAAAAAAAACCATTTAGAATTTTGTTTTCCCATTAATAACTGAACTTCCTTTTGCCCCAACAACTCACAAATGTCAAATAACTAAATAACACAGCCACAATAATAGCCCCAAACCCAATAAAGAATAAAGTAGCCTTTCTTGCCTGTCAGAGGACCCCATTTTCTATTCTGAGCAGGCAAGCTGAAAGCACTGCTCTTCTGTCATTCCCTGACAGTTATAGACTAGCTCTGCACCTTATTAAAGATTAAGGCTTGCCCAGGCATTCTCTTTTGGCCATCTCCTGTCTGCAGCCCAGCGTTTATTGCAGGCAAGCTGGAGATGAGCACCACACATTCTGCCCAGAGAGAACACCCCACCTGCAATGAGCCCACACAACCAAATGTCACCAAGCCACACAAAAAGCACTTAATGGAAAAACACTATATTTCACTTGATTCAGGCATTCTAGATAACCACGTCCTCTGGGTTACACAGACAAGTGATTTCTCTCATTTAGGCTGTTTTTTTATAGATTCTAAAAACCAGACTCAAGCTACTAACAGGTTGCCTTTTTGTGATGGAGATTTTTTTTCTTTGTTAAAAAAATTATGACCGCAATTATGCTGGAGTTATATAACCATTGCATGCAAACATTTGCTGCCTGGTTTTGGTATGATGCAAACATGGTACAGCAAAAAATCATCAGGCTGAGCTACTGCACAAAATATCACCCCTCAGGGGATTTCCATAGAGCACCGTGTCCCAAACTATTTAGTAAACCATCAACATTTCTTAGGGGTCATCAGGTACAATCACCACACAATTTTTGCCCAAAAACATCGTAAAGTTGAGGTGATTCCATTGAACTTTTAACATGGCTGTCAGGACCTCAGTTTGAAACACTTGGTTTTTTTAACATCAGTATTTTTATTAGCACTTTTAGTTATTTCTCAACTGACATCCTAAAATTATTCATTGAATGTCAGCGTATTTTTCCAGGCTCCCATTTTACTCCCATTTTTCTTCCTCTAACTTTTGAAGACCTGCTGAAAAGCCATTGCAAATGGTCAACTAGCACAAATTGTAAATATATCAAAATTTGCTCTATTGCAAAGGATTAAAAAGAGAAAAATAAGTGTTTTTAAGAGGTTGTGGTGGTTTCATGTAAAGAAAATTTTGTTTGAGGACAGATAGAAAATATAATTTCCTTGCATTTCAAATAGGAGGTATTAACTAGTAGATTTTTCCATATCTTTAAGCCAAGTTTTACATAAACAAACAGAAACTTAGAAAGGATATTGGAAAGGTTTAGGCTCTCTTCAATGGATGCTACATCAGTAAATGCAGGACAATCAGAAACTTATTAAAAGTTTCTGAAAATGAAGGCAGAGATTTCTGTTTGCTTAAGAGAGTCTTTTTAATATTGACAATTTATTGGAAAGTTTTACCTGTTCAGCCTTTATATGAAAAGCTCCATTCACTCAGGATCTAAACCAGCAGAATTTCACCGGGCTAATGAGTCCATCAATAGCTTATAAAGAATTAGACAGATTTATGTCAATTTTAACAAAGGAAACTTATCAGTCAAGTGCCAACCGCCGAAGAGCAGGCAGAAGACTCCCTGTGCTGCAGCTACACAGACATTTATTGACTGCTGCACTCCCTGTGGACATGGCCAGCCTTAGGTGGATGTGATGCCATGGTCACTGACCCAACCACGCTGCCAGCTTTTCAAACAGCAACACCCATCAGGCGGGTCTTGATTTTTAACCAGCTCCAGGGCTTGGGACTGGCAGCTCCTTCAGGGCAGCTCCCGTTGGAAGCACTGCAGGGTACTGGTGTGAGTGCCATGCAATGCTTGTCATGGTGAAAGAGGATCCAAACAGCTGTGGGCCACCCACATAAGGTGGGCACGACACCGTGAGCATGGTCTGTTTGCTGTTAGGGAGGGTAGAGATCAAACCCCTGATATTCTACCTGCTGAATTATTCACTGCTCAGTCATGATAAGCAGGCTGGAATGGTGTTCACATCCTGTGAACGCAGGAAGTTCACTTCTTGATAGCATCTATATTCCACCAGGGATTCAAGAGACTTCCTTCACAATGCAGGCATGATTCTCATCAGAATATTATTCCACTACACTTTTCCTCGAAGCAGTCAATCGATAGGGCCCTTCCCAGCTGACAGTGTGGTGGGGGCTTCCTGTAAAGCAGCTCAAACACAGCACTCGAGCCAATTAAAAGCTGCCCTGTAAAAATCACCAGCGACCATGGCATCCTGAGGTGGGACGGAACAAAGTTAAACAAAGGAGGAAAAGCAAAGGGAAGGAGAAGAATATTCTAAAACAATTATTTGCTATTGATGCAGAAATATCATTATTCTCAGTATGAGTCAAAATGCATTAGCATTCCATCTGCCAATGCTGCAGCAACCATTTTTCTCCATTTCTGTTTGACCTCAAGCCTTTTATGCATAAATGTCAGGGCTCTTTACAATTAATCATGTCTACCACAGACTAATTGTGGACAACAGTAGTGCAATTAACACAAATTTGCTTCAAATATTCATGAACATTCAAAAAGCATTCATTGACACAAGTGTTAGTTACCTAACCACAAAAACTGACAATTCTTTTCTCTTTTTGAGCAGCCGCTGCACTAGGAAGCTGAGCACACCACCAAGGGTGAGAGCAAGACTGGAAAATATTCCACCAATCCTTAAAATACAATTGTTTCAGTCTGACTTGCTACAAAAACATACTTGGAGAAAACAGGCAAAATTATAAATATGAAAACTATTCCTCTTTTAATCTTGAGAGTAGGGTAATCCAGTGAACAGAATAAAGAATCCAGTGAACAGAATAAAGACACTAAAACCTATTTTGTGTAATGAAAAATAATAATTCCTAATTCTACCACAATGTAATTGAAAAGAAAATAAATAAAGCTGATCTAAAGAAAAAAAAAAAAGTATTTACAAATAAGAAAGAATTAAACCTGTATTGTTTGTCTTGATTCATTCTCAGGACTATGCCTGGTATTGTGTTAGTATCTCACTACGGAACTAATGACAGAAGTCTCTTTAAGCATAGAAAGTTATTTGCAAAGCCTGACCTAAACACAGCAGATGTAGATGACATTTTTCTTTTTTATTTTTCTTTTTTAATACATGCTTTACATTAAAGAATTTCTTGGACAGTTGTGCTATTTCTAATCAGGCCCCATGGCAAATATTCACCAACCCTCACAGGAATAAACTATTCTCACTTCAAACAATTGTTACAGTTTGAATCCAATTGACTCTAGACAAAAGTACTGAGATAATCAGCATATTAAAGCCAACACTATAACCATATGTTAATTATGTAAATGATTCATTTTAATCAGCTAGAACCATGTAAAGAGTTACAAGGAATGCAAATGTAGGGAGTTATTAAAAATCTCATTATTATTCATCTTGGTTCCATGCGTGAATGTATCCATCCAAACAGATGAATTAATAGTTAGATGAAAGATGAAAGAGCTAGAGGGGAAGTCTGTGGGAAACCATCTGTCTTGCTTTGTATCCCTCCCAGGCTTCAACCAGCCTGCAAGAGCTACATGAGAACAACCCCAGAGCAGAGACAGGGACTGTCTATACAGCACCTCAACCAGGAGGCAATGCTGCCACAAA
>VXAC01006064.1:136434-198898 GCA_013399225.1 Rhipidura dahli
AAAAAAAAAAAAAAAAAAAAGAAAAAAAAAAAAAAGAAAAGAAAAGAAAAAAAAAAGGAAAAAAAAATCACAACTCTTTTCACCCCTCCCCAAACCGGCCCAGGAGGTAGAAAGGGAAAGCAGAATAAGTTCAGAGGAATTGCTACAGGAATGGGGTTCAGTGCTGGCCAAAAACACATTACAAGTATTAATTTATACAAAAGTTGTGTAGTATTTTGAAGACTTATCTAAAGAAAGCCATCTTATTATTGTCAATTAGATATTAAAACACAATCCACCTACTATATGCTACCTGAATTAGTAACTGAACTGGTCCTCTCAACTTCAGCAGAAACCCTTTTTGCGAGAAATGCAGAAAGCCTTTTTGCAATACTGTAGGAGACTGTACTTTGTCTAGTCCTTCCAGGAAACGTGGGGGAATTGCAATGAATTAAGTCTTATTCCTGCAAGGGTTATTTTTCATTTATCCATTTTCTGAGTTCCCTGAGCAAAGAAAAAGAATTTCACACAATAGTCATTTCTAAGAGAAAAGTAAGGGCCAAGTGCCTTGGTCACTCCTGACTGTGGCACTATTTTTCAGCCCTCTCAAGACAGTGCAACACCACATCCACGGTATGAGAAAACAAGGATTAGCTGGAAAGGTGGTGTTCAAAGCCACAGAAGGAATAAAACTGAATTCACCCTGAAAATCTTCTTAAATCTTCCATAGCATATTATTTAAAATTAAAACCACAACTTAGTTTTAAAACCCTTGGTTAAATCTAGCTACCACTACTCTGCAGGAGAAACCCAAACTCCGTAAACAAAACTCATGAAGAACACAATTCAAGTGCAGCTCATTACAACACTGAAAAGTATGTACTTTCCCAATAAATAATTTTCCTTCTAATATAAAGAGTTAACAGAAGTAATTTTAAAAATATGTTTGCCAGTTTTCAGAAGCTTTATAAAGCTTTGTTCTTCATACTCTAATTCTTTCATGTTTTCCTGCCTGATGTCTCCTAATGCAGTTTCACTGGAATCATTCTATTTTTGATCTTTAATCCTTTTATATGTTTTTTTTCTTTGCTTACTCTTGCATGCCTTTGTAGTTTATGTAATTGGGTCTTTGCACCATTTTAGCAGGGTTTAGCACTGCGCAGCTTGTCAAATTTAAGTAGAAGTGAGAATAATCTATCACTGCTATAATAAATAAGCGAGTAAATTCACATATCACTGACCTAAAGTGAATGTTTGCCACAAAAAAAAATAAATTGTAAACTGCAACTCCCCTCATTCTGCCAAGGCTGGTGAAGCTTTTACACATTTTGTAATCCAGAAACAAACGCAACTGCACAGAAAGTACTTCAAATCCCTAAAAGTTTATTAAAAATGGCTACACATGTGCAGTGAAACAAGACTTCATTAATTTCTTCTTGAGGTGCCTGTGTAAATTCAACTTAGGGAAAAGTGTTTGACAGCTTTGTAACTACTGACTGACATTCTTCAACAAAGCTTCAGCGAGTACAGAGCGTGATTCAAGAAGATACTGGTGATGATAAACGTGGCAAGTGAAAAAAGAGCATGCCTACAGCACCTGAAATAAATAGTTTTTTGGCAATTTTTAAGCACCTACCAAATCTAGTTTTAGAATAATTGTAAATTCTTCCTTACTGAGATATTTCACTACAATCTTCAATCATCACATATTTTATTATCTTTACAAGCAGATTCTGTATTTTACAAAATAGCTTATAATCTAACATATAAACTTAAAGAAACATACCTATATTCCCACTATCCACAGAATTTAAAACTACACGTGAGCCCTTATCACAAGTCTCCCACAAAACATCACTATTGCATTTTAATTTTATACTACATGCAAAGAGCTCAAAATCTGTTCCTGAAAGGATGAAATCAGCTGATAGCTTTCATGAAATGAAAATACTTGATCCATATTAGGCTCCAAGAGAAACAGGACTCCACTCAAATGCTCCAGACAGAAATCACTTATATAATTAAATACAAAAGCATCCTTCCATAGACAAAATATAAAACATTAGCAAACTGAAAGGAGTTTCCAGCCTTCCACTCACAATTTCGTCCACATTACAAGGATCACTTCCTATTTATGCAGGCATTGATGCATAAACCACAGCACAGGGGAGGATGGTAAATCACAGGATAAAAACAGAAACTGCAGAAAGATTATATGGATGGAATCCCAGAATGGTTTGGGTTGGAAGGGACCTTAAAGCCCATCTCAATTCCATACCCCTGCCCTGGGCAGGGACACCTTCCACCATCCCAGGCTGCTCCAAGCCCTGTCCAGCCTGGCCTTGGGCACTGCCAGGGATCCAGGGGCAGCCACAGCTGCTCTGGGCACTCTGTGCCAGGGCCTGCCCACCCTCACAGGGAACAATTCCTTCCTGATAGCTAATGTAAACCTACCCTTGTTCAGTTTAAGGCCATTAATATAATAGGAAAATTTTAATTAGTAAAATTTTGTTTATCATCATGAACCCAAAGCAGAAGAAATAATAGCTTTATTATTATAGTCCCCTCTGTTCTTTCATGCTAGAAATAAAAAATTATAAATGAGCTCTACAAATATTTATTTAAAAGATGCTCCAATGTCAGTATCTTGTTTCTGGGAGGGAGTCAAAAGGCACTCTGCTCTTTATACATTTCTCACCACAGAGCACCCTTTCCAAGCTCTCCCTAGTGATGGTCAGTAAGAGGGGAGAAAACTCTCATTCTTCTCTGAAATTACATAGCCATTCCTACAAGAACAGGACTTGGCAATGGTCACGTGGAGGCCCTCCGGAAGAGCTGTGAGGTTCCACATTTCCATCACTCACTAATCCTGACTTGCTCACAGGGTTATTTCTGCTCCAAACACCTCAACACATTAACACTCTCGTAAAGAAATAAGATGAAAAAGCAAGGTTCTTTTCCAGGGCAAGAAGATTTCTCAAAGCAGAAATGTGGCATATACAGGGGGTTCTGAGTAATTTTACACAAAGCAATACAAATAAAAACTGGCAAATAAATCCCACTCTGCTAAGGCTTATTTATTTCACTTTACCTTGTGTTTCTTCATCTCTCTTTTCCATGACCTCATCTGCCATTTCCCAATCACAGACTATTTTTCATTCAAGCTTCAGAGTTTCAGATCCTATCATCAATATTAACAACTAGGGGAAAACTTGAGGAAATGTGATTGTGTCTACTGAGTGCTAGGATCCTAATTCAGAAAAGCATCTTGGCATGTGCTTTACTGTAATTTCAGTGCCTCCTTGTACCGGAATATTGCTAAACACACATCAAAATGCTTCTTTACTGGAGGCTGTCAAATGAAATATGGATTAATTACAATTTGTAGCATAAGACTTTACAGCATTGTGGCTTTAAAAGGACTGAAGACTTGATGTATTCATACTTTATATTTTGCCACCTATCTTCACAAATTAAAAAGAAAAAAAGGAGGAAATGAATATTTAAGGCAGGAATTTTGTAAGTACAGTGATGATTATCAAGGGAAAACTGAGGTCAGGTAACACAAGGGTCACCCATGTGCATTTTGTTTGCTGTTTTGCCTTTAATAAGTTTGCCTTTAATAAGTTTGCCTTTAATAAGTTATCCCTACCAATAACACACCATGATCATTAGCCACAGTGCTGAGGTTGCAGAGGAGTCCACGTTTCTCTCCCCTTGCATTCAAATCTGTGCCTTCCTGCTGTAATTTCAGTGCTGGTGTCCCCTCAAAAACTGGGTGGGACTGAACATGGTACCCGTGCAAAATGCCACCCCTGTGACCTCCAAAATCCAACCGTGCCCTATATTGCTGTCAAGGCAGTGCAGTAAAAGGAGGTTTGCTCTTGCATTTCTGTGAGAGTGATGCAAACAAACCAATCCCGATGGAAGCAGGGGATGCTCCTGTTGTTGAGGCGTCCAGAGGCACAGGATGCTTTGCCAAGGCCATGCACACAAACAGATACTGTCACACATACAGCAGGACCTCTAAATTAAGCCACTGCTGAAGAAGGGATATGCAAACATCAGTGAAGAGCTAGCCTGTGCTTTAAACGTTTTTCCTCCTACTTGACAAAATTTGACAGCCAAAAAAGGCAGACAAGGCTTCAGAGTGCTGATTATTTAAATACATTACTTTACAAATGTCACTCTCTGCAAACACACAGGCAACATGATTGTTGTTTCTTTCAGCACTGTATTAGAAACAGGCTCAATAAATGGGATGTTGAAAAAAAATTCCAAACATTTCTGAATCGTTTGAACCTACTGTACTGTGTCTCGTTTACTGCTGCTCTAGGAAGCTTTTCTTAAAATAACGTGTTAAGTCTCAGAGGGATTATCCTGAAATGAAATTTTTAATAACAGCAAAATAAACTCATCCTTCACAGTGCTCTGTGTCTCATGACTTACTCTTAACTCTCACCTCTCCTCCCCAATGTACATCTGTATCTACTAGCAAAATTTTATTACATCCTACTCCAATTTCAGGTATCTGAAGAAAAGTTATACTTCATATAAGTTCTTCTCAAGAAAATAAATTAGTTACCTAAACAATTCTGCATATCTCAAAGTCTTACCCATAATGGCTCACAACTGTAGGAGGGCAAGACCAACTCCAGAAGGGAAGACTGAAGGAATGAGGATTGCACTACTACCAGGAGAGAAGGCTGAGGTTGACATCCCTGTCTTTAGGAGGCAGATAATGGCTCGCTGGGAGAAGGGTGGAAATAGTACATTTTCTATTCCTACTCTCCATAAAACAGTGGGAGGTTAAATTACACAAGAAAAGATTTTTAACTCGGACACTGGGGAAAAGAAACCCCTCCAGTGCAAGTGTAAAATGCCTGCAGAGGTTAGAGAGCCCCTGTCGTTCCACAATGGGCTCAGCAAATGTCTCTCAGGAATGATACAGCCAAAGCTGATCTTGCTTTCAGGCAGAAAAGTAGATTATATGATTCCACAAGGTTTCTTCCTCCCCTATTTTTCTCTGTCTTTGATATATATCTCTTCTGGGAGGTAGCACACTTCAACAGCTTCCTCATTTGTTTGAGAATATTTTGCACTTTTAATCTCGCAGACAGAAAACACAGCAGGAAACAGTGGCCAGGAGCAAAAATAAAGAGAAATAGAGCCCTGTAATGTCCAAACTGCAAGGGTAATTAAGCATGCAAACAGTTCAGTAGGGCAGCAGTGAAACTGAGGGAACCAAAATTACTTGGATGTTTAAAACAAGATTAAATATCTTCCAAGAGCTCTGCTTTAAGCCAGCCTCCAAGAGAAGTTCTATAGCATGTACATTGAAGAGGACAGGCTGAATTATCACAATGATCCTTCCTGGCTTGAACATCTTTGAACCTGTGAACTGGAAATCCCTCTTCACAGCAAGAAAATTTTCGTGTATAAATGTATACATTCACTTTCTAATTCTGAAAGTGAAAAATAGCAATAATAATAATAATAATAAAAGATAACGAAAACCCCTCAGGTTTTGTTACATTAGAGAAATGGCTTTCACTGAAGAGTGTGGAATCAATTTTTAACAAAGTGTTCTGCCCTGAGACAGAGAGAGAAAAAGAACCACATCACGTTCAATTTGATTTTTCTATTTCTGCAGTGGGTAATATATAATCAAAGTCTCCTGTCCTGTTAGAGTGTAAAAGCTAACTAATAAACAAATTCACAAAGTATGTACATTAGTTTTTCCCAAAAAGGTGTGAAGGGTAATTAACATTAACAACTTTATCGTATTCTTGAACCACAACTGTTAGTTATTTAGCAAATAAAAACAACAACAATCTTTCTTAATTTAAAACTTGTATCGTCCCCTCCAAGGAAACGTGTTGAAGCAGAATTACGTAAGCATTCAGAAGAACAAAGTGGTAAACCTAACAAATACTGACAATGCAACAGTATCAGTATATTCACAGACAAATTAATTCCTTAGCTTTAGTCATTAGGTCAGGGAGTAAAACAGACACCACTTAGGCAGTACATTCGAGAGCCACCTCAGCAGCTAACAGGCATCATCCTCAAGAAATAATTCCAGAAAGACTTTAAATGCTTGCTAGCACACAGTGTTCCTTAAAAATACATCCGGGATCTGTTTCTGAAGGTGTCTGATTCCCGACTCACAATCTATTTTTGTGATCTGGATGGTGGATCATATTTTTTTTGCAAAGGAATGGAAGAACAGTGACCAGAAGATAATTTTAATTAATATGATTAGAAGAGGTTATGCCATTTAGTAGCAGAGAAGTGTTTTAAATTACATTAAAAAAAAACCCAAATAAAATTTCTAAAAGACATGGCGAGAAGTAGTAGAGGTACATAGAATCCCAAGAGTGGCAAAAACTGTACATTACAAAAGTCTACAACATGGGATCAAGAAAATGAAGCCTTAGACAGATTATTCTACTGTGTCAGAAAAGAAGTGCTCAAAACAAACTAAGCTATGAAAAACGGGTGTTAATAATTACATAGTCTGGCTCTGACCCAGAGCTACTTTTAAGTATTTCAGGTATCTGATCTTACAGAACTCCGGGGAGGAAAATCTCTACAACACACTCAACTAACAAAGTGAAAACATAAACCAGAAATTCTCATCCCTCCTATCCAGAAGCAAGATACGACACATTTATTAATATTTTGAAATAATCTCTCCCATGCTAAATGAGACTTAAAGCATCACCTCTGCCCTCCTTGATCTTCCACTTCTTATTGGAACCAAGGGAATAAAAATACCTTCCTCAGCATTTTGCTATTATTCTTCTAGACACAGCATTTCATACACTAAAAAAAAGAAAAAAAAAATAGCTTGGTTCTGCAAGAACCAGCCAATAATAATGCAAATGATAAATTTGCAGCCAGACACCTTAAGCCAGGATTATACCGACCTCAAGATGACCACAGAACAGCATATAAAAAGTACATTTCACAGCCACTTAAACAAGACAATGCTTCTTGAGAATGAGCACCAGAGATAAACACATTGCCACCACGAGTTACCACGCACTGAATAATTTTTAGGCACATATAAAGGCCATATGCTGTGTCAAGCGAGGTTCCAGGCGCTCCGCAGAACTCCATCAGTTCCAGCGGACTAACAAAGAGGAATTTCAGAAATACTCTCCTGCAGGAACAAATCCAGAAGATGAGTGGAGTCCCACTTTTTCCCTTATGAAATACAGGTAACTGTCTCATCATCTGCACATGAGGCTCGGGACAAGTGTCACCCTACTGCTGCCACGAGCAAAAATAACGTGGGGTATTAAACTGAACTTATATCCTTCTAAAGAGGAAGTTAACCAAAACATTACATGGAGAACTAAGGCCAGAGGGACAGGGAAACACCCTTTGTAGATTTGTGCCTTATTACAGGAAAATAAGACTGGAATAAGAAAGAGGTTTGGTTTACAGTTCTCTTGCATATTTCAGTGAAAAGACTTACTGGCTGCCCAGAACTTACAGACTCTGTTTACAGACTTGGCACAGAGCTTTTTTACATTATTAAAAGCCAGGCATTACACAACAAAAAAGCAATGTCTGTCTTGCATTTTTGTGTCATCCCTCCCCACCCTAGAAAAAAATGAAACAAAAAACACAAAAGAAGACTGATATGAAATACCCACTGACATTTTTAGGTCAGCACCCTTTCACAACATCTGTATAATATTCTGATACAACAAAAATAGTTAATCACTGCAATTTTCTGCCAGGAAACCATGCTTTTCCAGAATGGCCAACCCTAATGGGTTCAATTACAATACAAATCACAAAATATAAGAGCATTTGGTTCTCAGTGTCTTTCCAACAGTGGATGCTATCACATCACTGGAAATGACAAATTCCACTCTCTGCATAAACATTTCATACACGAGTTCAAAAGTCTGCAGTGCCTTCCTCCCTTCACTACTTCTGAAATCAAATAGTAACTCACAATTCAGACATAACAGGCAAAAAATATATCCCTGCAGTCATCATGAAGATTTGCCATCATAAAGCTGATTACAGTGACAATTACACTGAATGTGGAACATTACAAGGCGTAATACCACGAGCTTTTAAAGGCAGTTGGCATCATTACACCACATGCTTCTCAAAAATCAGATTTCAAGTGTTAGCTTCCTTGAAATGCATACAGAATTTGCTCATGGACTGAAAGTGTCTCCTAAATCTACAGTTGTATATAGTGTAGCTGTATCTTAAGGACACGTGGGTGCACAGGCTCTGAGCTGTCAGTCAGGTCTCCTTGGTTTTTCGCACAGTGACACTCAAAAGCCTTCAACAGATGAAAGTTCACATGAACTTCCTTCTTTGCAAACCTGTGCTCCCCTGTTGGGAACATCCTCAGCAGCCTTGGCTTACAGCACAGGATGTATATACTGGGCTTAATTGTGCCTAACAATCATCTTGGCCAGTGGAAGGCATTTTCAGATGGGAAATGTGCACGAACATCTGTTACATTTCCCTCTGCCTGATTTTAACTGTTCCTTCACGGAGGAAGGCACAAAAATAAAAACATTCATCTCTGCGTTAAAAAGACCATGTACTCACTTCAGTCAGCCCAGCACAGTGTGTCAGTTAAAAATGGCACTCAGAGAATCCTGCAAGAGGTGGATTTCATTTCCTGTAACAGCAGCATTTGAAAGATTTGAGGGAGTTTCAACAACTCCAGTCTACAAAATAAGTCACCCCAGGAGCCAGCAAGGACACTTCCCCAGGACACACTGACCAGTGCTGTAATGAAACCGATCCATCTATTTCTTTTCTTACAGAATGATCAGTTTTGAAAAATTTCTTTGGATATCAACACTTTCAGGTAAGCTTTAGAAGAATTCAGAAGGAAATGCTTACAGGCAACGCTTGCCTTCATTTTATACTTAAGATTCTGAACAAGTAACCAAACTTGGAACTACACTGAGTCATTTCTGCACACACTTTTTTAAAATGAATGGGCAACATCACAACTGAGTTGACAGGGGAAGACTGAGTAAAAAGAACAATTTGCCAAAACTGGCTGGTCTTTTAAGAAGTGGGCCTAACCCCAGCTGCTTTGCTTCAGCTGGCCTCAAATCTTCTTGTATTTGGGTAACAAAAGTGAGACATATTTCTGTTTTCAATGAAAAGAGATGACAAAGAGAACATGGAAGAGAGCTTTTTAAGAGTTGGTCACAGACATTTTAAGATAGTTTCAGGATTACAAGTTTGCTTTTTTCTGGTTTGAGACATAAGGCTAAAGAAAGAGAGAAACACCCCCACTCCCCCTGCAAACAGCTCAGTGCCCAGATGTAAGATTTTTGAAAAAGTAATAATCAGAAGTGTAATTTATTCCTGTGATCCAGAAGGAGGGGTTGCTCCAAGTACATTTCATTTCCCTCAGTGAGAGGAAAGCTGGTGCTGTATTTTCCATGCTCATCTCAGAGCAGACTCTTGCGTGACATGTCACAACAGAGCACGTTAGATTGTTCATGCCCCTGGTTCCATCTCAGGACAAGGTGGAAACGATTGCTGCACTTCTGAAAGGAACCTTGCTTGGAATGAAGAGCAAGCAGTGAACTCCTGCTTTCTATAGCATGGACCTAAACAGACAGCTTTCCAATACAGGACACTTTCAGGTACCACAAACCACCCTGTAGTAATTAGTTGCTATAAATGCATAACAAAATGTAAATTATTTAAGAACCTGAGGATCACACCTTTTCAAGTATGGCTCAGCCTCTACAGAATCAGGTTTTGGTGAGATTCTGTTAACAATCCTCATTGTCTTCTAAGGAGCTTGCCTTTTCTGGTCTTTGTATATGAACAGTCAGAATTCCTCTTCCATCCTGGTGGTTTTTGATGGCTCTCAAGAGTTTTAATTTTTGGCGGTTTCTTTGCTTTGTTGGTCATTTTTAAATAACTGAAGTGAAAATACTTTCATTTTAATCAAATATTGAAATGCAATTGTAGAGCTTTACTTTTGCTCTGTACCTCAGTTGTTAGCAAGATGAAAATTCATCTTAAAAATTTAATCATATAGCATTTTTCAGTACAATTCCAAGTCAAAGAGAAAGAAAACCTAGCAAAAGTGATCTTAATTCATTAAAAACAGGCTGTTCTGTATTTCTTAATTTCTTAATTTAAAATGCATCTCTAAAACCTTTTTGCAAGATAGGCAAGATCTAATAAATCAGAGAAACAAACAAAAGCGGTGCTCAAGCACCAAACCAAATCTCACAAAAATTAACATCAACACAAATCCTGTACTCATAAAATACATATCCAACATTTAGAGAATAAAGAACCATTTTGCATAGAGGGTAAACACCATCAAACTTGCTTTCACATATCTGAAGCAGGTCCCATCCTACAGACCCTGTTCAGCATCCAGCTGAGCTGAGTCCCCTGAGCTTCACTGACAGAGCAAAGTGATCTCCAGTGAGCAGCAAAGGACTTCTCAGGTTTGCTAATTCACTCAAGTCAGCACCGCACTGAGGCTAGCAGGGAAAGAAAGAATGATTCATTCTGTATTATTATCTCCAGGATCATTCACAAATGCAGGAAGATGTGCTTTCCCTCACCTCTAGTCACCTTTTATTTCTCAACTAAATGTCATCTTGTTTTTAACCAACTACAGGGCTATAGCTTTTAAAAAGCCTGACTGTTGTTTTCCAAACCTGTTCTGACTATTCTCTTTGGAATACTCACCCTTGTTTAGGTTCTGATTTAACATAATTCTAAGGTTTTCTCTGGAATGGAAGCAAAACGTTTGGAAATTCCCTTTTTTTTCTTTCTTGGTTTCAAGTGTCAATATGATTTGTTCTCAAAGTGTTTGAAACATGCTCGTATTCAGTACCACTGTCAGTGCAAATAAAGACAGCTGATGTGTACCTGCACAGCTGCTGGTAATTTACAGAGAAACCTTTGCATTTGCATTTTGGCAGCACTCTCTTGCCTGGGTTGGATGTTTTGAAGCTTAGATGTCTAAAGATATCTGGAGATGCATTTTACTCAATCTGTTATACGTTCAAATGGTACAGTGAAAGCAAAGTGTCACAGATATTTGTCATAGCAAACCAATACACAACCTGCATATCTTCTCCTCCATGGCTCTTTAATGCTGCTAATCAGCAAACAGGAGGGCACTACATGCTCTGCAACGATATGGCAAAGTGCAGACACAGTTGTAACAAAACTTCCAGTTCTGTAAGATGAAAAAGCCTTGGGATTATAAACATTTCATAACATTTTACTCCCTCAGAATTAAAAAAAAAAAAAAAAAACAAAACAATATAAAATCAGCATAATTCAGATCAGTTCACTGCTTTGAGTACTTTTGGCTTTATCCTAAGAAACAGGTTGCTTTTACAGAAGGATACTTATCAAACTCTGAATAACTTTCCTTGATGAATAACATTCCTTGAAATGCAGCATGTTTTATTTAGTTCAAGGCCTCAAATAAAATGAGAACGTGAACCATTCTGACACCTAAATATACAGGCAACAGTCTTCTACTTTCCTCTTAGCTTGGTCAGCAACAAAACAATATATAGATTCAAAAAACAAATTCCATTCTTTACTGATTTACTAAACCCATCAGAATTGGAGGATTAAGTCATTCTCCATGGTCTCCAGCTCATGCATCTGTTCCCCAGAGAAAGAAGAGGAACCAGGATATCAGAATTCACCCTAATCCACAAGAATCTGAATCTTGTGAAACACAGGTAGAAAGTCTGACGCAGAAAATTTACCCAGGTCAGTTCCCAATTATCTATTTTCAGTGTTCATGACCTGTCACTACACTAAAAAAAACACCAGAATTTTCCAAATTATCTCCGATATCTGAGATATCCAACTGTCAAATATTTGCCAGGTGTGGTCCCACCACCCTTAGGTAGTAACAGAGCAGTTAAATGCAATTCCCAATTAGTTCAGGTAAAAATACTTACACTTGAAATAATTATGTCCTTACCATATTTTCTGCACAACCTGATCTACTGAAATAGACATTTACAACACCCTCTTTGAAACCAGGTCTAAGCAAACAGTTACCTGCACACCTCAGTTAAAAAAAGCAAGCAATCAGACAGGCCAAAAGATGTATTTCAACTGGGTTTCTAGCATTAGGTTCTGTAACACGAGATAACTTACCAGGGGTAAATTGGTGAAATATTCAAGCAAACTCCATTAAAATGATTGCTCCATATTTAGATGTACAAGCATATTTTTATATCAGTTGTGAATCATTCTAGTGAAAGCAAAAGAACTTCAAAGTTGTATCTCCTGTCATAATTTGGCCATCAGAAGTTTTATTACTGATGATTACGCATGACTCAGAAAAGAGAAAAAAATCAGCTGAAATTCCAGATCCTTGGAAACAGCAATATCAGCTTGCTGGCTTCTAGCTGGGGGAGCCAAATTAAACAATCTGCTTTTACAGAGAATTCAGATCTTAAAAGCTTTGTCTTATTTAGGGGACAAAAAATAAATAGAAGTTACCCAAATGAAAATTATTTTTATCTCTAGAAATTAGGGTTTTTCTTTTTCAACAAACTCAAATATTCTTGTATTTATTTCACTTAAAAAGTCCTGCAGTCAGAAAGGCCCAGATTTACCCAGGTTTTGCCATACTAAAACAATCTATTGGGGTGTATTATCCAATACACAAACTAGCGTCCATAATTGCAGATCATCATGTCTAAAATTCCCTAATGCTGATGTTATAAGCAAAAGTGGAAAAGGAAAAACAAATCTGCCTGTTGAGTGTCAGATGAAATCTGGAAGATGAAGAAAGCCCTGACTATAACACAGCATTGGCTGAGCTGACAGAATAAGGGTGAAAGAGGTAACTCAGTGTTGCCTTAGTCATTGAAATTATGTCACCCACTGGCTCCTGAAAGAAAGGCCAGTGGGAAAAATTATGCAGATGGGAGGGCAGAATAACAACTTGCTTCTTAGCTGAACTAAAACCATTTAGGTAAGCTATTCTTCTTATTACAACTGTCTTTTCGGTCAATGGGAAAGACATTCTGTGTCATTACCCTCCCTCTTGCCCCTGTGGGTTCACTCACCAGGTATTTGATGAGATCTGCACTTACTGGCGAGAAATAAAGGCAAGTTAAGAGAAAATAAACTCTTGCAACAGCAATAACCAAATACTTTCAAGCTGTCTGCAGCCTCTTGAGCAGCTGGCAGGTTTCACTGACAGTGCTTAGTGGCTACACTACTTGCTCCGTGGATTAAAAGGAAAAGCAATTTAATCCAAAGTTGTATGGAGAAGATCATCTTGAGTGCCATCAAAAGGCACACACAGGACAAGGAAGCCATCAGGCCCAGCCACCAAGGGTTTAAAAAGGCAGGTCCTAATTTGCTGACCTGATGCCAACCTGCTTAATGGATGAGGGAAAGGCTCTGGATGAGTCTGCCCAGACACCATTTCCCAGAGAACTGTCCTGGGAAGGGGCTGCTCGGAGTGAACACTGGGTGATGGCAGGGCCGGGGTGGGCAGAGGAACTGCCTCCAGCTGGGGCAGGGGTTCCCCAGGGCTCAGGAACGGGACAAGCTCTGGTTAATAACTTCATCCACCATCTGGGCAGAGGGACTGAATGCCCCCCTCGGTCAGCTGGATGACACTAAGGAGCTGCTGGAGGGCAGGAAGGCTCTACAGGGGGCCCTGGCCAGGCTGGGTGGCTGGGCTGAGAGCAGCAGCCAGAGCAGCAAGAGGTCCAAGTCCTCTTTGGCCATCAGGGCTGGGTGCTGCCCTTGGGCCAGCAGAAGCCCCTGCAGCTGCAGGCTGGGGCAGAGTGGCTGCAAAGCCCCCAGCAGGAAAGGCCCTGGGGGTGCTGAACCCAATCCAGTGTGTGGCCAGGACACCTGGCTTGTACCAGCCACAGTGTGGCCAGCAGGAGCAGGGCAGTGACTGACCCCTGTGCTGGGCACTGCCCAGGCCACACCTCAAATCCTGGGGTCACTTTGGGGCCCTTCACAACAAGAAGGACATTGAGGGGCTGGAGCATGTCCAGGGAAGGGAACAGAGCTGGGGAAGGAGCTGGAGCAGCAGGGGCTCAGCCTGGAGAAAAAGAGGCTCAGGGGGGACCTTCTCATTCTGTACAACTTCCTGACAGGAGGTGATAGCCAGGCGGGGGTCGGGCTCTGCTCCCAAGCAACAGAACAAGAGGGAATGGCTTCAAGTTGTACCAGGGGAGATTTAAATTGGATGTTAGTGAGGGGCTGTCAGGCACTGGCACAGGCTGCCCAGGGAAACGGTTGAATCATCATCCCTGGAGGTATTTAAAAAGGGTAAATTAAAAATTAAGCATAGATGTGGCACTTAAGGCCATGGATTAATGTTGCACTTGGCAATGCTGGGTTAACAGTCAGACTTGATAATCCTAAAGGTCTTTTTCAAGAAACAATTCTATGATTTCCAGACATTTAAACATTGCTTACAACAACTTTCAGTTACCAAAAGAATACAGACTATATTCACCACTAACACCAGCACTTTACATGTGCTAAAAGCACTTTTGATACAAAGGGGAGAAAAACTTTGCGACTCTCAGACTGAGAGAACGTTAGATGTATTCTCTCAAAACCGAGACAAGATGCACACTCAGATGAAAAGTGGTTGCAACAGCAAAACACATCCATCCTCCACTCACAGAGGACTGGGAGCACAGTCCTAGTAACAGAACACAATCAAGCCAGAATAAATCTGCATTTAAACTAAATCATCTACTCACTGCATTTCAAAGAGGCAATTCAGCCAATGTAAACAGAAATTACACTCTGCTTTCCACTAGCTCATAATCTAAAACCAACAAAAACAACCATGCAGCACTTCAGGCAACACCAGAAGAATTAAAACCTCTCCTCATTGCTATTTCAAATGTATTATTCAAATAGAACCTACCAAGTTGCAAAAGCCTTTTTCATGTGAGGTGACACAACAAATCCATGACATTCCCCAAGGCTGGATTGCTGGGAATGCAAGTGTGATTTTGCAGGTAGCCTAACACGCTAACACCTACAAGCACTCAGAATGTACCCATTGCTGGCACTTCCCAACACAGCACTGAAACAGGGATTTTCCAGACGGGTAAAGTGATGGCACCGTGATGAAGTCTGCACCACTACTTTTCACAGCAATATTCCAGGCAATTCTCTCAGCCCTAAAATAAAATGGAACAGTCTCCAGATTACCAGTTTTTCGATTGTCAGTCAAACACACGGGTTAACCAGTTATGGAAAATCAGATGCACAGAAGAATGATGTACTTAAAATACAGCAATTCCCAATATAGTGAAGTTGTTAATCAGCAGCCTATTTTCTATTTTTCATCTCTAACCACTACAATCCTTTACCACTACGTAAATAAATAAGCAAATAAAAGCAGGAAAAAAAAAAAAAGCTTTTAGCTTAGTTGTCTGAATTCTTCAACAATAAACACAAGCTTAAACTCTCAGAACTCTTAGAACTTTTCTAGTCACTATGTTAAAATAAAAGCATATTTAAAAAAATACTGGCCATATTCATAAATAATACCATCTTTATAATCTTACATATACAAGTTCCACATTTTCTATTAAATAAAACTGCCCGTCCTAGAGCTTTTCAGTGGTTTACTGAAAAATCTAAGAAGTTTCAACTCTAATAACTTTTATAATAATGCCTATGAACTCATCTTTCTCTGCTAAATGGAAATGGAGCTACCTAACCCAGCCATGTAATAAAAAAATTATCATCCATTATTAAAATGTCATATATTGCATGTGTGCTTTCAAAATATTTTCTTGTAAATTTAGCATTCCAAATAACCAAAGCAACTGCAAACACTTGATATACCTGAAACACTCAGAGCCATGAAGGATGAAACTAATATGACCTAGATATTATTTAACAGAACATATTGTTCTCTGACTTGTGAGACAGTGAAGCCTTAAAGAAAAAACTTCGTAATTTAATGATAACTGGAGCTTGATTTGACTAAATTTATTATTTATTCTGATGACTTGTAAGATGGTACAGGAGCACACAGCCACTCGTCCACGCTCCACACCCTGGCCAAGGCAGATGGACCTTTGCCATCCGACACCTCCTGACTCCACTGCTTATCCGGACATAAGGGCTCCCCCTTGGGAATCAAATGACTAAACTGGGATGGGGACCAAGGGCAGGATAAGCAATCTCTTACTGGTTTGACACTTAATCCTAGATGGCATTTTTTTTTCATTTCCCTTGCCAGGAGAAGCAGCAGGACAGTTTCGTGGGACTTGCTGCCCTCAGCACACGCAGTGGCTGCACTGCAGTCCCTGCCTGGGTCCTCGTGGCAGTGGAGCTGTGACAGCCCGTCAAGCCAAGGCAAAAAATATCTCCCCACCCACAGGAGTCATGAAACTATTTATGCATTATTTGTACTTTCATGTGATTTTTCTTTTTCCTCAAATAGTTTTACCCAGGAGAAGAAAGGAAGAGCAAAAGATATTTTCTCATTTAAAAATGTGCTACTAAGTTATAGACCATCATTCTAATAAGTTTAAGGTATATTTATTTACTGGGAAATAAGTACGCTTGTATATTTAACATAATTTGATACACATCAACATCTCCGTAACCCAGGACCGTCTGTCTTTCCAAGAACACAAACATTTCACTTTCCATCATCTCACTCAAACACATCACCTCAGTAAAAGGCATACAAATCTCCTTAATGGAATGCATGCAATTAGGGAACTGCACATGGCTGCTCGCATGAGGTGTGTCCAGAGAGGTACCCACAGTATCCACCCTTTTGTTGTTTGTTCACTCATTCCACCGCTCCATAACAAGAGGCTGTGACAGAAGCAAGCAGAGGGTGCATGGCAGGGTTTACTGATGAATTTAGGAGAGGCTGGAGCAGGCTGCATATACACAGCATTAAGTAAAATAACACACAGCACTTGAAGATGCAGGACCTCTCAAGACCAACTTTGCTCCACAGAGATCTCTCCTACTTAACCATGCACGAAGCACAAATAAAACCTCCCAAAAGAGCCCCCCACGTCTCTAGGCAATACTCTACACTGCTTTCTATGCAATCTTAGAATAAACCCAGCTGGAAATCATGAGGAACCCCTGATCAGAGGTACACTTGTTTTCTGTAGAAATCCATGCAAATAAATAAATCAGCATCTTATAAGCCTAATAAAATGTTAAAAGTGCTTCATATTCAAAAATAGTTCAGGGTTGTGATTCTCAACCTGCAACCCAGAAAAAAACATTTACATAATCAGTTTATCGAGGCATATTTTTGAAGAAAATTTCCATTAAAGTTCTGAATGTTATGTAATGACTGCTTAGAAGAGGATGATCTAAATATTCCTATGAAATGTTCTTTGCATTATTTATTTTGGACACTTAGATTTGCTCCAAGAGAAAAACAATAAACATTCCGGTGTCATAAGCTGACCAGAAATACTGTAAAAGCAGGTAAAATCTTGGGGGACAAATTGGTCAGACCATTTAATGCTGTAATTCACTCTTTAGGACAATATCTCAAATGTGTGCTCTGTTTTCAAAATGTCATTTTCAGGTTGGACATCAGGGAGAGAAAAGACAAGAGACTAGAGAAATAGTCATACAAAGAACACTTTTCAACTGCTTCTGTACTACATATTTTGGGGTATTTTTCAGCATTTTTCTTACTGCTTGACTACTTTAGATCCATGCTAAAGGAATAACACAGGCTTGGATATACCTTTCTAAGGAAAGAATGAAGAGGAAAAAGATTGAAATAAGGCATCCCAAATTTTCAAAGGGCCCTTTCTTCTAATCTATCTGCTTGGATAATGCGTCCAGAGTGGCATTTTGTAATGACAGCAACTTTCCAACAAATCAATAGTTATTTAATTCCCAACAAGCTCTCGAGTCCATTAAACCTGATTACATTCACCCATTTCAGTTGGGTGCAGTTATTTTTCCTACACCGGCACTTAATCTATAACAGGAACTTATGAGAACTTTCAAAAGCAATTTCAACATCAATCAGCATAGAGTGAAAGGCACGATTTGCTTGTAATTATTTATTGGACAGGATGGCAGAGGGTCTGACTGAGCTCTGGCGTCCGACCTTCACCCCCAAATTCTAATGGGTATGAAGGCCTGCTTGATGTGTCTCACTGCATAAAAAGCAGCCTCAGCTTGCACGTTCCACGAGACACAGCCTCCCAATACCTGATAATGGCCACTGTGCAATGTCATATTTCTATTTTAGACATATGTGCCTGATATTAAGCCTGAAGTGAAGAACACAACCCACAGTCTTCTATTACTGAAGGGACCTATATGGAAAACCATCTGTTTCATGCTCTGATTGCCCCTCTGTGCCAGCAAAGCATTGGAGAAAAGGAGCACAATGAAAATTTCCCTCTCCCTCACTAGCACAGCACAGCAATGCCCTGACACACATGTGTGTCTTGACCCAGTTAATACACAATATCTAACTGCTGCCACTCAGATGGCACAATTTTATCAGTGTTTAGAAATGTGATTTGACTTTCCCTAACGTCTTCTAATACTGTAAACAGCAGGATACTTATTGCTTAATTAGCATCTACACAATCTATCAAAAATCTCAAGTCTAACAATAGAAACTGCAGTAGCACCACTTTTTGATAAAAACAAAATAAAAGCAAAAGCAAACACAACAACAACCTAGCAGTTGCCAGCTGACTCCCAAATATACAGAACTCTTGCCCCATAGCAAGATCTTACACTTTGAGGGCTCAAAGGAATTAATGGGATGTGTATAAATATTCTTTGCAGGTGATATATTTCTAGACACACAAACCACAACCCCTTTTTCATTCCATGTGACACGTCACATATGAATTAATGCATATTTAACACTATTCCTATCTTCTTTGCTAAAACACTTAACCTAAACACATCATGGTAAGTTACTTTGTCTTCTGACCTGCCGTGGGAATGCTGACTCCCTCAGAAACCTAGAATGGATAGCAAATCCTCTGCCCTGTGGTCAACCTCGTGAAGCAAAGGCATGAATGTTAAACAGCAGACAAATCAATACAAGCAAATATAGCTCAACTACACCATTTATTCAGCCATGAGAGATGTCAATACACAGATTAGGGTGATCCATCTTTTTGATTTCCTACTGTCTTCTCACTGACTACATGAGAGCTTTTGCCTGTATTAAAAGTGTTTGCTTTCTCAACCATAAAAATTCCAATTATTGCTCTAAGTGCACTAGAGTTAAGTTGCTTGTTGGAAGCGGCCTTGCATTACCTGAACAAGTCCAGCGAAGTATGGTGCTGCCGGCAGAATCATTGGCACTCCATAGGGATGTAGCAAAACTCCTTGAGACGACAACATGGTTTAAGTGATAGTATTACTCCCACTAAAGCTAAACACATCAATTGAAAGTTAGGGGAAAATCTATATACCAACTTCTTCCAAACTCAGAGCTAGAACCAAATAACTTCTGTCAGGGGCAAAGCCCACATCAGCTGTAAAAAAAAGAAAAAAATTGACGTCAGCAACACTTAATGTTAAAATTTTCTTCAGAGACAACAGATAGAGACAACAGCTGCAAACCTAACTCTACCCAAAAAGGAAGGTGCTATTTTGGGACCAGCTTAAGTAACATGACTAGCCAACTACTCTTTATCAGTTCAGATTTTTAAGTACTATACACACAGAGACCAAATTCTGTACAGATCTACTGATTAGAAAAAAATTTTTCTATCAGTTCTGGCATTTACATGACAACAGTTACTATTAGAAGCCATTTTCAAAATACACATGATTGCAGAATTAGACATTTCCCTGTATATTTATAAGCTGTTAAACAATGTTCATCTGAGTGTGTACACTTAAGTCTGTTATACTGGGTACATACCCTTTTGATTCATTGTATTTCTCTTGTTTGTTTTGAGTACAGGAGCTAACTAATGCAAGCTAACTACTGCTATTAGTGTAAATTATATTTTAATGGTTTTTCTAACCTTTCACAACATCTATGTTGTTAAATTGGTCATAACTATTTTAAAAGAACACATTTCCCCATTAGACTATTTCAACTCTGTTCTCCAAACCAACTTATACTACTGATGTAAGAGACAAACGAGTGAAATTTAGGCTGGTTTCTTCCCTAAATCAAAACAGATTTCATCTTAAATGTACTACTTACAAAACATTCTCTTCCACAGCCCATTTTTACTTTAGACAAAACCAACTTAGTCATTAACACCTGTTTTATGTGCTATGTATCTTCTATTGCAGATGTAACTAATGACAAGAATTACAATTGAGCAAGGCTTTTTTATTTCAATAAAGAATTAGATACTTACAACTTCATGTTACAATTGAAATTAAAAAAAAAAAAAAAATTCTCCTACAGCCTCCAAATAAGCAGGGTGCTTCACACCACTAATTTCAGCTACTTGATTTTGTTGCATAATTACTTTTCCAGATAACTAATTGCAGACAAGATTTGATGTGATACTCAATTATTTAATGTCACATTTTGACCATCGCGGAAGGTTTTCAGTAATTGATTCTCGTGTATCACGGCGGCCGCGCTGCAGGATTTGGAGATCTCCCTCGGCAGCTGCCTGCTGGCCCTCCCCACTGCCAGCCTTACCCCACTGCTAACTTTAGATGTGGAATTGTGACCCTCGGTGATGCTCCCTGGAAAAGCTGCCAGTGAGGCCAGCAATTGTCACATGATGAAGGGATGTTTACCCCACTCCATCTCCTGTTTCAGAACCACTTTGCTTTCCTGTTGGGGATGATGCTGTTCCCGCTGGTTAGCTGACTATGCTTAGCTACAAAACCCATTTCTTGGTCTTCTCTTGTTAAGGAGGAGAAACTCTGCGGTTTAATTATCAAGCAGGCTGACACAACGTGGATTTTTTTCAAAAGATTGTCATAAATTCCAATACAAAAACCAGTCACTAACTTTCACAGAGAAATATATAAATAAAAAGTATATATGAGAAAGCAAGTTGACATCACAACTCACTTAAAAATGCTTAATTTCTAAAAAAAAAAAGTTCATTTTAACTATTGCCTGTTTGTTTCATTTAGCAGAGTGAGATGCATTTGAAAAGAAAGTAGATTTCTTTCACCCAGGAATGGAGATTATAAAATGGATTCTGCAAGCTTTACTCAAAGGACTCCAGTGGGACAAGTGACATAAATACAGACTGTTAAATTGCTGTGTAAAATACCTGTCAGGTTTTTTGTTTCAGCATGTATGCATTTGATAAGATGCTAGAAAACCTGAGGAGGAAGATTTGTACAGGGAAGCACAGGCTCAAGGGAAACTTTTCTGTGATCTATTTTGGGACAGATTTTTTTTTTTAAGATTTTCTTTAATTATTTTGGCACAAGGCAACCTGCTGATGAAATTTCCTGATGACACAAAGTTGGAAGGTACTGTCAAGACTGAAAAGGATAAGGATATTAAATAGAAAAGTGCTAAGTCTTATGGGCTTCGTTAATAGAAATGGGATGGAATTCAATAATACAAAATGCAAGATCATGCTCCTCCTAATAAACTTCAGAGCTAAACTCAGGAGGAAGAAAAGCAGGATCTCATTGCATCTGTTTAAAGAATTTGAGATGCTAGTGAGATGCAAAGAGGAAAAGGAAAATTAGCAGTATTTCTTAATTTTAATTCTCGATTAATTTTTTCATTTCTTAGAGGTACTTCCAACAAAATACACATTAAAATTAAAAAAAAAAACAAACCAAATTCAAATACAAACACTGTAGAGAAATGCCTTTTTGTGTTCAGGGGAATGGAACAACTATGTTGCAACAGGAACCTAAATTTGATTTGTTTATCCCAGAAAAGCAATCTGTGAATAGGGAAGAAAACAGTAGGAGGAAGAGACTGTCTAAGCTAAGGACAATCCTGACACTCTAAAAATCAAGAAAAACCTAGTTAAGAATAAATTTAGGCTGAACATATTTTTTCAAGTTCGGGGGTTTTTTTGAAGTATTTTGGTCTTGTCTAGTGAGGGTCTAGAACAGCCTTCCAAACACACAGTAACAAAAAAAGGGTGGCTTGTAACAGTCAATTATATAATGCAAACAGTAGTGGTAGTGTGAACCCAGCAACTTCCAGGAGGACCCTTCCAAGTCCTTTCCAAGCCATATAATTATTCCAGGATAATAAAAACATCAAATGCCTAAGCAGCCCTGCCATTTTCTACATTGCAAACAGTAACAGACAAAAACAATCTCTGAAAATAAACCATATTTACCTGCTTTAACAAAAGGATGCTTTGCCTTGCCTCACTACAACAACATGCTTCTACAAGTCTAGGTTTGGGGCACTCCAAATCCAAGCTCTGACTGGGTGGCTGGGCTCTGTGATGGTGTCTCCCATGGGTGCACCACTACCTAAATTCACACAAACCTCTGTGAATCAGAGCCCCAGAAGCACAACAGAGCTTCACTTGCGTCTCTGCCCCGTGCCAAGCTCGGAGCTTATGCCAGTGCCTCTGCATCAGCTCCACTGCTCCAGACCAACACATCTGTTCTCCCCTCCCTGCCACACCACAAGGAAATCTGACTTGAGTTTTACAGCTCACCCTTAGTTAGTACCAATGGTCATTCCTGTTCTGCAAGGATATGTTGAATAAATGAAATTTGACCACAAAGAGTGCTGAGGACTGAGACAATGAGCCAGGAGAGTATTCATTAAGCTGAGAGTTCTGTTTCACTTCAGCAGGACCTTTAGCATAATTAAGGTCAAGCATGGACCTTAGCACTTTTGGGAGGACAAGGCCAGAAGGGTGGGGACATGTGCATCAAGCATCTCTCTGATGTCACTGATGGTGATGGCACCTACTTCCTGCCCGCTGCAGGGTTCCTCCTCCCTGCAAAAAATTAACTGTGTCTGTGGGTGGAAAAGGGGAGATCATCTATTTTAAACAACTATACAGCTTTCGTTTCCATTACGTTCTAGAAAATTGTAATGCTGTTAGGAAAAAAAAAAAAAAAAAGGCAAACTAAATCATTTTCAGTGTGCTCATGGAGGGTATGTTACTTTCAGCTGTTTCCAAACCCTACAGATTTTTTTTCATTAAAACTTTTCATGGATTTTCCAAAACTGGAAACTGATTTCAGCAATGAGAGAGGAAAGAAGAACAAGAAAAACACATGAACACTAGCTTTATATGTAAAATGCATATACACAAATAAAACTCACAATTTTCTTTGTTTCAGTGATGGAGAACTTTGCTAAAAGGCAGGTTTTGTTAATGAAAAGCTGATTTTAAAGGTGAAGAGCATAGGTTAAGCAAGCTAAGGGAGGAGTAGAAGGTCACAAAATTTCTAAGTCTTTCAGGCCCAACAACCTAACACCACCATCTCATGTTTTAGCACAGAACTGAAGCTACTGACAGGAGTGCTCTAATAGCAGTTTCACTGAGGACTTGCTAAAAAGTCATTTAAATAGGAAGGAAACAGGGACTGCTGTACAGTATGGATGCACAGATACAGCTAGAAATATGCCTGAAAACTGAACTCATTCAGGCACAGCAAGAAAAATGAAAATGGTGCAAGAAAGACCGTAGTTTTTAGCCCACATACATATAAGGTGTAAGTGGCACATTAGACAATGACTAAAATACTTCCCCAGGCAAAAGCAGATGCCTAAGGTTTGCTATGGTACAAGGTTAAAAAAAAGGGACTTAAGCAACTTTCCTGGGGCCACAATGCCTGGAAAAGACAGATCCCTGCAATGCAGTCATCAGCCAATCAATGATGTATGCTCTAATCAGATTCTGACAGAAGTAATCTATTTAGACCATCTTTCTGCCAAATAATTAATTCTTCTTAATGCCCGTATCTACAAAATACCACAAACAATAGTTCTTCCAAATGCTGCACAACACCAATGAACTTCAAATAATTTCTACTTCCTTCCAACATTCCTATCTCTCAGACCATAAATAATTCAGGTACCACTTTGGCAGCCTCTTCATAGTTTATGCTATGTCATATTTGATTCTTTTAAGTTCAAGTCTCCCATTTCTGGCCACCTTTCCTATTCTCCAAATGATCTCTGTTTTCTCTTTAGGGTTCCTCAGTGGTTTTCTGGTGAAGGAAAACCCCAAAACGCAAAGGATTAATTGGTTTCCAAGTCTCCTGATAATTTCCCTCATCCCCAGCAACTTTAGATAACTGTTTCTAAAAAAGTATTACCAGGCACCAGCACCACACACGCTCTGAAAGAGAAGGTGATCGGGCATTCAGGGAAATACCTATAGGCAGAAAAAGCTGTCCTGCACAGCTGCTGACACCTCTGTAACTGCTGCACTTGTCTTCCAGATTATTGCCACCTTTCTGCAAAAGCCATTTAGGGCCAAAGGCTCTTCAAGAGCACCAGAAGCACCACCCAGAGTTGCCCCCATCCTCAGCTGCTGAATTTTCTGCTCTCCTCTGCATGAAGTACGTGTAGGAGCTGTTCATGCCAGGTACCCATTCCCCAGCCAGCTCCTCTCACACAGAACAGCAGAGCCAAAACACAGCACGGATATTTTACTGACTCCTAAAGCAGAAAATGTCACTTATACAAATCAAAGGTGTCTGCTAGTCTCATACTGATAACTAACATGGCAGATATTGTCGGGGTTGTTTGAGTTTATTCAGCATCTCAGTTCGTGCCAGAGAATAGTACAAGGAACTAGAAACTATTTAAAACTGGGAGAAACTGTCTTTTCTAGCACATGCGATACAGCACATTTCGAATTAACACATTTTTCTTCTGAACTTAAAGTTTCCATTTAAAAATTACATCAGCATCTAACAATTACATTTGCTCTTAGGAGCACGTTAAAAACTAGCAGCAGGTCAGGATGCACCCAGCCGATTCTTCAGTCAAAAAACAACCATGCTTCAGTTCCACTGAAGTTCAAATTTTAGCCATTTTCTTTTAAATATACAGTGATAGTAAGTTTGGGGATTTCAAAGATAAATAAGATACAGTCCTGCAAAATACAAGAGCTTCAGACAAACTGGGAGAAGTTGGGAAACATATTCGGGAAACTATTTGTAACCCTAGAGAAATTAAGGCTTTTAACTTGTATGCCAATTGGCCTTGCAGCATTTGAAATGCAGTATTTCAGTAAGTGTTGGTTTCTGAGAACACAGCCAATCTTTTCCCCTCTGGTTTCAACTTCCTTTCTTATTGTCAGTGCTGTGCACTGAGTCATGGGCTGCTTTAGTATCTCACTGGCTAAAGAACAGTGTGTTTACTTTGCATTTCTTTTGGAATGCTCCCACAAAGATCATTTCTTTCTCTACCTGCATTACCCCAAAACACATCTTTTTACCACCTTTATCCAGTACCCATCATCCCCCTCAAAGGCTCACTTCAGCCTATTCCTACCCAAGCTACTACTGTCAACAACTCAAAGATGAATATTCTCTTTGCCTTGCCTGGACTATTGTGCTCCTTCAACTCCTCACCAAACTCCAAATGGCATCAATGCTTTCTCCTGAAATTGCCTGCTACTGGCTAAGACTCTCTATAAACATCATCAATGCTCTCTTCCAGCCCGTAAAACCTCCTCTCGCCAGAATGCCACACAAAAACACTGACTGGGGGATGAACTGACTGTCTAGTGGCAAGGTGACCAATATTCCTGTTCCTCTGAAGGTCAACTACACATTTGTATCCATCTCTGACTGTAAATTCCTTCCAAGAGAATCACATCTGGTACAAAGATCACCACAAAAAAAGCAATTAAAAAGAACGCACACACACTTAAAAGATATACACCTACTTAGCTTCACTTTTCCCAGAACTCTTGAAGGCAGACTTGCCCTATTCTACATCCTGAAAATCCTCAGTCCCTGCTTGGACTGGATTGCTGAAAGATAAGTATTTGTCCCCTGACAGCAGGGAGAGCGATTTACCCTTCAGTGAGTAGCAAGACACATTCACTTACATAGGTGATAAATGCATGCTACAGAGAAGAAGCAGGTTAAAACTGGAGTTTAGGGATCCCCCAGTGCCTGGACTTCCCCTGGGCTACCACAGAAACATAAGGACCTGTCATCATCTCTACATATCAAGGCACAAAGGCCAAGAACAATGTGCAAACAACTACCCTCTGAAAAATAACATCAAATAGATATAGGTGTCTTTTAACCTAGCTGCACTATTAGTTAGAAAGATTCTGCATCACAACCAGATTTTTTATCCCAGCATTTGTGTCAAAATTAAAGCAGGATGAATTTGGAAACTTCAGTTATTTAATGTGCTGTGCTCTGCACACCCTCGGAAAAAGGGTGACGTTCGACTGCAAGGTGCCACACAGAAAATAGTCTCCTAAAGCTACAAAAAGGGGTGGAACACACCACCACGGGCCTGTACAATCATATTTGTGCAGAAGGCTTCTGTGTGTGCCTCCAGTTGGTCCTGGATCACTCAGAACAGTTAGCTACAAAACTGGAGGAAAATACTGTTGCTTTAAGCACCAAGAGCTGATTTTGACAGGCAGACATCACAACTTATTCCCAGCTCTGAAGATGTGTTACAAAGCCCTGCACTTTGTTTCTTCTGCCTTAGTGAGCACTGCATTGCTTTCCTTCTCTTGCAGAGTTCCATGCTGGCTTCTATTACATAACTCTTATCAGCTGGATAGCTGTACCAAATCAGTTGAATTTTCCCTGTTGGCCTCCTTGAGAACACACTCTCTCCCATCTCCAGGCTACTTCAGATATCTTTCACTACTCTGCTCTTGAGATTATCTGCATTTTCTAAACCAGCTGAGATTAGCCTCCAATCCATGAGAAGTTAAGCAGCTTAGAAAATTTTGTATGAAACAGAGAACACTTTCAAGATCTCATGCTTGCTTGATATCATGCAGCTACATAGATTAATTACTGTAAATTATGTGCATCTTCCACTTCCACAAATGATAAACAGTATCACATACATCTTTATTGAAGTGTCAGGTTCTATGTATTTCACAAAATACATATTAGAATCATGCTTGCATATATATCTTCCTTATTCTCATTTATTCTTCTGTGTGCTGAATGCAGGATGACCAAGAAATGTGTATTTTTTGCATGTATTTTGTCAGCAGGTAAGCACAGGCCATGATCTTCCCCTTAGGGCACATTCATTTGCAAATACAGACAAACAACAACAAACACATTTTTCTTTGCCAGTCAGGAACAGACTGACTCTAACCAACACCCACTCTTAATGAACCCAAGGGATATACCCAAGCCATGCCATGAGAGACCTTCTTCCTTTCCACACAGGATTTTTGGCAATATCTGAGCACTCAGCCAGTCTCAGTTCAGGGCCATGTTCTTATTGGCACCAACCAACACCTAAAGAGGGTCCCAGGAAGGCAGCCCTGTGTTTCAGAAGAGACAAACCACCTGCCTGTCACTGTCACCTCCCAGGCTTCAGTCATGTGGAGATGACAGAGATGACAGGCAGTCACATTTTTATTACCAAACCTGGTCAAACTGACTTTTCTTTATTGGTGTAGTCAGGCTACTCTAACTATTGTATCACAGGAAGCTATGACTTCTTCTTGACCCCAATTAGCACATTCATTATTCATCAAAGTACAGTTTTCATTTGCTTCCCTTGGGAGCAGCAGAGTATCACTGTGAGAATCTTTCAATACAACTTCACCCCCTTAATACACTCAGGATTTGCTGACAAGTAACAGCTACTTATTCCCCCGAGTCAAGTTCATATTAATAGGACTGCACAGTGAATCATGAGATGGTATTAAACCCTGCCTCCTGCCTATATAAATACATCATTCAAGCACCCTACCATGCCAAGTGCTATGGCTTGATTGCAGAAACCAGCATAGGGTAGATATCCTAAGTGAGCAGGGTGCCTTGGAGAAACAACCAATTCAAACCCCAAAATAATAAAGACCCTATAGGTCTTTAAAGGGATCAGAAGGAATTTCTGCTCACTACTGACAAGTTTCATATTCTCAAGAGATAAAACATCAAGACTTGAAGGCATTAGATGTAATGTAAGCCATAACTCAGCTCTATTCAAGACACTGGCAATAGTTTAAGTACTAAAGTTTTGACCATGAGCAAGGAGCATCTAAGGCAGGCAGGATTTGACTGAAAGCATTAGAAAGCTCAGCTGATAGGAAGTTTGCCTCCAAATCTGAATGGCAGAAGGTTGAGAAAGCTTTTTCAACTTCATTGCTACTTAATGTCTGAAGTCAATTCAGTCCCACAGATATTTCCTAGCGCACATGTTTGGTGACACACCTAGTCCCATGTTTAGCAACTCAGTACCACTCCTAAACTCAGTGTGGGGTCTTATCCAGGCCAAGCTAAAACCTGGCTCTCCCTGAGATGGTCACATCTCTCCTGCCCCCCAGTTTGAGGGTCTGGGACTGAAGCCAGACCACTGTTAGTGGGATTGCTCTGGTGCTCTCTATAGCCACCTCTGTGTAAAGTGCTGATACACAGGAGAACTAATTTGAAAGAACAGAATTCCCTGGATTAAGCTTCAAGAAGTCTTCCTGGTGACATAGTAAAAAGATCTCACCTGAAAAAAATCACATCACAGGTTTACTTATCGCCCCTCTCCTAAGACCTATTAAAAATATTCTACTTACTCATTACACATTCTACTCCCACATATTCTTCAGCAATCACACTGGGTACTGAATTCATGGGAACACTTAATTTCTAATGTTGTCTCACACAACTTTCTCAGGACAATGCAAAGCTAGGGGGAACATGCTACTGCTCAGAAAAACAGAAGAAGAGAGAAAGCACCTAAGATCAGAAAACCAGAAACCCATTGTATCAGTGCCAGATGGTGAAAGCCTTTCCTGCCACCCACTTCTTTATTTTTGTCAATTCCATTTGATATTAGAAGGGAACAGAGAAAGAAAGACCTTTTAAATCTCACCTTCATTTAGGTTTTAATCAACCTGTGCCAGTGCCCTTGGAAGGGATCAGCAAAGGACTGGGATAAAGTTGTGCAGGAAAGGACAAAAGAAGTGGATTATTTATATTTTTATTGAAATGAGTGCTTTAGTGAATACTTAAGTTATTAGTTGGACATTAGTAAGAGTTTTATTGTTGCAAGAAGTAAGACAAAGAGTAAGTACTCTCCTTCTAAGACCTCAGAAGTTGTCAGTTCTCCTGCAGTGCAAGATCAGGGGATCAGACACTAAAAATTGAACTCAAACTCTTTGACTGAGAGCATCTTACCTTCTCTCAAAAGTTTTTCAATAGTGATTTGTTCCTAACCAGAAGGAATTAAACATTTGATACTAATTAGTAAAGAACTAAACCACCAAAGTACATATGGACTGAGCACCAGGAATAAATAAAAACAAGAAATGTAATATTCCTCTACAAGCTTTAAGTTGTTCAGCAAACATGAACTGTACAGGAGGTTCGTAAGACAGACCTGATTTTGCACATCTGGATTATAAATGCTATTAGTGGAACATCTATAAATGCTATTAGTGGAACATCTCTCTTGCATTGCACTGACTGAAAAGCACTCCATAGCTGCTTCTACAGAACTGTCACATTTCAGGATAATTAATGAGTAAACTGGGACTAGTGAATTCTTACAGAAATTATTTTCAAAGGTTTTTATAATTACCTCATTTTTTTTCTTAGAGATAGGTCTTCTTCACAGCCTCCTTTCTAGGAAGTTTGAGTGACCTCGTACCATTGCCTAACAGTATTTGTTGTTTTCCACTGATCTACTTGGCCATTCATGGTCAAAAAACTGAATTTACTGATTTATCATCAACTCTTCAGCCCTAATTAGACCTTTAGGATCTCATGAAGAAAAACACTGAAATATTTTGTGCTCCACAGCCCTAACTCCTTGTGAAGCTCTGAGAGTAACCAGTGCCCATCATTCTCACAGATCAGATGCTGCCTGCTCTAACTCTGCTTCCTTAACAGAGCTGAAAATAGATTTCCCTTGGAGTTTTTATAGAGTAGTTTCAAAGTTCATTTTCTTCTGGAAATGGGCACACACAACTCGTACAATTTTAGTGCAAATAAACACTTAAAATGATTCTTGAGCAAAATATACAGGAATATGATGACAGAAAATGCACATTCACTGTACGATGCATTAATTTCACAGCAAAGCCAAGGCTAACATTCTCAGCAGAAGTCAATAAACTGATTTATCCCAGCAGAAATTCTAGTCCTGCTTTTTTCACCCTGGAAAATCCACGTCTGCATCACATGCCAGAAAAAATGCTCCCTTCCTGTGCAGGCTTCTAGAGACACCTGCCTGGGTTGTTTGGTCCCAAACAAACACAAAAGTTTGCTTATAATGAGCACTTCCTAAGAGACCCACCCTGTCAAACTTAGTCATAGCTATTAGAGAAAATAAAAAATAAAATAAACAAACAAATAGTTCCTCCCCCATCCACAGTAGATTTCTGGAAACGTCTTGAAAACAGAGAGCAGCGCCCTGGCATTCCTTCAGGGCCCACAGTGGGACACCCAATGCCACCTCCCTGTTGCAGCAGAGCCATCCCAGAGCACAGCACACAGGATTGTGTCCAGATGGTTCTGGAATAACCCCAGTGAGGGATGCTCCACAGCCTCTCAGGGCAATCTGACCCAGAGCTGGATGCAGTACTCCAGGTGGGGTCTCACCAGAGCAGAGTTCATGTTCAAAGGATTTTGAACAACTTTATTCCAATGGAAAGCCTGCATCCTTAAGTCAGGCTCATTGGATTAAAAACATTTCCAGAGCCTCAGAAGCCCTGCTGTGTGAAGCTGCAGCTCTAGAACTGTGGGCAGTAGCAGCTCAGGAGCCGTGAAAATATTACAGACTCATGTTCTCAAACATTTTTAATAGGTGACTTTCTGCAATGATAAACGCTACAGAAAGTCTAATTTTAGGATCTGTTCATCATTTGTGTCTGGAACATTTTCTTCTACATTTTGAGGCAAAAACAAATCACATGCTGGGTAGTTGCAATCTTTCAATGATGTGCCTTAATGCACCCAGATACAGTGGAGTGGATACCAGCGTTACATAAAGAAACTGGAAACAGTTGACAGGTACACAAAACAAAAACAAAATTAAAGCAGATTAACACCCAAGTACCCTTCCATCAGGAAATCCATTTGCACAAGAGTCAAGTTCTACGGAGTCATCCCCCTGCTCGAACAAGTTCTCTTGCCCAGGGTGCACTGAGGGATGCTCTGCCCTGAGTAAGACCTAAAAGCCAAAGCAGTTTGAACCTTGCCTTTCCCCAGCTGATGTTCTGGTAACAGCATAAACCTTTACTCAAAAGTAGTTCAAGATATCTAATGATGTTTCTGTCTTAATAGTTTGTCAGTAGCTGTTTCAGTAATAAATGAAAGTTAATGCACACTTCTAATTTCTCTATTAGCATTCAAAACTCAGACGCATTATTTCAATATAAAACGTATGGCGAAATCAAATTAGTAGTGGGAAAATTAAGTCAACTCATAGAGAAACTAGAAATTCACTATTAAATAAAAACTGCCAAGGATCATCACTTTTTTTTTAAACGGAATAGCATATATCCAATCAAAATAAAAGATTAGTGTGCAAATACTAGACAACTAATTACATAATGTACCTTTACAAAATTACATAATATGGGTGCAGCTTATTTCCCTGTTTGCTGTTTGAAAAATAGATTGTTTAATAACCCATCAAAGCTATCTGTAAACCACGGCAACAATAGAGCAGATGTTGACTGTTGTCTTGTGCCTCACAGACATAATTAAATACAATGAAACACTCACGCACCCAAATAATGGAGGACAAACAAATACAGCAGTGCTGCTCTATAAACACAAACCTCATTTACTGGGCACCTGCCTTATATTAATCTGTGATATTTAAACCAGGGAGGAAAACAGAAAGGAAGGTATTTATTTGCCTTCAGACCACAAAAACTACAAACAAAAAATTCCTCTGAGTATTAAGTAGCTGTAACTTCTGCAATACTGAATCCCACAAAACTCAAAAGGAATTGCCTTTTCTGTTGTGACCAGGACAGGACAGTTATATTTCCTGTATACTGTACCCAAATCTATGACTCTGAATGGCCCAAACAGGCTAAAAATATTGTGCCTGCTGTGTCACAAAGATGCCTGTGTAAAACCAGGTTCCCTTTAATTGCAAAACACATTCCCTGCAATTATTTCCTATTCCCAACCTTCTTTGAAAGGGGCAACGGAAAGCAAAGATGAGGTTCCATAACTATCCAACCAAGTGATTTTCTGCTGGGACAATATCTTACAACATTATTTAATACTCCAGTTCACATTGAAATTTGAGAGGTTTTTTTTTTTAAAAAATCCTTCTTTATCTTAATGTCTATAATCAAATATACATATTTTCATTCATAATATCAATATTAAGCCACTATTTGAAAAGGATAATTATGTAAATCAATACAAAATTAAGTACCTAACCCTGCAGCTGCTATTAACAAACAAAGTTTCCAGGCAAAAAAAAAAAACTTCAAAAATTATCACTCACATGTATTGTAGAAGAATATAGAATTTTTTTTTAATTAGAAAAAAATAAGCTAAAATTATAATATTTAGTAAGTGTTATTATTTGTTTTTATTTTAGGCAGAGAATATAACACTGCTTTGCTTACTGCAAATGTATTTTGTCTTTATATTTCATTTAGTTATTTCTAAGAAATAAGGCAGAATATAATGTGATCTGCATCTCTTCATGATAATAAAAACATGCTAGTCTCCTTCCACAGACAACACCATAAAGCATAAATCCAAATGGAAAACAAATGGAAGTATAATGCCACTGTGAAGCAAACCAATCAACCCTAAAACAGCTGAGATAGATCTCATCCAGTAGTTCATTCATTCTTTATAGAAAAGAAATGAAAATATTCCTAGGTGTATCAGATTAAAAAAAAAAAGAAAAAAAAAAAAACCAACAACAACCACCCTCAGCAGCTCTGAAAGGTTGTAAAGCACTAAATTCCTTTGATTTATGAGGCAGCGTCCACCGCACTGAGCAAAACAACTCAGCATGCCAGGACCCTTTTCCCTGAAATTCCTTTATTAACACACCCTGGCTCTGCGAGTGAACAAAAGCAGTGGTGCGGGGTGTATAAATCATTAATACTCTGCCGTGCAATGGCTGAATTTCCTGTGTGAGCTGGGAAGCCTTCCTGCACAACAGGGATTTTGGGCTTGGAATTGGCTGCTATGAAATGTACTTCATCATCTGCCGTGTTTGACGCTTCCCAATAGCTTTGTACTTTTCCTCTCCTTTTTCTCCCCCAAGCCCAGCAACTGCAATAGAAATTTATTGGATTTTATGTCTGCAAATAAAAGGAAGAGAAAAGCAGGAAAGAAGCGAGCAAGCCCATTTAGAAGCAGAATCTTTTTGCCTTCATTTAAAGATAGGTTGCGTGCAAATAAAATCCAGCACTAACAAATGAATTCGGTGTTTTTGTAATTTTTAGTTTACCACACTAAACTGGAAAAAAAAAAAATCTAATCAAAAAGGGTTTACCCTTTAAAAAAATCAACTATCACTAAAAATGTGTCTCCTCTCCAAATTAAGTAATTTTCTAATGGACTATTTATTTATTCATTTTAAGAGCAGGCAGCAAGAAGGGCACAGGAACTCCTGAACTCTGCTGTTGCTTTGTTTTTACTTTTGGTGTATCCAAAAGCTTTCCAAAGAGCAACAGGCAATTTCATGTGCACATGCCAAGCCTGGTATTCCAAGCTAAGCTGGAAGAGATGGTATCAAAGGGGAAGGGAAAAAATAAACCAAGCCCTTGGAAATGCAGTCTGTGAATGCTCCTGTATTTTTGCAGCAAGACACACTGAACTTGGGCAGGGAATATCACAGCTACTTACCTTGCCTCTGAGGTACATGCAAGACAACAACAGCAAAGTCAAATGCTTTTCCAAACTTTGAGATGAAATAGCAAGCAAACTTTATAAAACATTCTGCACTAAAACGCTCCTTTTGGGGCTAAACTTGGGAAAACTAAAAAGCACGGCAGACAGAGGAATGCTGAAAAAGCAGTCTCAAACCATATGCTACCCATCAGGGAAAATGACACACATTACAAAGGTAACTGAGGATACAATCAGTCTTCCAGCCAGGCCAGAGCACGATTCCAAAGGTATCCAGCATCAGCACCGCCGACAAACACATTTATCGCCTTCTGAGCCGTAAATATTTAAGACACTTGGAATGCTGCTTTGCAAAAGTGAACGAGCTGAAGTCAGAATAGGGAAACATTCCAGTGGGCCATTTTACACTTCTGCAGCCATCCAGCAGACTCAAGATTACAGGAATAAGCCTGCAATGCATGCAGGAGTCCCTCTGCATTACACCATAATGACATTCTGAACGGAAATAAATGAAGCCCCTGCAGTGCTATTCTGTCAGCTTTTGAAAGTAAATAACTTCACTTCTGACAAGACAGAGACATTTTTTTCCTCCTCCTGCCACAGAGCATTAATTGAGCCATGCAGCCATGTAACATCCCAGAGACAGGACTAACACATGACGGGGGAAAAGCTTAAGGAGGGGACACTCACTGAATATATGGGCTGCCTAACTTCTTTTCACCCCCAAATTTTCACACCAGCTCTGTTTTGGCAGAATTTTCTTCTCAGGGAGAACTTGTAACCTTGTTTTTGCGTCCCTTTACAGTGGTAACTGTAACTTATTTCAAAGAAGTACTTTAATTTCACACTGCCTCATTGTGCTACTAGGAAATCATAAGCTTATATTTTAAAACTTCTTATCTTTCCTTGTTTGTAAATTAAGCTTCACACCCATCATCAAAATCTCTAATTAACAATTTCACACATACAAGACTTACTATCTACAGCAGAGATAATGATGATTGCTATAAAACAAAACGTTATGAGAAGCAAAAGAACCAAAGAAGTCAGCTTCAAAACTACATAATAATAAATATTAGTGTAAGTCAGTAAGGAATCGAGGCAAGGCATGTAAAACCTTAAAAGCAAGCCACAAATATATATGAGACGGCAGTATGAAAGCAATGTACAGTTAAAAAAATTCATATTCAAGACAGTATAGTTAGGAAGAGCAACAACTTTTGCTGCATTTTGAAATAAAGGGTTAAAAGCTAAATTTAAAGTTTGCCTAAGAAGAAAGCACTTGCATTCTTATTCGTGAGTACCTGAACATCTTAAGTATTTCAGTTTTGAAGTACCACATTCTTTCTTTCCATATCTGGAGGAAAAAAGTAAAAATCAGTGACTCACTGTGAACAAAAAATAATTCACTGAATGCTTCAGTTCTTACTACAGCATCTAATTTTGATTCTGCCTGTGTTCAACACAACGAGAAAGAGCAGGATCAAAACACTGCGAGATCTCTCCACAGCTGGAGCCTGCTCTAGTGCAAAAGACCAAAGGCCCAACTACAACTAGGCAGGAGAGCACAGACATTAGATATGCTATTTTCTCTAATTAAATTCACTGGGCTGCTGCACTGACAGAGTGGGAGGGGAAGCAAAATGTAAAAGAAGTCAATGGTGCTGCACTAGGCAACTCCGAGGGAAATGAGCAACGCCAGCAAAGAAATGACAGGAGGTTCTCAGGAGAGCTCTTGCACTACACATCACACTTTAAAACTGATAAATCAATCGCACATGCAACTTTAAAAGGCAGGAAAGCTTGAAGGATTCTTAGAGGGTGTTGACTTCTCCTTTCCACCAACATTATTCTAACTCTATAAAACAAGGTGATAAATTCCAGTGTCACAATTTTTATCACTTTCATTTTATACCACCTATTAAATGCTTCAAAAATATTTTTAGCAGAATTAATATTAACATGATCATAGTACTTATTTACCAACTCAGAACTACACACATTGAAAACAAACAAACAAGTCAGTCCAGTTTTGAATGGCTATGGTCAAAAAAATCTAAACAAACTGAAATATCTACTGGGTGCCCTGAGAAAAACCCCTGCTTACATAACCACCACACACTTTCCTTGGTACAAAATACCACAACACTTTTTTTTTTTTCCCCAGAAAATACCCATCCACACACATATTTAGCAAACATTAATGAATGGGAACAACTTACAAATAGCTCACAAGAGGTCACTTAGAAAAAAACAATGGTTCTAAGCCAAAAATATTCACCTGCTCCTGTCACATGGAAGCTCCTTTGCAAATGCTCTTGCTCTTATAGTCCAAAGCAGCAGGCAACCTTCTTAAGAGATTCTTCTGGTTTGTTGAGGAGTTTTTGTGTCTGGAGTTGGTTTTCCCTTTTTTTTTTTTTTTTTTTTTGGTTGGGGTTTTTGTTCTCCTCCTTCTAGTATTTGAAGAGGGGAGTACTTCACTAAAGCACTTCCTCTTGCTTTTGTAAGTGACTGACCTTGTTTGACAAGGCTGGAGTTAAATGCCCCAAACTAGCTCTTGTTCAGAATGAGAGCTGCTACAGCACTTGATCTCAAAGCCACTTCTCATTAGCCTCTGGGAAACCACAGAGCAGCTCTTGGGAGACAAAACGATACATAAACATGGAAACTGTGCTTCAATCACAGGTGGAGTCTTACATAGCAGCTTCCGAGTTTATTGGTGAATGCCAAACGATCTTATTTACCCTGAGCAGTATAAACAGCAAAACATCATCCCTGAAATCCGCAATACCAGCAACTCCTGGATGCAACAGCTGCACTCCCACCTTTTGAGGTCTGTTTGATTCATACACTGAAATTCCCTAGGAGTGCCACAGTGCCCCCTTAGGTAAAAAGGCAACCCCAGGATATGGTCTGTAGTACAGCAGTTCCTCTTTTGTTTTCACAGAGTACCATAATCTGTCTGACATTGCACAGGCTTTTAGCCTACACATATGAATAAACAAGCACCATGTTTCTCTTGGGGCAGTGAAGCTGGTTAAATGAATCAGAAAACCCTGAAAATATTGCCTACCCTCAGTCCATCAGCTACCGGACAATTATTCAAGGCCCAGCTGTAAGAAAAACAGATGGTGAATGAGCATTAGTACCGTGGACTTCCTTGCACTCATGCAGTCATAAGCAGAGTTTGTACGTTCTCACGTGAAAATTGCCATGAAATAGCAGAGAGAGGAAGAAAATCGTGCAAGGACTCCAATTTGTAAGCTAACAGATGCTTAAAATTTTCAAGAACTAAAGTCAGATTAGCTGATTTTACAGGAGAGCCACAGAGTGAGTGAGTACTATAAATGGACTAGGCAAAGAAAGGCAGTGCTCTCATGATTGGTTTAAACAGTGTCACAATAAAACATCAGTTACTGAATTCAGCTGACATCCCTGAACCTTTGAAGAGTCACCGAAGTATTAAATGCAAAACCAGCTACTTAGAACTGTAACTGCAATGGTGACATTCAGCAATTGATGTGCTTTTGCTCTATTAAAAAAAAAAGTTAAACTGTATCCGGGAATTGTTTGAAATGTTCATCCATTCAATTCTTTACACAATTTTAGCACAAAGATAATCTGTTCTAATCCTTATTCCATTATTGACACTATTGACTACATCAATTGAAAATGCTACCAAATAAATCAACGTTGAATTAAGCCATGAAGAAAGAACGTGATAAAAAGACTTTCAGACTCCTATAAATCATCAGATCCAGAAGCATGACACAAGTAACTGAGAGGGGAATTCAGCTTTTCTCCATAGTCATAATGCTTAAGGCCCAAATAAAATTACACTAATTTACCATGTAAGCAATAATGGAATAGCTGGGGTAGAGATGGAGGTTTTGTTGGTTTCTGCTTTGTTTTCATGGTGGATTCTTTTCATCATTGATATGAGAGCTGTACCATGAACTACTTTGTTAAAGACAGAAAAGGTTGATATTGAAGTTTCAGTTCAATTGTTTTCGATCTGTGAATGTCCACTATGAGCAATTGCTCCATTTAAGAGGAATTACCCTTTGTACAAACCACTTCACTATTTAAAACAAAGCACATCTATCATCATTAGACAGAAAAAAAATTACCAATTTTAAAATAATGACAGCAGAACTGTACACTATGACATGGAATATTCCATGATGTTTCGAAACAGGACTTAGTTTTGTTACTTTACTCTGAAAACACCAACAGAATAACCAGGAAAACACAGACCATGGGAAACCACCAGTTAACAGAACTAATATACCTGAAATCACAATTTACCATCAGTCAACGTTTTGCTGCAAAAATTACTTCAGGCCAGCTTTTGATGCAAACTTGTGGTCAGAAATTGGGTTTTGCATTGACGTGTCACACTAAAGGGAAGAAAAGGAAATGGATGCATGCAGCATTTCTAACCCCACAAAATGCTACCAAAGGATAGGGTGCACTACAAATCCAAGTTCCCTTCTCCTGTATCTTTAGCTATTGACACTAAGGAAAATTCTCACCCAAATGCATCGACACTTTCCCAGCTGACCCTGTCCTTACAGTGACTCAGTGAAAACTCCCAAGGCAAAGCCCCACATTCTCCCTCTGTTCATTGCTGCCACTGACACAGTCATTTTGGTTTTGATGTTCTTTGAAAACTCACTCTGGATTTCCATAGTTAGAACCATCTTATTAGGAAAATGTCCACATCATTTCAAACCATTTTGAATAACTAACTCAGAAGCATTTTTCAGTTTCTGTTGGCTTTTCAAGTTAACATCTTATCGAGAGTTAATCTATAACATGACCTAGGCCTCTGTTCTTTGTTTATTTTCAAGAGTTAAGCCCAAAATATTTTTAGCTAAAGCATCCTCCATGCATAAACTGTTTAAAAAAAAAAATTCAGTTCCTCACTTGGCTCTTAAAACATTACACACATGCAAAGTCAAAGATCTCAGAGCAGATAATCAAATTTTTAGCCCTGGAAAAAGTAGCAGAGCACTTCTGTAGTACACTGTGGAAAACAGTTCATCCATTTATACTAAATAAACTGGCCAAGCAACGTCACTTTCACAAATAAATAATGGCCAGTTTTAAATGACTAGCAAAACACAGGTTTTCCCAAATGATTAATACAGCTCCACAGAAAACCACCATCCTCATGGCTATAAGGATAAATAAATATTTACTGACAAAGACTGGCTTGCCCATCTTGAGAAGAATGTAATGCCTTTCAGAGTCTTTCAAGAAAGCCTTATATCCAGTTGCAAAACTTGCACCACAGAATACCAATGTACTTACACAAAAATAACAATAATTCTTTTCTTAAGTTCTAAATAGGCAGCAAAGTTTGCCAAGAGAGAGCTCAGTTGTAATACAGATGTCTGAGTTCATTTTAACTGAGGTGCAAGTGAGCAGATATATCTCAGGTGCAATTTTTAGAGAAAAAAACCAACGTGATAGTTTCACATAATGTCTATTTACTGCTGGTCACAGGTTGCACAGGCAGAGGGGATTCACTAGTTATGAAGTTGCCACATAAAGCTTTTAGGTTACCTGTATTTAAGATCGATAGACAACTTGATAGAGAGAAAAACATTTACAGTTTCACTGGAATAGTGGTATTTGCACTAAATGCACAAACCAAGTATTTTTGTAACTTTGCTCTAAACTATCAGATAAGGTTAAAAATAGACAAAAAAAAAAAAAACAAGTAGATTGTCATGGTAAAAGTTTATTAATGTTTTTTCAAAAACAAACCACTTCTTATTCCTTTACTGTTTAAAACCAGAACCACATTACATAGGCTTTGCAGGTGATGTTAACTCAGTCCTTTCTGCCTGGATAATTTTCAGATAAAGCAGCATTGTTTCTAAAGAAATAATTAACCAAATACATAAAATAAGAGATCATATCTGAATTAAGAACATGACTACCTGACTCTCTAGGAATTCAGAATACCTAAAATGCCAAACAGCATTCAAAAGAACCAACAGGCACAGATTTTTGAACCTGCCACAATTTTCATCACAAATTTAGCAGACTTTTCAACCTATTATATAATTGTGATTAGTACAGGCTGAATGATTCTAAACTGACAATAGGATTAAGGAGATGAGAAAGCAAACACTTAAAAAAAAATACTTTAAGTATGGCAGTTAATCCACTTAAAGAGTTAAAAATTATCCGCTAGATACAGCGCTTTGTAAAGTGCATTAGCAATCACTTCTCATCTTTCCCTCGAATGGAATAGATGCAATTGAATTCCTTGTTTTAAAGTATTCATTAGAGTTGCACGGTTTCTTAAACCTTAAAGCAGTGCTATGCTATAGATGTGTTTGCATAATGATACTGCAATATCTCACTGAGAAAGGTTATTAGAGCACCCAACCTCATCTTTATGTTATCCTTTATCAGCTCCTTGTGTGGCCATGTTGACCTCTCACCTTAATCCCCATTTTTCCTTTCAAAAGCTCTATCTTTAACATACAAATTGTTCTTTGACAAACTCAAAAGAACTAATCCAGAACAAAACACAGGAGCACATTTTGTGTATAACCACCAAGTGCACAAGTCACACTGGATCATTAAAGCTGATCTATAAACGCCATTCCCAAAACAGATCCAGAACACAGAACTAGCAAGAACGTACATTTTAGTTATGGCATGCAAATCACTGAAATTTAAATACATCATATTTATCTGATGCAAATTTTAATTGCAGACATATGAATCCCTCCCACATGCATGGATAATCTAGGGCGCATGCAAGGATCTGTTATTATGCACTCCCAAGCTGGAAGTCAGAAATGGTTTATACTACACACTACACAAGGGAAAAAAAAAACCTACAGAAGGTTTTATATCCTGAAAATACTGGAGCTCTCTTCTTTCAGCAGTAACAGAAAAACAAATGTTGTTGAATAAAAATAAGCTTTAAATCTCTTTTATCTATTCCTTAGGAACAAAAAGAAACACCATGCAACATCTTTCAGGCATTTGTGAATGCAGAAATAAAGTTGGAGACTTCCAGGGAAGTCAATGTGCACAGAAACTATTGTAGTGGAAGCTGCAAGAAATGCCCCTAATTGTAGGCACAAGAATATTTTTCCTCCTGAAGTTTCAACAGAAGTAACAGAATAAACAGGATTAATCATTTTTGCATGATAACATATTTCTGTCTTGGCTCTACATACTTACTAGATGACTCTGTAATGGTGGATTCCGTTATAAAATAGAGTAGAATACAAAGATGATTCCAAAATACCAGTTTAAAAAAAAAAAAAAAAAAGTGTTGTTATCCAGTTATTTCACCTTATAGCAGAGAGGGGGTACCAAATATTAAATAATTTATAAAGAAAGAAGGGGAGGAAATACCTTAAAAAAGATCCTCTAAGCAAAACGGAAATGAAATTTAAAAAAAAACGAATTAAAAATTGACTAGAAATTGGTATTGTTTTGCTTATACCCAAACGTTTTTTTTAAACCCAGTCCAATATACTTTAGTGATAGAAGTATTCTGCACAGATATATCCTTATAAATCATCTTTTTCCCTGTGAACTAAAAATCAGCTTGGCTTTAATCAGCAGCGTGTTTCAACACAGCCTTAAAATTCCTGTCTTCAAAGAAGGCTTAAAGAAAATTGCCATTGGGCACATTTACATTAGAAGTATAATTTATGCCTGCAAGTGAATAAAGAGCAGTCCTTTATGGCTGAAACTCTGCTACAGTATCCACGAGAAACGCAGACACAGTACCGTGTTAAATATCTATAAACAGCACCAACAGAGACACTGCAAATAAAATAAAATAAACAAACACCAAAACACCAAAAGATATGCGAAGGCTCGATGCTCTGTTAAAACATATTTTCTACTCACTCTCACATTCTTAAGTGCAGGCACAACGCTCGCTCCACACAGTGGGAGACATTTATACAGTCTATTCACACAAAAAATACCTCCCCGACTGCAAATCCCCCAAACGATGCTGACAAAGCAAGCACTGCAAGGGAAAGAAAAAGTTACGCAAACTTACCTGCTGTAAGTACATAAAAGTCAAGGCACAGGAGAGCTGGGGACACATGCCCACATTCGGCAGTGCCACGCAGGTTGCACCCGTAAGGGGATGCTGCATGGTGTTGCTCTGAAGTCTACGTAGAACAAGTGAGGGGGCTTGCATGCAAGCACGTTTGCCCTATCTTGTCACTACGGGTTGGTTTGTGGTTTTTTTTTTTCCCCTTCCCTTCTGATTATTTAAATAAGAAACGGTGCTGCTCGAATGCCTCTCCTCTCCCCAGCGCGAAACCCCTACATTCGTTTGTCAGCTAAGGCAACTTGGTAGGTTTAAACTACGGATTTTTAACAGACAGGGAAAAAAGAAGACACAGCCTGCAGCCTATTGATGAGCAAATGGAACTTCCTCAATGACAGAGAGCTGAAGCTTGTCTCACAACAGTAGCTGCTGACTAGGGGAGAGAGAGAGAGAGAGAGAGAGAGACTCAGCGAGGCTCAGTCGGCTGGTGCTGATGCTGCACAGCTTCTCATTTGTCAAATGGGTCCTAGGGCAGGGTCTTTACCACTCACCAAAATTCAAATACTGCATTTTAAAAATCCCTGGAGAGGATAGGAAAGGAGAGAAAGTGAGCGCGCTGCATCACAGGCATCCATGAGATCTGGGCAATTAGTGTCATTGCCCAGCTGGGACTGAATGCCTGTTATGATTCTGCACGCACACAGACACACTCACACACTTTCCCCCCTCCCAGGACTCACACCTGACTGGAAAAGGGCTTTCCCCTTCTAAGAACAGAAGTACGAAGCACAAAGTAGGAAAGGGAAAGAATCTTGGCTAGGCAAGAGGATTCCAGCAAACACACAGTGCTATCAGCAAATGATTTTTTAAAATACAAATAATTTTATATCTACATTTCATTCGCTATCCAGTTTCCCAAAGAAGCCTATAAAGGCATTACAGTGAAACTGAGCAGGAGCTGTGTAACCACTGCAGCAGAAACACTGGGAATGAAACAGAATTCTGTGGCATACCGTGTCTACTTTACTGGGGGAGGGGAGCACACTTGGAAAAAGACTGTATCTTAAAATTGGTCTAAAGCCCATCTCATCTAAAATTACAAATTTATTTGACAGCTAGTCAATCTATTATCAAGGACTGCCCTATCAGGTTACATGGAAAAATTACATTTGCAATTTTCAGAATTTAATGTTTACTTTCTACTTTGAGAATGATACCCCAAAATTAGTATTCCATTCTTGCCAGCTTTTGATTCACCCCCCCCTTTTATTTTATGGAGTAATAATTATTCATTAGTAGATCTAGTTAGTCTTTATGTAATAAAGTAGGATGTGACCTGCAAATCAAATAATTTATACTACAGCTTGTCCTTGAGGTCCTATATTACAGGTCTTTTTTTTCCCTGAGATACAACTAAAGTATAACAGAAGATATTACTATTTTTAATTAGAATTTGACAAATGAATTAAATATTAATTTTTTAGGAAAGAAGGTCAAACCTCAAAGAACCACCTGAGGTTTTGAAGGGGTTCCTTCTAAAAGGACTGGGCAGAAGATTTGAAAATAACCATTTTATAGGATATCTAATTCCCACAAAAACACATTTGAGACAAAGAGTTTACTGCTAACAACAATAAACAAATAACCCACATACAGGAGAAGTCTATTTCATCAACAGCATAACTGGTTTGATAGAAGATCTACCCTTAAAAACAAATAATAGTCCCCGCTTAACTGGAAAGAGAATCAAAACACGTCACTGCAACTGAGGTGCTACATTAAAAAAAAATCATTTCTTTTCCATTCTACATGTGTGCACACATACCTGCACCCACACAAGCCTCAGAGACTGATTTAGATCCACTAAGTCTTCTTCATGCAAAACTGAAAATTTTCCAGCAGAATCAGTTATTATGTAATTTTCTTTCTCAAAAGCAGACAATGCTATAAAACCAATGCACTCATAACTCGGTAATCAACACCAAAACAATCATGCACAAACTTACAATACAGGAATTGGGTTTGGCTTAGGAAACATCCATGCTTTTGTAGTTTATCATGGACTCATCTACTACAACAGCCCAGATTATTTAACCACCAAAAAAAAAAAAAAAAAAAAAGCACCACCAAAAATCCAAACAAAAACCCCAAACTACCAAACAAAAAACCCCTCATGCCACAGAGCAAGAGCGAGTGAGGAGGAGGAGAAATGAACCCTCTCTGTGCCCTTTCTCCTTTTTTCATTTTTTCTCTGTGCCTTAAGCAGTCTCCTGTTCTGACAGGAATATGTCATGCTTTTCTTCATTCTTTTTATTTTTTTTCTAGCACAGAAAGGCCGTTATTCTGCAAATGCCCTAAGCTGAGAGAAGTTCCCCCTCAGTTCAGCTTCATATGAAATACCATAAATAAATAATACATGGTACTTTAATGAGACCTTATCAGCATGTTTAATGAAAAACAAATATGTTATGTAAGGTAACCAACTCCTTCTACATTATGTCAAAATCAAAGGCAGTCCGCTTCCTAGCCAAACAGCTTGGAACTACATAAGTCTATCCAATTTCCCAAAGTGAAGTTCTGGAACATGGTGATGGTCAAGCAGAGCTTCTTCTGTCTATTGCCTTATTTTACAGCTAAAAGGACATCCATAAAACAGATTAAATTCTTAAAGGCAGTGTGTTGAACAATTACTTCAAGAGAATTTAGCACTGGCAATGTAGCTAACAGTAATTGTAAAAGTGAATTTCTCACTGGCCTTTTATCCTTAATTTTCACCCAATTTGAAGTCAGAAAAATATGACCCACTAATACTGTAGATTCCTGACATTTACATAATTATGTTATTAAAACAAGAACAGCAATATCTTAACTATCCAAATCATCTGTACACAGAGAAACAATAAGCATACATAATTCAGTAGTGTAGAAGACCTAAAAAAGAAACACAATTCTTTAGCCTGATATATGCTACTTCAAGAGATGCAGGGGGAAGTCATTACCAATTTTCATCCCTTCCAAGGATAACTTGTCATTATATCTAAAAAGAAAAAAAGGTAACAAAATGTGTTTTATTTTTATAAATATAAAATCAATGTCTCTCCTTTAAAGCCATTTCCTTGTTTACACACACATTTTTCCCCTCACCCAGCCCATTAATCACCCCCACAGTCCCAGTTATGGCTATATATACCTTAAGTGCCACCAGAGCTGTGCCAAGGGGACACAAACACCTGTACACAGCCTGACCTTCCCTCCTCCTGCCCAGGGACTGCAGGGATCCCTGTACCAGCACCACACAATTCCACAGAGCAGCACAGACCCCAGCAACAGCTCATCTGCACGTTATTAGCAACTCCATTTTCCCTTTATCCTACCACAGCCAGGGCGTGCGCTTGCAAAGGCCACTTCACCTACAGCACACAACATTTCATTCCTCAGTTCAGCCCTGCTGGGTCAGGAACTGAACTCACCCCAACTCAGCTGCTGGTATTATCAAGTACCCATCAATTAACAACAAACACCAGCATTTTACAGAAAAAGAGGCCAATCATCCACACTGCCCACATCAGAATCTGTGGGAGTTCCTAGAAGCATTCTAGGAGATAAAACCTTCTGCCATGCTAATAATGGATCCATCTGAGATGCAATGCCTACTGCACCACCACGAGAGGCAACGCTCCCTCCCCTCCAGCCTCTTTGGGCTGTCCATGTCGTGGCTTATGGCACAGGCAGAGAACTTGCAGACAGGCACCTTCTCCCCACATCCATTGAGAGCACCATTTGAAAAATGCCAACAGCAAAGCCTGGATCAATCTTGAATATGCAAATGAAAACATCAAAGCCAAGAAACTGAGACAAAGCAAGAAGGACCAGCAGTGCTTTGCACACATGAAACCAAGTTTTTGACTTAGAAACCCAAACTCACTAATATTTGCAATGCATCTGTTTATTTAATATAATTTAAAATCAACCATTCAGTTTGTGGTGACCAGGTAGTCAACTTAAAACTTATGTCCAAATTTTGCGTTTCCAGACCTCTGACCTAGACGTTTGCCTTTGGAATTACCACAGCAGACTGTCTAACAGTCAAACCATTTCCATCAAGTAAAAGAAGGCTCTGAAACACATCACCTGCCACACCATAGACCATTTTACACTCCAAACTCATCTCAGTGGTAGTTCACACATAAAGGAGGCATGCAGTATTCCATGTACTGTATGCCTCCAAATACCAAGCGTTAGAAAAAATAAATCATGACTGCATATTAAATACTCCATGTGAAGAACGAATCTTCTTCTCTACTTTATAAAGTGGTTGTTGTGGTACAAAAAGAATTCAGGCAAGTGGCATAGGATCTGTTAGTAGAGCAGTCCTCTCTCTAAACCTTTCTTATCTAACACCATGTGAAAAAACAGCTCCCAGGACTTAAAATGAGGAAAACCAGCATATTAGAGAATCAAATGCATCAGTAACATATTTTGATAAATTACCATCAATTATCAGTACCTCTGCCTGTATTTCACATAGTATCCTATTTTCTGTAGATGTACTATGTCTTTTTAAAATAAAACGGGGAAATATCACAATTTTTTAAATAATCTGTTTTTTCAAAAATATTAAATAAAAGGGTTTCCCTTCTATTCTTGTAAACTAAAAGGCAACATCTCATCCTTCCAGTGGTATTTTTTTTTGTCATGACTATCCCTGTTTCTAATATCAGATATATGTTAAGATTGCTCTTCTTTACTAGGTTTTTGCACAAAGATCAGAACGTTACAGGCTCATGCTTACCTCAGGCAAGTAAGAATCACTAATTTTCTGTTTCTATTGAGCACGGTATTACATCCATTGACTTCTCCAGTACTTCATGCCCACTCTCTCCAAAGCCCCTGTAGCACCGAGTTAACCTCTTCAGCACCACTCAACACACGTTTCACGAGCATTCAGCATTAACTCTAGATTTTTCACAACAGAAGCAGCCAGGAGCCCTTATTCGCACCAACGTGCTCGAGGCGGGGGAAGGGAGCAAAGTAATAACACGTTCAGCCTTTAAAGAGTTAGGGGCAGCTCCGAGCAGAACGTGTGCGTTCCTCGGCAGGGGCGATCTCCCTGCTTTGGGGACGTTCTGTAGGGAGCCTGGGGGGAGGGAAACGAGCGCGGTTTAAGCGCTGGAGGCGGCTCGGGTGCGTGCGGGTTCGCTTCGTGCGGGGAGCGGGTCCCGCAGCGCGGCCGGGCCGGGAGCGCTCCCGCTGCGCTCCCGCTCCGCCGTTCCGGGCGCTCCATCTAGCGGAGACACGGCTCATTCCAGGGCACACGGCTGCTTCCAGCGCCCGGCCACGGCCCGCCGCTCCGCGCCCGCGGGGAGCACGCCGGCATTCCCTGGGGACCCCGCGGCGTGAGCCTGCGGCCGGCCCGGCAGCGCGACCCCGAGCGCCTCCGGCTGCCGCGGCATCGCCTCCGCCCCGCTCTCTGCTCTGCGCTCCCGTCAGCTTGTTGTGCTACCTCGACACCCAGACTGGGTGGGCAGACATTGGAAAGGCAGCGTGGCTGGTGCCTGAAGGAGCAAAAGGTCTGGGGAAGCGCTGCTCAGCCGGTGGCACAGGAGCCGCAGCCAGGACAAGGGAACGGCTGCGCTGGGCAGAGCAGGAGGCAATGGACGCAGCAGCACTGATTTAAGGAAAGTTTAAGATGATGTGCCAGTACGTGGTCAGGGGAAAAAAAAAATACCCAAATAGCTTTATCTGAACTACCTCTAAACTCGGGAAGCAAGGACATAGGCAGACCCAAAAAATGAAAAGGAAATTGGTGCAGCAAAAGTCCTCTGCCAATCCCACTCTCGCTCCCCTCAGCACAAAGGTGATGCAGACACTACGACATTGCCTTTTGAGAAGCACAGGGTGCCCACACCCGCCATGCCTTACTGTCAGAGCATCAAATCAACTTTTACAAACAGGCATTTCCAGAGACTCTTTAGGTCTGACACATTGATACAAACCTGCATTGCAAAAGAAGCCCTTGAACACAACTTAATAATTACCACTTAGGTTATTCCTCATCTCACAGTCTTAGAAAGATGACCAGTGTGCCATGTGTAGTTTTGCCCTTGTTTTTCCACAATTCCAGATAAGACGTGACAATATGACCCTCAGAAAATGAACTTTGAATGAAATTTAAAAACGCAGGGTTGGTTTTTTGCCTTTTTTTTTTTTTTTTTTTTTAGAAATCTTAAAAAATTAAGGAATATTAACCACAGAAAACTGCATACACCTTTTTTGAGTTTCTGTCCCTAGAATGGAAGGGCTACAAACCACTCAGGAAAGAAGTGTAGAGCTGGACCTGAAGTGACAAAGCCTACTTTTCCTGCTGCCACTTGTGGCAGTTTGTCAAGCATCAGACAGGAGAGAGAGAATTTGACAATAAGGACATACTGCACATCTCAGATTTGTTTTCATACAAAACTTTGTTTGCTTATTTTATATAGACACAAGTTACTTGCAGTACTACACTCAATTTTGTTCACGTATACAACACTTATGTTAAGCTAAAATTTTCACACAAATTCATAAATCTACAGAAGTTTGCCCCACTTTTTTTTTTTTTCATTCCTTAATTTGTATCACCGCATCTCACACTTTGCTGCTGTTATAAATTCACAAGGAAAGAATGTAACTTGGAAAGCAAAATAAGCTGCAGGAGCACATAAATTTAAAGCTTGTTTCCATGTGATAGTAATAAAAGTTAAAATAACTGAAGTACCATCAAATGTAACTGTAAGAATACATAGCAGGACAGGACAAACACATCTTGGTCAAGAAGGTTTTTTTATAAAATATTATTAGTCCCTTAAAAATTAAAAGGATGTCAAATCCCAGACGGAGATTAAGTGATAGATTAATTATGCTATATGTAAAGGTTGCATCTTTTTTCTGTAGGAATTAACTGGACATGAGCACAATTTCCTTCTACAGTGAAACCAACTTCTTTTATTATTCTATGTACATCTCCCCACCCCTCATATATTCTGACTGAATCTAAATCCACCATACTTGGCCCTCAGTGCTGGACTCATTTTAATGTATAACAGCTAAATATTAACATGCTCATGTACTGAGCCAAGAAATCCTCCATGTTACCATTTTCCCTGTCCTTTGCTTACAGCCTGCCCACTCCCCAGAGTGTGGGATCCACTCCCCAGTGCAACAAAGGATTCCTCTGCAGCTCCCTCGAGGACTATGTTTATCATCACCTACCAGCAAAACCCAAAATATTCCTCATCATTCTGGCCTTACCCCATAACATGGACTAAATAATTTTCAAATTTAGCTCAAGGACTCCTTCACTTCTAGTTCTTTCTTTTGGCTTTCAACTGGAATTTTAACTCAAACTTCAAATTCTTGTTCTAGTTAAATACACAGCTTCACCCAAAGCGATAAAGATATGACTCAGGAGAGCTAAAATTGAGAGGTTTTCAGCTTTAAGCTCCAGTTTATGCTGAAGCCCTACCACAGCTTTCCAAGGTAAGCATCTATACACTCTGCAAAATCCCATTCCAGAAGAGAAATATCTGATGCCATGACCCAAACTCTCTCCCATGCCAGAATCTAGGAGGAGAAGGTTGGTCTGGTTCTAGTTTGTGGTTTTTTTTCTGTTTTGGTTTGGTTTTTTTTTTTTTTTTCTTTCGTTTAAACTTAAGAATTTTGGCTCTCTCCAACCCTTGCAGAATGACAAGCTTTGGCATGGAAGGAGTTTCGCATATGAAATTGATACAAAGCTGCCTATAAAGGCTTGTTTAGTTTGAGACAGGGACAGAAGTAGCATGTGAGAAAGTTCAATTTTACATACACAGTCAATATTGTCTCCTTTTTATTCCAGTTCATTCACCAATTTTGAATGAAGCAGTTGCTTTTTTTCCTAACTTCATTTTCTCCTCAGTCCTCCAGGGATCCTGTCCTTTCCATACTGCATTTCCAATTGTTTCCATTAGTGTAACCTCTTTCTGTTCATGAGTCCAGCATCAGCTCCCTCCTCTCTCCACACTCTAATTGGCCTTTTTTTCCCCATCTTTTCCTACTTCAATTGATAAGGTGTCACACTCCACACCACCGAGTCTTCCTTATCCTCAGCTACTAACTAGAGTCTGAAAATTCATCTACAATATTTTCCCCAAGCTGCTTGCTTTCATCAACACTAATCAACTCTCCCTTGTTACAGTGGCCATCCTTGTCCTCTCCTACTTGTAATTCCTTCCTCTCTAGCTTTTCTTTCTGCAACAAAATTCACACTGGAGACGCTCAATTCCTTCTTCTTTTCCTCTCTGCTGCTTTTTGGCACTATCACCACTTCTGCTTTCAGCAGAAAGCTCAAGTTTCTCACCCTCCAGGGTTCAGACCATCCAAGAGTCAGCATTGAAATCTATTCCTGCTGGACATTTACACAGAGATTACCTGACATTCCTTAGCTTCTCTAAGCCCCCTCTCAATAATCAATGTCACAAACCTACGACCAGACTCCCCTACTCAAGCATCAAGCAACATTTCGCTTTGGATGGGGCCTTCATGTCCCTTGCAAAGCGACTTCCAGGAAACAGAGTTCAGCACACACTGCCTGTGCACAACAGAATGTACAAAATGTTGTGCTCAGTGTTTTGTACCAGAAATAGGCTGGACACACTCGAGAGAAGCAGGTTTGCTACAGCTGCTTCTCAGCATGAGCACCAGCAGAACAAGCAGCACTTGCACCCGGGCCAACTTCCCTCTGACTTCCAAGAATCTCCCAAGCACAAACACCCTCACAAACAGAAGGAAAGCCTTCAACCTTCTTTATTCCAAATATGCTTATGCCAGTTGCAAAAGGATTTTTTCACAGGGCTCTTTAAAAGAGAGAATCTTTGCCTCAAATTCCAAGTAACAAAACCTCAGAGAGACCAACTCCCCTTTTTCCTTTTCACTCGATACTCACAAAAATTCTCCTCCCCACAAACCTATTCATATTCATGTACTTTGAAGGGAAGAAAAAAAATGAGCAAAATTTTCTTTGAAATTTTTTTTATGCACACAAATAACACTTTTTCTTTGCTCTTCTTGAATTCTATTAGCCCTACTGAAACTCATTCTCCAGCTAAGAAACTGTGGTTGTATCTCTTCCTTTAAGACTTAGAATTTGTTCATGAAGTTTAAAATAATTTCAAGATAAAATTCAGCAGCATCAAATTTCTAACACTATAACAAACAAAAAATTACTACAAGTACTTGAATTAAAGAAACTGTCACAGAAAACTGAAAATAAATTACTCTTCAAATGTAACTTACTTTTCGTGCACCTGAATTGGTCTTGCAGTTTCTAACCTGTATATATGGAGTGCCTCCAAAGACTCTCTGATTACAATATAAATCCAAAAGAGACAAAGCAAAGTCATTTGGCTTTGGCTTAATTCTGTACCTATAAAAACTGAGACTGGATCCTCTCTTAGCTTTTATTTGTGAGGAAATTATCCCTTTGTCATACCTCAATACAATATTCTTACACCATGATTTATTTTAACAGAAATAATATTATTTATTCATTAAAACTACATAGAATAATACCAAAACTTAAAAAAAAAAACAATTTTTTTTTGTGACTATAGTCTTCTGCAAACCTAAACGATACATGAAATTCAACTCTTGGAATCAGAGAATATCAGTGAGGTCAGAGAGCGCACATTTATAAAGTGCCTGAACAAATGCATCCTCAAACAGTATGAAATCCTGCAGACTGTCATCTTGGGTCTTGCAGCCCTGCCCAGAATGGTGTCTAATTGCTCTTACACACAGAGAACCCATTTTGGCCTAACAAGTCTCCAATCCAATATTTTGTAGCTTCACTCCACCAAACCCAACTTGTCTTCTGTGAAAGGTTTCTCCATGGACCTTGCAGGAGCACAAAAGGAGCAGAAACATTACTCATATCAGCCCAAAGAGGTAAGCTGGAGCTAGCAAGGGGAAGCATGTGCCCTTCTCTTCAGCCAGAGCCTGAACGTGTTTCTACAAACAGTCAGTAGATCTCCAAAACTTATACTCAATTTCTGCTCAAAAATTGCAGAAAAAATACACCAAATAAATAAATTTATTCATTAGCAAATACAGTATTTAAATTAAGGGACAGAGAACTGACAAGCTTCAAGTAACACCTTTTTGTAGTGGCTGTTCAAAGCAATACAAAGCCAAGACTTTAAAAGCAACTTACTTTCCTTAAATTCAGCTTCTATATCCATAAAACACTCCCACTAAATAAAGAACACAATTCTGTACAAGCCCTCTGCATTATTACAGACAAAGTCAGCATTTAAAATCAAATAAATTGTAAAGTTATTCACATCAAACACCAACATACCTGTTGCTCCTCGCAACGGAACTCAACACAGCAAAACTCTCCCCTCTCCCAAACCTTTATATCAGCTCTGACCCACCAGGGCTGCATCAGCAATGACCCCACGGATCCTCCCACCACAGGTGCCAGCTGTGATGGAGATTGCTCTGCTGGAGGCCCCAGATTGGAATCAGCTGGAAATTTCAGCCAGGCCACCCAACAGCCATCAGGTGCCTCCATCAGGTGCCTCCATCGGGTGCCTCCATCGGGTGCCTCCGTCCGGCCTCGGTCAGCACAAGCCACCCCACCCACACACAAAGGGTTCCACATCTCATTGCACACCTCATTTAGTGCCACCCTCCTACCTCAAAGGGAGCCCCAAAGCCACAGAGCTTCCCTCCCTGTGCACATAAATCCCTTCCTGCTGCAGAGACAGTCTCAACCATGATCAAGGTGTAGCACAGACCTTACTGTATCAGCTGCATTATGTGCATCATAGGTGCAGTTTCAAGTACTGGATCTTGAATTGTTACTTGAAGCCAGTATTCTTGGTGCAAAAACTGCATTCCCTAGTTCTGGTAAGAAATACTGCTAGGGTATTACAATTTTACCTATCAACAAAAAGCTAAAACATCAAATATTGGAACTGTCTTCACTGCAATAATAGTCAAGGGCAAAATTAAATGTAAGGACTCACCAGTAATCTCCAGACAGGGCAACTTCAGGATCCCACAGATAAACTAAACAGCAGAAAAACAATAGCCAGCCTAACTAAAACCAGCAGCTAGACTAAAAATAACAAATAGCAAAATATCTGTAGCGTTGTTTAATCTTCCATTTACCATGAGCCAAACTTGCTGAGACTGGCAGAAGTCTGAACACTGGTGAGTGCAGTCCTGGGCTCTCTGAACACAAAGCACCTGCAGTGCTGCAGAGAAGGTAGCGGGAACATTTTTCTCAAGAATTTAGTGATGCGTTTCAAGTTAAACTACATTGTGATTTTATCACTGTATCAAATTTTATCATTTCTACAATAAAATAATACCACAAGAAGGGCAATTGAGGGACTGGATAATCACTTATACCTGATACACACCACTGAGCCTCAGAAAATTTATCTTGACACAAAGCAAAGGTGTCCTTTCATGTACCTGTCATTCTTAACTTAAATATTTCAGAACCTATTGCTGAAAAGTCAATATGGTTTTCAAGACAGAAATAATATGGAAATACATACATTTGAAACAAGCAAACTTTTAACAATCTTCTTTACCTAAATCTTCCCAAAGTAATTCAATTGCCACAAAATACTTAGTCGAGGCGCTAGACAGCCTTGCTGCATAATTCATCAGCCATTTTAATCCTGTTGATGAATATCAGGCTCTCTACAGAAATGCTTTTAAACAATGCTTAAGAAAAACCATTGTTAGTTAGGGAATTATGAGATGTATTACTAACAGATAAAACAATACAGCAACACCCACCCTGTGGCCTCTGTAATGGCAAATAATATTCATAGTCCTCAACCTTACCCATAATTTTTATGTAGCTTTATTGTTAAATAATGGCTATGTGACTTTCTCAAACTAAGTTTACAAACACAGGTTTCCTACTGGTGGTGAGGAAATGCAGTGCAGGGAATAATGGGATTCTGTGGGGGATGAACATTTTAATTTATTATTGTCCTTATCTGTTGTTATTGTAAAGGTAATATTTGCTAATATAATTTAAATGAGAGACACCATCTGAAAAATGAAAATTACAGATATGTTTAACACAACAAATTTACTGATCCCAAGTAATCAAATGCTTGATTGGTTTAGTGCCACCCCCACAAAAAAAAAAAAAAAAAAGCTGATATGCACTCTGCAAACTTTCTTCACTGGAGGTTTGAAAAATAAAGTAGCACAAACATATTTTAGCAGGGTTTCCACACTTACTACAACACAGACAGTTGTAGTGGGGACTGGAGAGGGATGAGGTCAGTGACAGGAAGGAAAATGTGATTACCTAATTCCTATTATGATGCCAACTCTGACCTTTGGATTCCATTTCAAATCCAGCTATCGTGTTACCAAAATAATATACTGCAGGGTGGACACTGTTTTGTTAATATGATATGTAGATTCCTAACAGGAATTTTATCCTTACAACTAAACTGCAGTTATGCCAATGAGGATATATTTTTATGTGCATGTACCACAGTATTTCAGAACAGGCTACAGCATTTTTTTCCCTTGACATACAGAAAGACTGAAGAAAAAAAAAAAAATCCAGTTGAATTCCATGTCAGTGCTTGCAACTTGAGTTGATTTTGCACAGCAAATTCCAAATGGTCATCTTCCATTAAGAGATTCTTATTGATGATAAAGTGTCAAAATCTTAAAAAAAATTCTTGAAGAGGGTATAAAATGACATTCAGTCAAACAATACAGGAGCAAGATACATGGACCAAGACTTTATTTGATATTAATACTCAAGAAGTAGGAGAAACATTCCAAATGGCAGCTGTGTGAGGTAAGCCATCATCAGAGATGGGAATTCTGAAAAAACAAATGATAGTTTCTTTCCAAAAGTGAGCTGTGGAATGATTCCTGCAGCATGTTACTAAAAGCTGGGCCTTTCAACCTTTGGTCATGATCATGAGAAGAAAAAAAGTGAGATGAGATACAAACTCACATTAATTGCTTGTGGAAGTCACTTTTTTTAAGCTGCGTAGTTTACTGTGAAACTGGAGGGATACAAGGAGCTGAAGAGAGGGCAAAATCCATCATTTATAACTTGCTTAAAATTTGGTTTTAAGTGACTCTTTACAGAGGAATTACAAAAATATCCTTTATAGAATAAAGGAGATAAAAGTAACAGCTGAGTCCACTTTAGCCCAGCTGGAAGCAGCCAAGAGAGGGTCACCTGGACACACCTCAGGTGCAGCAGCACTGAAATCACTCAGTGGTGATCACATCATCGAGGCTTCTGCTGTGAACAGCTGCTATTTGTTATTGATACTTGCATTCAGAGGCACTGGAGAGAAAAATATCTGTTTGTCAATGAAAGCTTCTGATAATGCTGCAAGGAAATCATAAGGAAAAAATGGCAGTTATCTCCAGGTCCAGATGATCTCAAAAATGTGATATCCTTCCATTAAATATGTAGTCTTACTCCTCACTTTCATCTTCAAGCACTACAAGGTTTTAACACACTAGAAAATGAAGATAATTTCTTCTTCCACTGAAATGTGGGCCCCTTGCATTTTCAAGAATTAACCCAATGATTAGTCATAATGCTCTGAAATGATGAAAAAAAACCCAACAAACATCCTGTTTCAAACAAATAGTTGTGAAGAAAATATTTTATTTATTCAAGCAGGGCCTTGGCTGGATTTACTGGGGATAATTACCTCTACAAAAACATTCTAAGCTAGAACTGATTAAAAAGTGGGATAATTCTTCAAAAGCCAATACCCACACACTCACTATGTCATCTAGGTGTCCCACCCACTGAATTCCTGAAAGAATTCCTCATGTCAATGAATGTAAAGAGCAAAACGTTTTGCAGAGCAAGATAACTGACTCTTAAACACAAAAGTTACAGAGGCTTTAGAAATTTGGAGGTTATTTTCAGATTTTGCTTAGATGAATAAAATTTAGGACCAATTTGCATTCCCTTGATCCCTATAGATCAGAGAAGGGGATATACTAAAAACAGTAATCCAGATGATAAAGGAGATATGGATCACTAATTGCACATGGCATGCAGGATTTGTGGCACAAGCCTACTACTTTGTTGAGTCTATTTCAAGAAAAAAACATCCTCAGAATCTGCAGACAGAAACACAAAACCACCTCAATCTTTCTCTTTCTCCAAACAGGTGTGAAATGCAGCTCAGCTGAAAACAGTGCAGCTCTGACTGGCAAGTGAATTAAGCTTCATAGAATGATAAATAAAATGTTCAGTAATGTGCTTTTGGTGTGACTGAATAAGGCATCTGGATAAAATTGAGAACTATAGGAGAACATTAAATCAGTTTAAAAACATGCATGAACTTCAGAATGATGCTGTCATCATATTATTTATATTCTAGACATACCAAAGAGCTATTATATTTCAGGTCTTTCATGGCAAAACAAAAGCTTTACACAAGCAATATTAAGTATTTAGATGCTTTCATGCAGGATTTATTAGTTCATATTTTGCCCTGTCTCTATATTTCTCTCAATTTCAACTGTATTTTTTGCTATTTTACCTTTATACTGTTTGGTACATTTGTTTTGTTATCCATTATCTGATGAACAATCTGAATTCACGCAGAGCTGGATATGGCTGAGAGAACTTCTCCTCCCTGATCATCAAACTAAACAAAAGCAGGAGCCAAAGAAACAGTAGTAAAACCCCTCAGTTTTTTACTATCTGGACAAAAATATCTTTACACAACTTTAGTGTTTATCTGAATTAACCACATTATAAAACAGCCAACAGTAGAGGAAGTTATTTCACAGAGTAAGACATGAATTGTCTTTTGAAAGATCCTTTTCAATACTCTTCCTTTACAGAGACATATAAACTTTCACCATAAAAATAAATGAGTAAAAGAACATATTTCCTCGTGTTTCAGGCAAATTTTTATAAATTAAATGGTTACCAAAAAAAAAAGTTTGCTATAATCATCAACACTTGCTCTTTCATCTAACTTTTGAAACACAGCTGATCAGCTGATCTTCTTGAGCAGGGAAATGCTGCTCTTTCTGGGTTTCCTATGATTGGGATTTTTACAGCATTAGCCCAAAAATGCTGCTGTTAAACTTCACTGCATCTACCAAGGCAGCAACACTTTTCTTACTTATTCAGCCTGAAATTTTTGACTTGTCCCTCTCTTGTTTAGCCAACTATTCTGAGTATAGCCATCAAACCTTTTGCGTAGTACCCTTTTTTAATTTGCTTCAGAGCAGCTAAACATACCAAGCCATCAAAATGTCTCAGAACCAACAGCTCCAGCTCAAATCTTTCTCCTTTCATGATGATCTCTGTACTAATTTAACAAACTTTTGCCTTATAAAAACATTTGTTAATGTTGTATAAACCTACAGTTAAGTATGATTTCATGTTCTATTTAAGCAAAACAAACAACCAAAGCCTGTCATTAACTAAACATCTACCTGCAAAGTGGCTCTGATTTCAAGCATATTTGTAGGTAAACAAATATAAATTATATTTTAAGGTTTACATAACCAAGACTGGTTCAACATACAGAACAAATCAAATGATTCCACGGTGGCTGTTGCCGTGTGGTATCAGGGATTTCCTGGCACTGAGGCACAGGGCAGTGGGGTTTGCTGGTGGCTGTCACACACCTCTTGGCAGGACTTCAGATGCTGCTCAGGCATTTCACAAGTTGTTGTTCTGTTCCTGTGAAAAGGGCTTTTGATGACCAAGAATGGAGCAGTAAGTACAGAGGGAATAGCACAACCCCAAAGCTGTCCAGGAAAACTGGACTGTTTTCCTTGAACCAGATTTCACAGAACTCCTCAAACAGAGCTCTTCATCACCAGACCCAAAAGAACTTTGTGAATTCCTCTCTTTGAGAAGTGGGAAATGAGGTGTTCAAAATGTTCCAGTGAGCCACAACACAGAACTGAATTAACCCAGATTCCAAAGTGTGATGATAGGGTAGATGAAAAAGTATAAAACCAGCAAAGATTATGCACCACCATCTTGTAATAGGTGTAAAAATGCACATACATTGATTCAGTAGGTGATTCTTCAAGCACACAGTAATTACTCTTCATTGTGATAGAAGCAACAGAGAGAAAAGACAAAATCTGAAGCTACTTTAAATTTATCCTATCAGATCCTTTCAGGACACATCAAAGATTTTATGTTCAAATACTCTCATAGTGAATTATGTTTCAGGAGTCCCTTCCCTTTGAAACAGAAGGTAAGTTTCCAAATCCTTATTACACATTAATTACACCTTATGTACTTTCATACCTAGGCAGCCATAGGAAAATTACCTTACTAGTTTTTACAATAAATGTAAAATCCTGTACTTGAGAAACCACCCACACGTAAAAGCCGCTAACACAAATGCTGACAATCAGTCTGACATGCAATCTGTCTCCAGCCTACAGCCACAGAAATAGAGCACCACACACTCCAAAAAAAGACCACTAACATTTTCCCCAGCTTAAAGTACATTAAAACTTCTTTTATTACTCAGAAGCTTTGCCCCTGCTTGGTTTGTCCTTCCTCCAACTCATTCACATGTACAATTAAAAGATAACCACCTAAAGGTTTTGCACTGGGGTTTCAAAAGGATCATACGGCAGCAGACTGTCATTGAAATTCAAGGCATTGAAATCTTAATAATTTTCTTTAACAGCCATAACTGCAATTTGAGTACATCAATAACAGCAATTGAGCCATACGAATTATGTGTTGATTTCCAAATAATCAGTAATAAAATATTGTATCTCTCAGATAAGAGAGAAATGAAAAGCAAAAGGAAAGAAAACTTTTAAACAACATGAATGCTATAAAGCATGAATACTATAAAGCACCAATGTCTATTAGAATTCAAAATATCTTTGTGATATAGCATATAAAAAGGGGCTTAATGAAACAGTAATAAGGTGTTTGAATAATTTTTCCTATGAACTACAAATCACAAAATACCAGGAAGATTTATTACTCACAGAACACAGGGGCATTCTGGGAGTGATAAATTCCCAAGGGGTTGGGAGAAGAAAAAACCTTAAAATCAGACTTTAACCATTACTCAAAGCAGTACAAAACCAAAAACTAGTAATACTGAAAACACACTCAGAGTGATGCAGTCTGGAAAGGAAGAGGATCAAAACATCTCCCAGGGATGGGGCTGGGGAACAGGTGGTGGGAAAGAGTTTTAGGGAAAAGGACATGGAAGAGCAGGAGCACAAGTGAACACGGGGTAATAACGTGCCCTGGCAGCAAAGCCCATGTGCAGCACTGGGAAGGGTCAGGAATGGCCTGGGGAGCAGATCCCAAGGGATGTGACCCTTCCCCTCTAGGCCAGCAGTGGTGGGGCCACACGTGGGGTCCTGTGCCCCCCAGTATGAGGGAGATGCACAGAGTGCAGCCAGTCCAGCACAGGAGCAGGAGGATGGAGCAGGGAAAGGGGGGCTGAACATACAGGAGAGGCTGAGACAGTTTAACCAGAGAGAGGTTAAACAGGAGAGGCTGTTCAACCAGAGAAAGAAAAGGCTCGAGGGATCTCACAAAGGGACATAAACTCCTGAAGGGAGAGAGGAAAGAAGATGGAGCCAGACACATCTCAGTGCTGGCCAGGCAAATTAGAAGAGGCAATGGCCACAGACTGACTAACCTTACATCCCATTCAAATATCAAAGAACCCCTCTCCTGGAGGGGAACCTGCCAAACACTGGAGCAGCATTTCCATGCTGGTGGTGAGTTTGTGGAGACACCCCAAAGCTGGTCCCTAGGTACCTTCTTCTGCAGCTGATCCTGCTTTGTGCAGTGGATGGGTACAGCAAGCTCCAGAGAGCCCCTCCAGCCTGCCTCATTCTGTGATCCACAATACCAAAACTCTGAGTCTTCTACTGAGTGTTGGAATAATCAGCCACTTACCTTTCATCCCCTACCAAACAAATGTCCAATTATTCAAGCCTCTGTGGTATCCTGCCTTTAAACCTTTAAAAATTCAGCTCCTCCCTCTGATAATCCAAACCTTCGACTGCCTATGTTACAAATTAATTTAAAAATATATGAGAGAATCAAGAAAAATTGAAAGGAAACAAATGTTCTGAGTTTATGTGGCAAGGTTCAGGGAGTGAAGTCTGTGAAGCACTGAAGTATAAAAAGGTGAAGTGAAAAAATTTAGACCATCTGTGAGAAGGAGAAGGAAGAAAGAAAGAATTAACTCAGAGGTAATTCTGCCAAGGTAAAATATTTCAGTCATGACAGACTTGGAATTTCAAAACCAAATTATAACGACTTTATTCTTTATAATAAAGGATAAAGGCACCAAAAGATGCCTCTGACTTAAATATAACAATCTATGCATGTGGATCTCTTATGACATAAAAACTTAAAGTTGCACAATGCCAATTGCATCCTCCTGTCAAAATATTTATAATTTATTAAAAATTTTAAAACTCCGTTACTGCTAAAAAATAAATTATATTTATGATTCAGTATTGCTATTTCTTGCTCTCAGCAATGAGTACTGAACCTACAGAAATGGTGTTTTAAAACCTGAAGGTTTTAATAAGAACTCAGAGAGCAATGATCCTCTTTTATCCAGACCAACTCTAGATGCAATTTTGCTCTTACTCATAATTCCTGATGCTGTGGTATCTTTTTAACAGCTTTAACATGTACAGAGTGCACGACAAACACAGGACACTGAAACTTAAAGAGGGAAAAATCCTTTAGTTCCAAGACAGATGATGGCTTCTGAAGTCTTTTCAACCTCCTCCTACCCACGGTTTCATTTCAGAATGCAGCCCTATCACACAAAAAAGAAGCCTTGCTCTGTCCATGGGGTAGCACAGTCAATGTGTGTGCCTCAAAACCCTTTACTGCCTGCCCTAAATTGGGCCTTTTCAGCCATGTTTGACAGCTGAATCATAACACAGTATCCTGTGAGCTTTTTTTAAGCTTTGGGAAGTCATGTTTTAAGTCTGCAGCTCACCTCAAATGTCTCTCCCTGATCAATAGATATTTAAAAGAGTTTTCCCTGACTTAATTAGCACTTTTATTTCATAATTACTACTGTGCTACTTTCACTTAAAAACAAACAAACAAACAAAAAAGGTTTTGTTCACAAGATCTCTGCTTCACACAGATTTTTCCATATTACTGAATATTCACTCTTGCAAACAGAACAAGTGGAAGCCATCCAGTGTCAGTGTTTATCCCCCACCCCATCCATACACCTGCAGCTATTTGCATATGATAACACACCTTTGATGCATGGACAGCTAATTACTGGCTAACCATAAAGACTCCCAGTTTGAGGCCACTCAAACTACTGAAGACCCTTTTTTTAAGGCTTTAGATTGGTTAGGCCCACTATGAGAAGCCTGAGTAGTGACAGCATGGCTAGAAATTATTCCTACTAAAATAAGAATTCTAAATTAAAAACAACACAACGACAATCAATCGATATTTGGATGTATATATAGATATTTTATCCAGGTGAAACAGAATGATAACAATAATCCCATGAAAGAATTTGGTTTAAATCCTAAAAATTAAACTTGCCAAATGCTTAGAACCTGCCTGTGTGGAAAGTCATTGCAAAGAGAACACATGAACAATTTGGCTACTGAGCAGATGTGACTTGGGAAAAGTTAGAGAAATTATTGAAGTTGCACTATTAAAAGCACTGAAATAAGCACTTTGGGATGTATGGAAACCAAACACTTATTTTCATAGTCCTGTCCTGTGTTATTCTGGCTTTACTTTGCTCTGCTTTCTTTTGCCTCCTTCCCTGGTGTCTCCCTTTTTCTGGTCCAACCTGCCCAAATGCACACATATGCACATTTCCATATAAACATGCATCTACATATAAATATATATGGATAATATTTGTATGTGTATGGAAATGGCCACGTTCTTTCCACACTCATTACCAACTTTTCCCACGCAAGCCAGCCAAGAACACTGCTATGAAAAGAGGCAAAGGGAAGAGAGAGAAACACTTTCTCTGCTGCCCCCAAAACAATGCTGCTTGCCCAGCTTTTCCTCCCTTTGTGGCTGACAGATGCCAAGCTGAGGAAGTGATTTTCCAGTGATGGCATCTGGCTCCTTGGCACACTCCACTGATATTTGTGTTGGCTCCTTTGCCGTTGCCCCTGGGTCTGTGAATGGGTTAAGTTGGTGATAGGATGTTGTCTGATCCTTTCTTTTAACTCACCTTTGATTCTAGTGAATTTCTGTCAGAATGAAGCTGCTCTTCATCCTCCTGAAATCTCTGTGCTTTAGCTGGCATGTGTAATGATGTCATTTTGGATGGTCCTGTTGTGCTAATGGATGATTTGGATAGGGCAAGCCACTTCTTTGTGTATTTAACACTTAAAGAATCATGTCTGCCAAAACCTATTAACACAAATACTTTACTCAAGGACACTGTTTTTTATTGTGATCCTAAAAAAAAAAAAAAAAAA
>VXAC01006064.1:198918-211106 GCA_013399225.1 Rhipidura dahli
AAAAAAAAAAAAAAAAAGAAAAATAAGAAAGAGCTAAAACTGTGGAAGTACCAATACCGTGCTAAAAAGCAAGCATTATCAAAATCTGATTATATTTCATTGTAATTCCTTGTGTTCAAAAATACCACCAAAAATCATAATATCCTTCTCTATATGTTGCAGGAAATGTTGATGCAAATTTTACAGTTTAAAGTAAGTCAGTGAGCTGCTTGAACACATAACAAAGGTAACTCCAACGGGCTTATCTCACAACAACATGGTTTCTAGTCTAGAAATATCAGTTTATATGACAGTAATTACTAAAACAGATGGGCAAGGAGCCAAAAAGTGGCATCACATCGACAGTGGGCTGAATACAACTGGGAGCTGTGGAGCAGAAAGGAGCTGTGCCAGATTGTGTGGCAGCTGAGAGTCTCATTGGTGACCATTTGTTGTGCAATCTCAGACACATCTAAAAAATTATGCATTCCCCATTGATTTCATGCTAAAATGGTAGAGAAAAAAAAGCCAAAACAAAACAACCCTCTGTCTGAACCTGCTGACAAGCTCCTGCCTTTGAGGGCTCAGGATTTTCCTCCTTGCACCTCCATGTTTCTATCTGCCATTCATGAGCCTGGCTGCATGCTTTAGATCCACATTGTCAGGTGTTACATGAGTGGCAGTCAAAACAAGAGAGGTCTGCAGACAGAATTAACCAATAGATTCAAAATATTCCTAAAACTTAGCCCAAAAGAACCCACCACATATTATATCTTCCCTTCGGGAAATGTATTTAAAAATCCTGGCAAGCTCTAGGTGAGCAGCACTTCGTCAAAAGAAACAGGGGAAAAAAAAAAAAACCAAACTAGACTCAAAAGACCAATGATCTCTAAAATGGTTAAAGAAATGCAAAGCAAACCCAGAATTCCTTAACTGTATCCTGTTATAATCTGATTTTTTTGGGCTTTTTCTTTTTTTCTAAAAAGTGGTTCACACAAAACTTTGATTTAAATCTTTTTGCTGACTAGTCAACCACTGTACATTTTAGAAAATACATTTTTGTAATTATTATTGGAATTGGCCATCATTATGAAGAATACTAAATAATAATAAAAATCCAGCTGAGCTGATGGAGATCAATATTCATATGAATTGCTCTCTAACAGCAATTGATAGTTTGCAATTGTTAAGACTAGGATGGTAACAACAAAGCATTATCTTCAGTCCAATCGGATATCTAATGTTACTGAGATTATGAAAAACTTTTAATAAAGAAATCTTTTGGATATGAAGGGGTTGGCACTTCCTTCTGGTTCTCTCACCAGGCTGTTCAGGCGGGCAGCCTTGCAATTAATCTTTGCAGTTCATTCATTTTCCAAACATCCTTGCCTGTTGACTCCTACAGAAAAGTGCTCATCCACTCACTTGGTTACATTAATTATACAGAGCAGATAAAGCCAAGGAAATCTGCGAGACACCAGAGACTCCATTAGTTTTCTGTGTAAATTCCAAATTTGTTTTGTGTAAACAGAAGGACGCACACTGCTGACACGGGTGGGTCCCTGATCCCAAGTGTGAGTTCAGCTGGAGTCACAGCTCCCCTGGGACTGGGACAGCGATCCCTGCACACCCTGCAGGACCCACCTGGAGCTCTAGGATGGTTAACCTGCATCTCAGAAGTTTAGGGGCAAAAAAGAGGCTGCAAAGCACAGCAAACTTCCATCAGATATTCCCACCCGGAGCATTTCTACGTGTTAAACTACCTTGGATTAGCAACACTAGAAAGAAGCAAAGAAGGTATGAAAAGGCCAGTGGTGGGGCAAACAAAAAGTAGAGGTGTGGGGTGGGAAAGGACAAGGAAAAGGGAGAAGAGTAAATTATTTACAGTGTAGAATAGTTGTGATTTACCTGGACTTCTTTACATTGACCTCTGACTGCAACTATATTTCCACTTGCTTTTTTCCTTCACAACACCTAAAAAGCAGCCCAGAGATGAACTAAATAATTATTGTGCACACTTCTCATTTGTCTCCGTTCCAACAATACTTGACACCATTCCAGAGTCCAGATTTTTCTTGAAGAAAGTGATGTTAAATTCTTACAACTTAGCAAACATGTATATTATACACTTTACCCAAATTAAAAAATGTCCCCTACATGTGCCAATGTACTCCCTGCATGAGGCACAGTCTTTATTCTGCATAAAATGAAAGCAAGCTACTTTTTCAAGGTGGGGCAAGAGAGGTCTGAGGAAAAGAGCTGTCAGTGTGAGCAGAAAAATCCCACTCTCACTTGAATCACAGCATGCACACAAATATTTCAATTTTTGTGTGCATGTAAACTTGGCACCGTTTCATAGGATATCAATTTTGTCAATTTAAAAATGTGAAATTAATAATTTGGACATGAATTCCGAGAATAATTTGCATATACATGTATGCATATACATATATACACAAACATATGTATACCTGCATGAAGGAAAAAATCCCTTGCATCAATCAGTGGCTTGCAGGAAAGTGAAATAGTGAAGATCCTGGTTTGCTGCCTTTAGCCATTTAAAATAAATTAAAGTAAAATATTGTTAAAAAGTAAGAATTAATCTTCAGCTGACAATATAGCACTCATCAGTACAGTGAATTTTTCATTAGCCTAAGAAGGAAAAAAACCATATATGCACATATACAAAGAAATATATCTATATATATTTATAATATAAATATAGAATTGTGTAAGTCCACAATTACGTCTGGTTAAGTTTAGGGGACAAGAAAGTGATAATCAGTCTGTATGTCTTCTAATAACAGAAAGTCATTCAAAAGAAGTGCTTAAAAGCAGTTAACAGAATATTTCAAGCAACTGCAAAATCAAAGTGACAAAACAACTTGGAACCTCTGCTGTGGCTGCTAAAGGAGCTTGGAGCTCCCAGTAAAAGAGGGGAGACATCTCTCACACTGGGAAATCAAATTCTTACCTGAGCAAGATCCCAATTCGAGTGAAGCAAAGATTGTGTGAGCACTCATTGATTCTGTGTGTTAAGGAAACAATTTCTAATAGAGAACATTTCTGTTAAGGAGCTGAAATGGGAACTATTATACAACATAAACCCCACAGTTCCTGAATATACAGACAAGTGCAGCTTCTGTACTTGAAGTGGGACTTGCTCCATGAGAAAATATGTGAGAATGAGCCATTCTGAAAACCACTTGATAGCAAAAAAAAAAAGTTAATAACAGCTGCTATAAACTGGTATTATTGATGTTTCTATAGCCCATAGCTTTTGGATAATCCTTAAAATTACCAAACCTCCTGAATGGAAGCAGACACAAAGCAAGAGTGCGACACAGGCAGTTGTCACTGTCCCAAATCAAGGTGAGCAGAGTGGTTCTGCTGGAAATGTTTTGTTACAGGGTTGTATTGGCAGGGGGAAGGCAGAAATCACAGTGAGCCTTCCAAGGTTCATTAGGCAGTTTGGAGTTTCCTGTGTCTCCTGGGATGGCAGGAGGAACCAGATTCATGTCTGAATAACATTAACAATACTGTCTGTTTAGATCATTCACCTTTCCTTAACAAAAATCGTTGTTAAATGCTAAACAATGTCAAAGTCCCAACTGTAAAGCAAATAATCATGGAAATAGCCATACAGAAATGCTTTTGCTTGGTTCATTTGGGCGGGTTGGGTTTTTTTAAGCTAGAATGGTCATTTGGCTTTCTTTTTTTCAGTTCCGAAGTCCTCTGGGGTCTGCCCTCATCTGTTCTCTTTCTGTGAACTTGGATAAATGGTGTAGCACTGATTAGGTTCACTAAATCTTAGAAATTATATTAATAGAAATATTTTTTACTCTTTTTTTTAATCTATCTGGCTAATTACAACCAGAAAAGCATGCATGATTTTTATTAAAAGATGAAGAAATACTTTTCTACTGAAAGCCATTGCTATTCCGTTTTTGTCCAAAAGCACCATCACACCAAGAAAACCAGGAACAATGTAATTATTTGCATGTAAACCTCATAAAAAGGCAATAATCTAGATGGAATATCCACAGTTTAATATACAAAAAGTTATTGAAATATTAAAATGTAATTAAAATGAAAATATTTAAATGTAATCACTGGGCACTTATAAGGCAGTTCACAAATGTATGCAAATTACTGGGGTTTTATTTATTTATAAATAAATATGTTCACATACACCAATGTAATCTAAAACCATATTAAAACAACATGATATAATCTCAGGACAATAATTTTATCCATTGGCCCAATGCAACTTTTTGCTCATAATACTAATAAAAGGCAGGAGGAATAATCTCTCTGTTATTCACCTGTAAACAAATATACTTCAATAAGTGCATTAGGTTTTCATCCATTTGATTAAACACATATTCCATTCATAACTAAATAAAAATACCTATGTACTCACAGATAATATGTTCGTACTTCTACTCATTTTATGTACTGGAAATGGATTTAAGTGAGTCCCAGAATTGGGGATTTGAAAATGAGTGCTGCTGCAGTACTTCAGAGCACGTGGAACAAGGTCAGTGTCAGAGGGGCTGACCCCGGTGCAATAAAGTCTATCAACAAACAAGTGCTTGACTGAATCACATTTCATTGAATAATACCTGCAAATGTGACTCCAGCAAAGCTCCAACATCTTGCACATAACCAGAAATGCAAAGAGACATTTTCAAGAGCCAGGGCAAATGCTGTGGATGACTTTCCCTGGCTTTCACCAGGCACTGCCATTAGAGTGCTTTAGCTTCCATTAAGTTGTCACTTCCCTGTGCTGCCAGCTTTTCGAGGGGGACAATTTGTTCTGACAGAACCATGGCCTGTCACATGCACTCACAGTTCAGTGGAAATGAGCAGGAAAACCCTCAGAGCTGATGGATTTATTAGTGATTGGAGCTGGCACGTATATTGCTTATATGGACAGAGCAAGGTAATTAATAAGCTCTAACCTGTCCACCTCCAGCACCTCATATTTAGTTGCAGAAATGTAACTCAAGGCACACAAACGTAAAACACACAAAGCTGTTCTTTCATTGGATTTTGAACATTAAATTTGTTTAATTAGCCCTTACTGATTACAACAGTTTTGTAACAACCATATCTAGTTCAGACATATTTTTAATACATAAGAATCGCCACACTGCCCAAGAGAAAAGGCTGATCTAGTCCAGAGTTGCAGGGGCAAACATTTCGGGAAGGAACATAAGAAATGCCCTGTGAGTATGGCCCTTGTCCTCAAAACATAACCCTGCAGCCAGTGACTCCCGAGCTTCCTGAGCCAGAACTTTTCACAGGATCCAGCCTGCTTGGTCCCAAACAAATACTAAGTGCCACAGTTCTGCTCCATGTGGGAAAAAAAAAAAAAAAAGAAAAAAAAAAAAAATTACTTAGTTATGCTAATATTGAACTTGCTGGCTGACCATATCACTGAGTACTAATTGTTATCCTGAAAAAAATTCCATTTTCTTTGAAGCAGTGCTGATTGCATAGGCCTCTCTTTTCACTCATCTGTCATCATTCCAGCTCAAGAACTAGGATCTATTTAAGATGTCACCAGATAGAAAATATTTTGTATTTCTCACCTTCTCTCTTTCTACCTCTTGGACACATGGGTGGCCAGAAATACGCTTGATGTACAAAACAGGAAGAATGTAAGAAGGATTTCAGCATTAAAGATCTCCATATCATTCCAGTATTCTGTCACAGAAATTAAGACCATCATTCTTTAATACATTCATTGTACTTTATGTTTTCTTGATAACAGTTAACAAGTTATAATTTATATTTTATCCTTGGTCAGATCCAATAAAGGAACTCTGCACAACCTGAAGACAAATTATTTAATTTGGTTTGCTGGTTTTGGCTAGGAGAGAGTTAATTTTCTCCGTGGTAAGTAGTGTGGGGCTGTGGTTTGGATTTGTGCTACAAACACAAGGAATCTCTGATAAAACAGGGACATTTTTTTCCCTGCTGAGCAGAGCTGACATCGAGCCAAAGCTTTTGCTCCTCACCCCACCATCCATGGGCTGGGAGTGCACAAGGGAGTGGATACAGCCAGGACAGATGACCCCAGCTGACCCAAGGGATATTCCACCATATCTCATGCCATACTCAGCACATAAAGCTGGAGAAGGAGGAAGAGGGGGATGTTTGGAGTGATGCCATTTGTCTTCCCAAATCACTATTCCACATGAGCAGCCCTGCAGTCCTGGGGTGGTGGAACACCCACCTACCTATGGGCAAGAAGGAATGCCTTGGTTTGCTTTACCTGTTCAAGTGCCTTTATCTCAATGCGTGGGCTTTGGGGTTTTTTACCAATTCTCCTCCCTCTCAGGGTGGGCAGCAGAGGAGGCACTCAGTGAGCAGATCTGTAGTACTTAGTTACTGGCTGGGGGTAAACCACAACCCATAAGTAATATTTCATCTCTTTGCAATCTTGGAGAAATGAAGCACTGAAGAGAGCAAACATTTTTCTGAAGCAGAAGTCAATTAGAGAAGATACAATTATACACAGAATACAATTATACACAGCATCCTCACAAAAGTAAGCCACAACAGTTTCTTCTTATAAATCCTTACTGAGGATTTTGTCCTTTCTCTCTCTCTCCTACTGCGCCTTCCCTGCTGGAACTCAGTCGTTGTCCTTCTGGATCACAGATCTTCTGGAAGGTGCTCTACTGGGCTGCAGCAGAAGGCACTTGGGCCACAGCAAGGGTGGCAGAAAAAAGCACATGATGTCAGAAGGGAGGAAGTTGGGAGGGAAGAGACACTGTTATGCTCGTGGTGGCAAGAGCCAGAGCAGAGGCAGAGGCAGAGCCAGCTGGCTGAGAGGGAAGGATGACAGCCATCAGATTAACTGGGAACAGCCAGGAACTCCTGAACACCACCACAACAGAGACTTGGCCCATCAGTAAGGACAGAACAGAGTCCATTAAACATTTTGAAGGACAAAATCTAGGTTAGAAAAAGGTTAGGCAGTATAAAGACATGTAAGGAGAATACACGAGAAAGACTAGAGGTGGGTATGTGAGAGGCTAAAGAGAAAAACAAGAGCTGCAGAGGGGAGGCAGTACAAAGATAAAAAAAAGAGAGAAAATATTGATTAAATAACTACTCAGCAATATATATCTCTTAACATATCATAGTCACAATAAACTGGCTCTAGCTGGTTTTGCATATTAATATTCTTGGTTGTACAGTTATTGGATACTTCTGGCTTCACCTTTAACATTCCAAGTGAAGGAACACATAATTCTCTGTTGTGGTGATAACTCAGAGCAGACATGACCATTACAAAGGTCAATTGTTCACCAAGTTTAGCAGAATCTTTATTGACTTCTAATTATTACTTTTAACTTTACCATGTTTTGCTTCCTTAATTACAATTCTGACACATTTTAAGATTTATTTAGGTGCAGAGGCTGAGGTGCAGAGGTGGAGAGTCTCACAGATAAATCTTGGTGATGTGCTTGCACACAATATGAAATTATAAGCTGGATCTAGCCTCACACAATACTTGGGCAGAAATAGAATATTAAAAATTTATTATTGTCAAAATTCAAATCATTTAGAATGAACAAAAAGTGAAGATGATGTATTATTTTCTTATATAAAGATATTCTGAGCTAGCTGAACAGTCAAAATTGCACTTCTGTTATCGCACACAGACTTTGATCTAAATGATGCTGGCCTTCTAACTTCCAATATACATTAATTCCTTTCACCTATAAATTGCCTTTACAGGTTTGGAGTTTTGTATTCTTCAAAGAACTCAGCTTTACTTAAAAGGCGTTTAGGATAATTCTGCTCGATGAAAGAATCTTTTGAAAAAAATTGAACCTGAACTGCTCTGAATTTTTTACACATACATCTCAAGGTAAACAGAATGCTTCACATAAAGCAAGGAAAAATTTCACCTGTTTACTTTCCTGCTATTGCTACTATTAGTACTTCTGGGATTACTGGAAAAAGTCAAGCTTGAGTGATATCTCATCTTGCCAGAGGGTTGTGCTACTTGGAACCATCATCAGAGAAAATTTAGTCAAGTTTTCATTAAGAGTAATTATGAAATGCAGAAATACTCAGCTGAAAAAATGAGTTCTGACAAACTTGGTCAAGTAGCAAGCAGCAAACTGCTTCTTTTTTTTCCATATTTGTTCTAAAGTGCTTGTTACATTCTTTAACATGCCTAATAGCTGCATTGAAAATACAATTTATTTATTAACAAGCAGTATTTCCATTCTTTGACAGGTTCTCCACTCCCACCCCCCCAAAAAAAAACCCTCAAAACTTTCAACTAAGCTCATCAATTACTCTTAACACTCTAAATAGTTGGCAATGTTTACACAACATCCTTTCAGAGTTATTCAGCTCGATTTTGCAGCTCATTAAAAGGATCTCTATTTATTTGCTGTGTGTTACAGTTCTTCACTTTGGCACAACACGCAAAAAGGAAGCCAATTTTACTTTTCCCTGTGGTGTTAATTGGTAGAGCATGCTGCCTGCCTCTTCATTAATTATGTCAATGTGTATGAAACTTTCATTTTCATGGCAATGTATTAACAAAGCTTTGCAACGAGGCTGACAAAAAGCCAGCAAAGTCCAGTTTATAAAAAGTGGGTAATGAAGGCTAGCACTGGCCAGAACATAATATTTATTTCAAAAAGCAGCTTTTTTACTCCTTAGCTCTCTCAGAAAACATCTAAAGAAAGCACTTACTGAAGTAAACAAGATCAACTTTGCTGCTGAAAGTAAATAAATCTCCATATAACACACAGATAATGGATCTGGAAACACTATAACTTCACAGAGCACAAAGAATGAGAGAAGGACCTTTAGCCCAGCTGAAATGGTTTTGCTCCTAAAACCATTTCCAGATAATTTACTGATCTCATCCCATTAAGTGTATAGAAATCACTCATTGCTTGATAGCTCACTAAACCCTGGGGCTCTGTCTAAAGGCAAAACTACCCCTGGCACAGCAAAAACAGGCATTGTCCATATGAAATTCCTCTGGATGCCTTTAGCCTGTTTCTGTTTACCAGCTGCAAGTATTGGTAAAAGACTAATACTGAGCTTTCCTCTCTACCTTTTTTTTTCAGCCCCCTAAAAAAATTAAACAAAACAAAAAACCAAAACACAAACAAACAAAGAAAACCCAAAACCACCCAACCAACAACAACAAAATAATCTTGATCAACTCTCCCTGACTTCAGACAGAGCACGCTGAATTTCACTACACTTAGGGAGACTGCCAGGAGACAGAGATTAAAGCAACAAATAAAGTCTATGATAAGCTACTTCAGTCCTTTCTGGAAATTCTGAAATGCAAAGCACTAAAAGAGAGCAGTGGTGCATTGTAGGAGATATAAAGCATTACAGACTATAAACGAAAAACCCTGAGAAGTTGCCATCTTACATTCATGGAATTACAGCTCAGAGTTTTGGAAGCCATGCCTAGAGAAGCTTTCACGTTAGCACTGAGGTGGCAAATGCTACAGACAAAAGGGCTTGTTTCTCACCCCAGGTATCTTCTGACTGATAAAAAGACGCGTTTACCACTGGCTAATAGCTCTATTTAAGGATTAAAGAAACCCCAAACAAAGGCTAACAGAACAAAAAAACCCAACAAAACCCACACAAACAACTGAATGTACATTCCAATCTATGATCTAAGCCCTTTCATTCCGTATTTCTGTCCCTATATATTTGGGATGTCCTTAAACTAATTCTTTGCAGTGAGATCAAGTAATAAAGAGAGGAAAAAACATTGAAAAATTTTCCTACAGTAAGCTTAAACCCTTAAACAACAAAGAAATTTATCTGGACATTGAAAGCATTTATCCTTCAAGTGATTTTAGCCAGGGTGGGAGATGAGGGACTCCAGGGAAGCACACACCTCATGGTCTATTCCCTGTCAGTGACTTCTGCCCCAATGGAAGAAGCAAAGTTCCAGTCAGCAGACCTGTCGTCCAGATGCTGAAGAATTGCAGGTACCAATTTTTTTGTTTCTACTCTCCTCTTCTACCTTACCAATATCTGTTACTTTATTTCACAGAATCGCAGAACCACCAAGTTGGAAGAGACCTTCAAGGTCATCCAGTCCAACCCCTGCCCCAACACCTCAACTAAACCACGGCACTTAGTGCCACACCCAGTATCTTGTTAAACACATCCAGGGATGGTGACTCCACCACCTCCCTGGACGGACCATCCCAGAACTTTATCCCTCTTTCTGTAAAAACTTCTTCCGGATATCCAACCTTTATTTTCCTTGGTGCAGCTTAAGGCTGTGTCCTCTTCTTCTGTCAGTTGCTCCCTGGAGAAAAAGACCAAGCCTCACCTGACTACAACCATCCTTCAGGGAGGTGTAGAGAGTGATAGGGTCAGCTCTGAGTTTCCTTTCCTCCAGGCTAAACAACCCCAGCTTCTCTCAGGCTGGAAGTATACCAGGACACAGACTGCATCTTCCTGTGTGTTTACATGGTTCAGCATCACAGGGTACTCCAAACCCACAATATATTCATGCTGTTAATACAGACATGTCTTTATGTACCTTCTGTACGTAGATGTCCTCAGAAATAGTGCAAAGCATGAAACAAACCCACTGTTTGCTTGTATGTTTAATTAGTGGAGCCTTATTGAACTAACAGATTAAGTTTTCATCTATTTATTCTTTCTTACTCTACATTTTCTCCTCCTTTCCGTGTTTGATCTCTCTACATTTTCTCCTCCTTTACGTGTTTGATCTCTCCATCTTTCCTTCTTGCAGCAGCACTCTCTGAGCATCACAAACTCCCTGATGTCATTGTCCTCTCACTCAGTTTCTTTTAATTTTTCACTCCCCTTTCATCAAGCTTTAGCTGATTTCTCTCACACCCGTAAAGTCTCTTAAACCTACTCCTGGCTTCAATTCTCCTTCTCCTCCTCCTATTCAACCCTCTCAGGATCCCCCTTCTCCTTTCACTTGGACCCTGCTCAGTGCTACAGATGCTTCACTGCTGGACAGGTCTGTGGTCTCCTGTTCCCAACGAAGCTGTCTCTGGGCATTTCTGCTTCCCTTCCTGTCTCTTGCTAAGTTCCTCTCCTCTGTGAGCTCCTGAGTAATTTATAAACACCATGTTTCTTTGCTCTTACTGCCAGAAAACCTGCACTGAAATTTTATGTTTATTCTACTCTAATAACTCCTTGCTCCCAGACAGTTTGGAAAAGCCATGACAAGGTTATACCATGAAATATTTTCTAAATTATTACTCCTTATCTTCATCAGGAAGCAGTTTTGCAAAGACACACAGAAATTAACCTTGGACTACAGGAACACAATTGAACAGCCATTCTGTAACTGAAACTAGACTAAAAGAAATACTCTGGGAAATTGTTCACCCTACCTGCATTTCTTCCGTGTTAGCTCATTGCATCAATATCATTTTAGGAATGAGTTTTGAAAACAGGTCCTAAAACAAGGCACTTTTTCCTATTTCTCCCTAGCTGATCTATCAGGAGTTTATTGTACAGTGTTAGCTATTCCTGTGGAATTTCCTGTGCAGTTCTTATTTGCTATTTCTGTAGAAAATACTGAATTAAAAACAGGTATTTAGAATTTCTTGGATAATTGCCTAGGTTGATTTTAATTAGAAGCTGCAAAAATTACATGGAACTTTAAGAATTGCATACCTAATAGAAAGTACATGTGAGGCAAAGGAAGAATCTTTAAAAAACAGATTTATGATAATTTTATCCAGTACTCATCAAAACCAAAAGCTTATATACCATAGGTAGCTAATTGATATTTTTTTCTTTTCCATATGTATTATTTTTTCTCTGTCACACAAATAAAATTCCCTTTGTCAGCAGCTACACATCGCTGTCAGATTTTATACTTCAGTGACGATGTTTTATGTTCACAGCTGGCACATAAGTATTCTCATACAGTTACTGCATTTCTACACTTTTCAGTGCTACAGGGTTGGGCTTTGTTTTTCTATCTTGTCTCCCAACTTCAAACAAATAAAAACAACCTAAAACCCCCCAAGTAATTCAGTAGAGATTACCTATTCCCACATACCATCAGCATTGCCAAACTTTTTGCAATGACATATGAAGTGGCACTAAACATCCACAACTGTATTCTCCAGAGCTTGTAAGAAAAAAAAAAAAAAACCAAAACCCAAAAACCTTTGATTTTACATATAACA
>VXAC01006064.1:211121-224234 GCA_013399225.1 Rhipidura dahli
AAAAAAAAAAAGAAAAAAAGACATTTCTGAATCGACTGTTGTTCAAAACAGAGAATATGCTTTGGGGAAAAAAACCCAAACTCTCAAATTCTCAGAAATGCAGAAGTAGCTCTCCAGAAAGTTGTACCAATGCTTCATTTCTTTCAGTACCATTTCTTTCAGTTTGTCTAGAGCTGGTGTCTGGGTGTTGGCCATTACATTTTTGCTGCTTCAACTGAAGAAACCTCTGCCAACTCATTATCTCCCTCAGGAAATGTGTATCTCTCGGGAACAATCACCACTTACCAGCTCTGGGCATGATGGTCTAATTGCTTCCTTTAAGCCATATGGAGTCTCCACTGGCTCTCCACTCCATCTTTCACTGGTCAGTACATTTCCCAACCTGCTGGGAGTTTCTCTGCCTTTGCACTTTACGAACATTCCTGACTTTTCATTTTGTGAGGGCTGGACACACTGCCCAACAGAAGGCAAGAGGTCTGAATAAAACAACTCTACCCAAGGCAGTTGCTTGAATATCCAAAACCTGCATTATCCTTTCCAGACCCAATTCATGGCTCTAGTGAAGTGGCAAAAGCTCCCATTGATGGACTATATTATTTTCTGCCACATACATGATTTTTAATTATAATTAATAATTTTAATTGTTAATACAAATTATTTGCTTGCAGGCAGTTTGTCAAATGAACAGTTTGTTATGCCTCAGTCGCTTTTATATTTCCCCTTCTGGGCCCTTTCCATCTCCAAGCTTCCTTCTGCCAGGTTATGTTTGTGTCTTGGTCAGGGAGACGAAGTGTTGCCCACACTGCCCCAGTTCCACGGGCCAGCACTGGACACAGACCCTCCACATCCCAGTCAGGAAGGAAGCAGAGCTGGTGGCATTGTGCAGCTGGAAAGGACTCACACTCGGTTCACACTGATCCCATCAGGAAGCAGCGGGCTGGAACCAAACCCAGAGCAGAGCTGCAGATCCACCAAGGCTGAGTGAAAGCAAAGCTCAGTAATAAACATGCAGCCATTCAGGTTCATGCACAACATGCCTAAACAACTCTCCTTCCTACAGGTACAAAAAAGGGTTTAAGCAGTGAGATACACCCTGTTCAATACACAGGAAAGATGAGTGCCACACGGACATCGGCACCAGGAAAACAACATTGCTTCTGGGACATTTGAATTATTGTGCTAGCACTGCACAATTTAAACTGCACAGATCACTTCTTCCTCTCTTCTTACATCCACGCCTCTTCTCCTTCCAAACGATGTCTGCAATGGCACATAACTGGGATGCATCTGGCATGCTCTGTTGGGCCCCCACAGGTCTAAAAGCCCCCAGCAATTCCCTGCATTTGGACATATGTGCACTAAGTTGCACTGTGCCACATCCCCTCCTCAACTATGATCATAAAATTTTATTTCCAACCTGGAGGGAAAGAGAGCAAAGTCCTCTGGATTTTGGGAGGGAGCCAACAGGAAGTGCTAAATGAATAAAGAGCATCTGCAAGTGTGCCCTAGGGACTAAGCAGTGAATGCCTATGACACACGCTGCTTCCAAGTTGGGATTCTGATTCTGGTGCCAAAAATTCATATATCTCCTTGCTTCAGTAGTTATTAATCAATTATTACATTGTATTAAATAACCAGACCCCTAAATTAGCTTTTTACCTTTTAGTTTCTAAAGCAAAAGAAACACACGTAACAAAGCAAATAAAAGCTGCTGTACTTGAAAACTGATCGCTTCAAGTCATTTTTGTTTTTTCCAAAACACATTAGCAATAGACAAAATAAAGCAAGGTAATCAAGCAGAGGAGAATACTTTGTCAAGAACATGTAAAAATCATCACTGTCCCCAGTGTGTGTGAGGTAAGGAAATAATAGAGAAATAAAACAGATTTGGACTGATAGTTCAGCTCCCCCCTCACTCCTCCAAGCCTCCCTCCAGCTCCCAAGGTGGGTTGCACCTACAGCTTCTGCCTAAACTCTTTCTATACACTTTCAGCCCTAGAGATTTCACTGTCTTTCTACAGAAGTTCTTCCAGTTCTCAAATGCTTTTCCATTAGAAAGCTTTGCCTGCTGCAAAGTGAGCCTGCTACACAGGGAATACAGAGAAAAACTTGATTACTTTCTTGCAGCTTCTTTTTATGTACATGAGGACTATAATCAAGTCCTTGCTCAGGCTTCTCTTCCACAGCTTTTCTCTGTAGGTCACTTTTTCCAGAGTTCTCATGCTTTATATTGCTCTCCCCAGTACCTCCACTGATCCAGCCACTTTGCTCTTGAAGCATTCCCAGAATTTTGCTGTGCAGCTGAAGCCTTGCAAGTGCCATTTTTCTTTCAAGAGTCATAGGCCTTACTGATGTTTACTCTGTTTTTTGTATAAAAAATATGGCATGAGCATGTCTTTTTTTGCAAAAGCAGGATATCTTTTACATGCCCAACTTTTGATTTACTAGAAACCAGAATCACTGTACAGAACATTACCTACGCAGTCAAAATGCATTTACCGGTTCACAGGTAAATATTTTTAAGTTCAGACTTTTTAACTTGCTCTAAATTGCATTCTCTTCAGTCTCCCACTCATCAAGGGAATTTTTAATTCTAAAGGTATGCTTGCACGTTCTTTCAGATTGACATTCTCATGGAATTTTTAGAATATGTTTACTATTCTGCCATTCATGTCAATAATGAAAACTACTTAGCTATAGTCCTAAACCAGCCTTCTCTAAAATTGTTCCAAAACCATTAATCTACTTTGACAGAAAGCCATTTACATCTGTTCTTGGACTATGGCATTTTGTTGAGGGTTTTTTCTGTTGTTGTTTTGTTTGGGTTGTTTGCGGGGATTTTTTAACTTTTTTTTTTTTTTTTTTTCTGAGGGGGTGTGCTGGGTTTTTTTTCAGCAGTTGTTTTACACCTACGTACAATAGAGTTTTCCAAGCTGTCTTTCTCAAGAAGGAATGCCACACTTACTCACTGGACCTTGTCGGGCAGTCTTGCTGCTGAAACACCTCTACAGTGACTTTGAAAAGCCAGATCTGAGCTCACTGTGCCAAACTCCAAACCAGATCCAAAATGGAAAGCAGACAAGCACAGAGCTGTATCTGATCTACTAAATCCTGCTGCCAAAACAGGGAGAAAAAAACCCCAGTTGTATGCACGTTTTCCACAGTAGAATTCCAAATTAGATTTGGGCAGGGGAAGGCGGCTCTGGCTTTCCCAATAATCTCCCTTTTACCCCAGAATGGTTGTTTAATGCTTCTCTCAATGAAGACATAAACGTGAAACTGCATTAGCCCTCCTTAGCCATCAAGAGCAGGTCTGTCTCACCAAATACATGCTGTGACATAAGTTTACAAGAAAATTAAAAAAAATCCACATCCAAAGACAAAAAAGAATGGGGAAGCCCCATTGTCAAGTCAGGTGAAATGAAGGCTGTGACTTTACAGAAAAGCATCTACACCTCCAAAGAGCTGAAGTGAACTACTGAAAGATGAGTCAAAAAACCCTCTATCCTGAGCACTTGGACCAGTTTTTTCAAGAAAGATTGAACTCATAAAGGACTCAAGGAGGAGGTACATGGGAGCTGCACCAGAACAGATCAGCTCCGAGATGAACAACATAAAGTGCAAGGAAGGTAAGGAGAGAAAAGCTACAGCACAGTACAACAGGAAAGGATTTACAGCCAGCTGAACACAGGGAGGCTCCTGTGCCACCACAGAGCTTGGCTGGCCAGGGTGAGCTCCCACAAAGGATTTTGTCACCAGGCAAGATTAAAAATAGTTACATCGGGAGAGAATAAAACTTCACCATATTTTTTGCTCTCAGGAACGTTTTTTGTACATAGTATTTATAGATTAATGTTCCTGATAGCTTGTCTTTTTTCTTCCCCATGGAGATCCTCAGTGGTTACAGTAATAAAAATGAATCTTACTTACATCTTGAAATGTTAAGTGCAGTGCTAAATCAAGAGGTGTATTCCTCGTGGGTTTTTAAGACATATAAAAAGTAACATGTCTAAAAAGCAGTTGCACATACCTTGATGATTTATTTTCACGTTATGTATTGAAATGCAATGTCCTGTTATTATTCTGTTCCTTGTATTTTAAGTTCACTCTAGTTGATGATAGAGTTAAAAATACTATGTACTCTCCACTTTTGGCAAAATTCCAATCCAGAGTGAGCCCATGGCTCACTGATACAATGGAAATTGCTTTCTAAAACTCAGGGTGCTTCTTCATAAGTGACATTTTTTTAAAATGCAAAAACAGAAATAAATAGATCCAATCTTAATGCTTCATTGAAAAGATTATCTCCTATTGCTCAATAAAAGTATGCCTTGAGGTGGCCTTCTGAAATAAAGTTTAGGTGAGAAAAATGAAAATTGCAGTTGCTCAGTTTGTCACTGCTGCAAAACTCCAAATTCATATTGTTAATGGCAAAAAAAGGGGAAAGAACCCAGTAATTACTACATACCAATCACAGCTTAAAACAAACTCTATATTTCCCTGCATGTATAAAAAGTGCTGTAATTCTCATTTTTCACATGTTTGTTTCCTGAGGATCCTCCATCTAACTCCAAGAAACGTGATGTTGAAAGTTAAAGCAGGCTTCTCTAATTTCTGAGTCTCTTACAACTTTTAGATCTATGAGGTGGCCACAGGGCAACTCCTCATGGATTAATCTTGTCCAGGGAAAGCGTAGGGACTGTGGTGGTGCCTTCCCCCAGGGGGGCTCAGGCCCCGCCTGTTGCTCAGCCACTGGCTATGCGGGGGCTGAGTGACACGGGACCCGAGGATGCTCCGGAAGAGGAGTTGGAGATCGAAAAACACCCCTTAGACATCCCCTGGGGTGGAGAGAAGCACAAACCCAGCCTCCCTTTCCAGAGAGTTCTTCGCAGTTCGACAGTTCATTGGTTGGTTATTAAGTCTCTCTCGATTAATCTTTAATAATTGGTCGTCATAACTTTGCCCCACCCTGTAAGCCGCGCGTTATTGGATGTTAGTGTTTTCCACGCCCTGTGTCTTGTGCCTTAAAAGTTCGTGTTTGGTGCGTGATTGGGGGAATTTCTGGTCTCCCTCGGTGTGTAATAAGCCATCTGCACCCCTGCCAGAAGTCTCTCTCTCCTTTTCTCCGTGCTGCGGATCGCCGTGCGCTCAGCGAGCTGCGATCTGCCCCTGCCGAGGGCAGGCTGCCCGGCCTGGGGCAGCGCCATTGGGATCCCTGCTGGCAGCGGGAGAGCTTCTGGCGAGCCCACATTGTGGGCCACTGGTTCCCGTGCGAGGGCTCGATCCTGGCTGCGATCGGATCGCTCAGAGCCTCTGAATAAGCGGCGCTCCCAGCCCCGGGGCTCCATCGAGCTATCCCGAGGCAGGGCTCAGGGAGTTGCGACGCCGCAAGGGACAAAACAATTATATCAGCCACGAGTAGCTATGAGAATAACAGGTGAAAAAGCAAAACTCTGCACAGCCAAGCAATACTTGGTGGGTATGCAGAGGACTGAATTTAGCAAGGCAAGGCCAGAGAACCATTTGATTATTCTTTTGTTCAATAGATAGATAGGTAAGAGGAAAAGGTAATGAAGAAAATAAAAGGAGGAATACACTGCAAGCCTTTTTCTGATTAATAGAAAATGTCATTAAGATGGATGGGGTCATCTAAGACATGGTTATCAGCCATGCTAAAGCACATACACATCTTAGTATTTCCATAAAGCCTCTGAAATCACAGGGATGAAGGATGAGACTATGATGTGCCACAAAGGGCTAAATTGGCTCCAAAAGGCCATCAAACCGTGTGAACTATCAATGAAGCAGAGCAACAGCAAGAAGGACTGAATTAGCATCACCCCTCAGGATGATTTCTCCAAACACTCTACACTGAATTTGCCTCTCTGCCCCATAAGTGCATTATTAAAGTTTATAAATCCTGACTTGCAGAAACCGTTCTGCTTTTCACTTAATACATTCAGCTGCATTGAAGTTCACTATTGAGAGCTTTCTAAGACGTTTCCTTTCTGCCAGCAGCCTCGGGATGCAGTTATTGAAAAGCATACGGGAAATGTAGTGGGCATGTGTTTGTCACTCTCAGCAAATCCTTGCTCTGTGGCAGACATGATTTGGAGATCACCTTTGAAAGCTTATCTCAGGGAGGGATAAGGCAGCATTCACATGGCTTCATCTCCAGCACAACAGGGCCAGACACAAAGTACAGCAACATGTGATTGACAGAGAGATGTTCCATTACCAGCTTTGTACTGAAGGCATTTCTACCCCCGCCCTCCCCCCCGCCAGTGTAAGCTCTTGTAAATGCATTTATTTTCACTCACTCAAAACAAGAAAGTCCCAGTGCAAAGATGGTTAAATTCAGCCTTAAATACAAATGAGTACTAAAATCCTTCCTCCACTGAATGCATAAAAAGAGCTGCCACACGGTGTTTTGAAAGGATAAAGTGAAACAGCTTCTACAATTATTATTTAGAGTGTTATTAGCAAATTTATATTTAGCAAATTTGACTTTTCAGAATGGATTAACCCTTTTCCAGGAATGCCATGCTATTAGCACAGAACTGTAAATACACAGCATGGTGTGTTATCTTGAAAGGAGGACAAATTAATATTTACTACAACCTACTAAATATTTTATTGGGTACAAAAGGTCCACTGACTTAAAACACTCCATTACAATCTCAGAAGAATCTCCACTTAACAGAAAATGTTCTCATGTCAAGCCACAGCCACCACCAGTTAAAATGTTACCATGACAACCAGCAGCAACTTAGGGGAGTGCAATGCGTAACTCACATCCAATGCTTAGCCCTCTGCTCATCTACTGCAAAAAAATTATTTTTCACAAACAGAAATCCTAGAAGCCTGAGTATATTTCTAAGCAAGCCCCTCAAGCTGGAGGTAATGCCTCAGAAATCTCAGAAATGACTCTGCACCGACCTGCTGCTTCATGGAATGCTGGTGGGCTTTGCAGGCACAGCCCAAACCCTTCACTAGGCAGCAAGGGGAGCTGGGCTCTGGAGTTCTCCAGGAATCCACTGTCTAACCTCCAACCAGTTCTAATTAACAAAATGATTCCTGAATATGCATCTTTAGTTCATTTGGTTTCCAGTGTGCTCTTTTTTGCTTCCAAGTGTGAAATCTCAATTCAGATCCTGCTCTCAGGTCGCATCTTGGCTCTCATGGTTCGTGTTGGTCTCGAAGCACAAAGGACGTCTACTCAAGACTAAGACAATAATCAGTAATAGAGAAACATGCTTGAGAATGTTTTGATTATGAAAAACCAAATAATGCTCCACTTAGAGTGGTATCCTTCAGGGCAAAAATAGCAAAAACAAAAGTTCCAATTATACAGATTTATACTCTGTCCTCATTCAAGGGGACACTGAAAAAAACATGCAAATGGTATAATTAGCTAAAATCATTATCAATTCCTTTTACTGTATTACAAATCCAAATGCAGACCTTTTGACAATCATGGAAATAAAATTGTAAGTCTCAGTTCCCAAGTACTGTATTGCCCAGAAAGAGTTATTCAGACTTTTTTCCCCCCCGTTAAAGCATAGCATTTATTATTTTTGTACAAAGACACTTTATAGATTTCTAATACATGTTCTCAGGGGAAGGGTTGAGCAGAATCTTATAAAATAACTAATTTAGGGGATATCCTTCCAAATAATTCATATGACTTCATCCTAATGACTACAGTTTTCAAGCAGGTAAGCAAGTAAGGTGAAAATCTTTAACCCTTTATGCAAATGTAGACAGCAATAATTGCTGTACTGAAATAACGTCCCTTACGTACTGCACCCATTTTTTCCTTATTCTCGAGATATGTCTCATTATTTTTAACAAATTGCTCTTAGATTTCTTAAATGACAAAGCAGGAAAACTTTTAAAAGCTCAGTGAATTCTGAATTATTAAAGATAAAAGGGTACTCTGGTACATTTATTATCATATTGCAGGAAATCATCATCACTGATGTCTGGATTAAGCTCTTATCTTTTTAAATGGCCTCTTCAGTGCTGAGGTAAACTTAAAGATGCATTGCTATGAACCGTCAGAAATTAGTATTTTGGTGTTCTTTTGGTTGGTTGGTTGGGTATTTTTAACTACTTTTTATGTTATTAAGTTTAATTTCATTGTACAGAACATTCTGTTTGAATGAAAGAATGGAAAGGTTGCATTTGAATAAAAGCTACAACATGTTCATTCCCACAAACATAGGATTTCTTATTTAAGTAATTCTGTTCTAGAATTGTAATTAAGTTCTTCCTGCTGAAAGTGCAAGGACAAATACGGATATTCAAACACACACTGACAAGGAGGAAAATTAACAAAATATTGATGATCATTTTACCAGAAAAAAACAGGAGACAATTCTTTAGCCAGTGGCCACCCCTGTAGCTCCATCAACTTAAATGCCATTCCATTTAATTATCCTTGTGAGCAAGACACGATACAATTATTCAGTCCTTCAGTTCCGCCTCATGACTACGTGACATATTTTGCTGACACTGTACATTGCCAATCTTCTATCCCCAAAAAAAATTATCAACAAAAGTTCAGAGGCCACATAATCTAGGGAAATGCACAGGATGGAACTCAGGGTGATTTATATGAGTTTGTGTGAATGGTAACTATGCACCTAATTTTTAAATAACACTCTTATAGATCCCCTAGCAAACAACTAATTCTCCCGATGCCATTTCTGTGTTACCCTGCTGATTACTAAACCCTGTACTTCCCTGAAAGCTCGCTAACCCTTGGCCTTGTGCAGCCCCTTCACCCATCTCCTGACGTGGCTGGGAAATCTGCTTTCATCACAGCCTGTTTTCCCCATGAGCACAGCCATAGGTGTGTTTATATGCCAGGGCATTCAATAAATAGCAATTCAAGAAGACCATTTTTGCCTCCTTTGCACTACACACGCAGGTTCAGTGCAGTGATAATTCCTTTAACCCTTTTACTGAAAACGTGGATGGAGCATACAGTGGATTTAAGGGTAGACAGATGAGAAGGGCCAATGTCACTGCTGTAACGCGCACACGTAGAAAAACCACACGAGATCCAGGGTCAGTAGGAATGGTGGCAAGGCCTGTTAAATGGTTTTTTTCCGTGAGTTTTTTACATGTTAGTTCGCGAAAAAGTGAGTTAAATGACATAAAGTAATTGGTTCTCTGGCCATCCTCCCCTCCAGGGGGTTGGCCCAACTCTAAGACATCCATTCTCAAATGTTTTTCTAGTTGAAGCCATAACAATCCAACAAAAACAAGTCACAGGTGTGGATATTTGATAAACTGGTAACTTTGTTTTGATTAGCTTGCATGGGAAAGACAGAGCTCTCACAAAATGCTAGAGAGCTGAAGAAATTCACTGCTGAAGCCCTTTCAGCACCTTCAGGCCAAGACAAGAGACTTGGCAGCTTCCTGAAGCCCTGTGAGATGTCTTTCCTTGGTTATAAGGATCCTGCTTTCTTTACCCCCATCCTGTTATGAAATGTGGGCTCCGTGGCTGTGTAACAGAGCAGAACAGGCGGCTGCTCTGTGGCGCTGCTGTCCATCTCCCTGGGAGCTCCTCAGCAGGAGGAGGAGCAGGGTTCTGCCCCCTGTCTCTGCCAGCAGCATTCCAGGGCCTGGGAGGTGCTGCCCCTGGGCTCAGGCCAAACACTTGCCACATCACACCATAAGAAGTAAAAAAACTGCACCAGTCTTTTGGTCTGCCTCACTGTTTTTTTGTTTTACTGGTATTGGTGTAACCCATCTGATTTCCCTCTCATTAACCAGCTGGACATGAGCACAATGTCAAATGATGTATTTAACAGGAGAAACGCCTTAAAAGACATACTAAGACAAGATCTTCTCCTTATTTTTTCCAGTTTGGTGGAAGGACTTTTTATCCATGTTATCAGCATTATTTTGATGAAAGTAAAAAAATATCTTCAAAAAGTCTGGAAAAATTCAATACCATATTTGCAAACGTATTTTTTTAAAGAAGAATGAAAATTGGAGGGGAAAAAAAAACCAAAAAACAACCAAAACCATCATTCCTTCTTCTGAGTTAAGGTGAAAAGTTTCTTCTTTGCATCATATCTTGTCCCACAATTACAGTGCTGTATCTTTTAGCAGATAAAGTAGGAAAAAAACAGCAATCTCCAGAGAAAAGTCCCTTGAGATTTTATAAATTTCAGATTTTCATTAGGTTTCTCTCAGCTGCTTTTACATAATCCACCAAGATTCTGAGGTGGGAACCACAAACAGATCACAAAGGCAGCAGTTTCTCTCTGTGATATTCCATAAAGTTTCTTTAGTGGTGAAAAGACCCAGGACTGAAGAAACAAGGGATGCCTTTTTTCCCCACTGCTAACTACATATTTTTTATGGATGCTAAGGCATTTAAATAGTTAGAAGGCTGTAAGAATCCACCTCCTTGGCAGCTACAAATTCTTTCTGATGAGAAAGATGAGGCATCAGAAAGTCTGCCTGGTAAATCATGCAGAGTTTCCAAATAAGCTCTCCCCTCCCATGGATTTTTTCTGCAGGAGATGATGATCAGGCCATATGTTACTATGACAGATTTGGTATTTCATAACTGAAACCCATACAGCTCCTGTATGGCAATTTTTAATAAAACCCCAAACCTACTTTAATGTCTACATCCTACAAAAATTACAACTGAGGTGCTGTCCCCAAAAGCAGCTCTAGATTCAATTACTTTTGTGAATACATCCCCTTTTATTATTTTTAGGTTTTAAAAGACAGCTAAATACTGCATTTAATAGTAAGCATGTGCCCTGCTGAAGGGAACACAAACTATAATGATATGCCTAGCTTAAAAGCAAATCTAATCTGCTTGCTTATTAAATTTAAATGTGTTTAAGGCTGATACGGTTTGAAAATGATATGTAAAATAACAGCTTCCATGGCTGTAAATGTCAAGTCTAAAAATTATATGCAATATAACATACAAAATAAATGCTGCTTCATCTTTACATTTCAGTGTGATCAATTCATTAAATGAGGTATTACAAGCTATGAGAAAATTTTACAACTCCTGAGACATAATTCGTCACAGTGTATTACAATGCAGCAAGGAAATACTTTAGAGGTTTTGTCATCAATGGATTAAAATTCTTATTAGAAAGAAGGTGGGGGAAAGTAGCTTTCTGATGTACCATGACCAAAATTACTCATCACAGCATATATTAAACACCTACATGATCCTTTTTCATGAGACAGTTTCTGTATTAAAGGTTGGGTCTTTTTGATTTTTTTTTCCCCCCCTTCGAAAATAAACCAAGGGAAAGATAGGTGATATATTTTATAGGGCAAAGATGTAAGGACACAAAGGACACAGTGCTTCCCTGCAACACCAAATCCAAATATTCTCCGTGGGTTTGTTTGGCTTTTCTTTCCTCTTCCTTTTTTACTGCAGTAGAGGAATGGTCTTTCCCACCTGCTGTGTCTTCCAGAAATAACACGTCCACAGATTCTAAAGCACTGGTTAGAGAAGAGCCAAGAGCCATGATGCCAAGAAATGCAGAGGCTGAATTCCCCCCTCTCCAAGTCCCCACCAAAATCCCTGTGAACATTCTATACAGCAAAGTCCATTGCTGAAAAAGCTTTAAAACCTCGAGAGCCTCTCTGCACCTTGAATCTCCACAGCTCCCTATTCCAGAATATACTCCCAAAAGCTGACTCTGGCTTAGGGAAATTCCTCATTTTAGCCCTCTCAGTAACCAGGCAAGAGACACGAAGATGATCCCCCAGGACGTGACTCAGACCACCTAAATTAAACTCTCACTCTGAATTGGCTCCTGGAGACACATCTCTGTCTCTGCTGATTGCACAGGGAGTGGCAGGAGCCTGGTTTATGAGCACGACCTACTCTTGTCTCCAGCCTTCAGCTTTCCAACAACTCTGTTTCCAAAAGAGAGACCACTAACAGATGCTTTGGCTGCAACACTGTTAACTAGGAGCCCATCAAATTTATTTTCTTCCTCCAGTCAAGTCTGGGGTAGTTATAAAACTGTCAAGATCTTAGAGATCACCAGAAAAATCCTGTTTTCATTGAGGTGAATGCCTGCTACAGGTAAATACAAATATGCTGTACATTGACGGCTCTTAATTATTTCCCCCAATTTTTTTATATAACTTTCTACTCAAGTGTTCAAAAATCTTGATTGAAAAAGAGTATTTTTAACATCTAAAATTTATTCAGACTTTGTTATTTACAATTAAATACTCTTTCAAAATGCATCCTGATTAAGAACATTCAGGCTTAGGGTCTTTCAATAAGGCAGAGACAACATCAATTTTCTCACGCAAACATTTACAGCAGCTAGAAGGGTAAATGTTACTTCTTTTGGTTTTTCTCTCTAAAATAAGAATAATATTCACAGTTTTGACCAAAATAATTTTGTTTTTAAATACCACTATTTCCAAGATACATACCTGCCTCTTGCCTTATCACTTTCCCAATCTGACAAATATTTAACACATTTGTCTTTCCCTGACATATAATTTGCTATTATCATGTGACAGAAAAACACACATCACCCCAGATGTTCTCAAGGTGCAACAGAATCTGGTAATGCTTTTGCAGGCCAGTATCTAGCCATGAATTTCTGCTCCCACAAACCCATCCATATTACCAGGGGAATTATTAGGTGGCTGTATCTTTCCAGGCACTCAGAGCAAGATAACCCTAATCTAGTCTTATCACTTGCACACAAAAGCATTGGATCCAATAGGCTTCCATGTAATCCATCTCTGTCAACCGCATTAAGGAAATTACCTGTCAGAAATATCATGGCCAAGATTCTGTGATTAAATGCAAACTTAGAAAATGCTCAAGGGTATAGCAAAAAAAGCTGCATAAAATTGCTTTCAGTTTAGTTTTCCTTATGTTAACGTTGTGTCCACAAGCAGTTGAACAACATAAAGAATTAAGTAATTTATCAACCATGCATTGCATTGCCAAAGGAAACAAAATATATTTTTAAAATTTCTCATAATTCCATGAAGTCGAATTTCATTATTAAGATGGTAAAACTTAAAAAAAAAAAAAAAAAAAAAAAAATCAAGATCTTTGAAGAACCACAAAGAAAATCA
>VXAC01006064.1:224280-247011 GCA_013399225.1 Rhipidura dahli
TTTTTTTTTTTTTTTTTTTTTGGTTCCCCAGGGAGGGAAATAGTTATTGCTGATGAAGTACAGAAATGTCTAACCCCTCAGATTCACAATTTGAATACTGTGGGTTTTTTTTCCTTCAAAGCTTTTGTCTCTGCAAACTTTACCATTTAAGGATTAGTGGTTGCAAGTTTGCATGGCTGACAGCACAGTCCTACACCTAAGGTCATTCAGGTCCAATCTACAATCAACAATCTCCATCAACAATTTGGTCTTTTCCTTAGGCAGCTTTCTATAAAGAGGACAGAACAATCACACACGTGTACACAATGCACTGTTAACTGTGAATATCCTGGCTCTGTGTCAAAGAAGGGAACGAAAAGACAGGAAAAAAAAAAAAACAAAAAAAACCCCAACCCACAATTCTACAGCTAAACAATATTGAAGTATTCAATGAAAAATCCTCTATTCTAAAATGCCCAATGTACTCTAAAGAAATCAAAGGAGGTGGAAAAATTACAGGATGAATATTCAGCAATATTGATTAATATCCCCAGTACATGAGAAGCACTGACTGACTGGAGAGAGTCTAACAAAGGGTCATTAAGAAGATTAAGGGACTGGCACATCTGTCTTGTGAGGGAAGGCTGAGGGAGCTGGACTGGCTCAGCCTCACCAAGAGAAGCTGCAGGGGGATGTCAATGTGCACAAATGCTTGAGGGGAGGGTGGCAAGACGGGGCCAGGGTGTTGCCAGTGGTGCCCAGGGACAGGGCCAGGGGCAATGAGCACGAACTGCCAGCCAGGAGCTGCTCCTCTGGGAGGCTGGCTGAGCCCTGGCTCAGGATGCTGGGCAGTGTCCCACCCTGGAGACACCCAAAAGCCATCTGGGCAGCCAGCTATGGGTGTCCCTGCCTGAGCAGTGGGGCTGGACCAGAGCACACCCAGAGGTCCCTTTCAACCACAACCACTTTATGATTCTTTTTACCTTTGATATCCTGCTTATCTGAGCCCCTTTACAGGGCAGCCCTGTCTTCCAGTACACACGGTGCTTCCTCACCCCCTCTCCATGTGCTACTGAAGTACTGCCCCTGAGCCAAACCCTGAGGCACAGGGCCATTACAGAGCCACCAAGTGAACTCTGAACCACCCACCACAGCCCTGTAAATCCAGCAGCTGCCTTATCATCCGTCAATTTATTCATTCCAATCTGCACCAATATGGCTGGGAGAATGCTAGGGTAGAATGGATTCAAAACCTTGAAAAAATGAAAGAGTTGAACAACCACTACTCTTCCCTTCTCTTCACAAGACCAGATGTTATTTTCTCAAGGAAGCATCACCCAGGCTACGGTTGATCACAAAAGAAAAAAGAATTCACACCTTTAAGCCAGTGAGAATGTTTACCATATATCTGCTTTATTGGAATTTTACCTCCATTCAGTTGGATTGAAGGTTCCAAGCACAAGGTCTTACACCCAAGTAGCAAAACTAAGAAGAACAAACAAACTGGGAGCAAAAGGAGAACATATTCAGATCCCAAGAACCTGTCCTAGTAAACCTGGAAATGTACTTCCTCCTTCACAAGTAATTACTGAAAAATCCTTGAATCTATCTTGCAACAAGTAATTAATCTAAAATCCAGCCAGGTGTGGTTAAGAAGACAACACTGAGTAGTAGGTTAGAGCCTGGCAGAGTTTGTTCATTTCCCACACTGTACCAAATACGTGACGAATGCGTGCAGTGAGGATGAAGATTTCTCTTTGGTATGGTGGTTACACACCTACACAGCTGTCTCTGTACTACCAGAATCTTGAAAGTTCATAAATGGGAAGCTTGATTTGAGAAACAGAGATTTACTGGATTGTGGAAGGAGAGAGAAGGGATAGAGCAGCAGTCTCAGAAAGCTAGCACTGACATGCTGATTATAACACAGCTATCTCCTGATTAAGATGAAAGGTTGAAACTCTACAAACGCTATTGGGGGTGTACTCTGACAACAATTTTCACTTGAAGCATCATAAAGTATCAGATCTACAAGATGAGGGTTGGGGGTAAAAGTTGTATCATTTTAATGTGCAGTAACACAACTACAAAACTCCCTTCCATGACAAGAGAGAGAACAAATGGGACATACAAAATGGATGTCCCTCTTCTCACCTTTGTCCAAGGTCAACCTGGAGTTGCACTGAAGTTCTCCAACCAGCAGCAGAGTTGCAGTTCTTCTCCTAAAGCAGGCAGACACAGGGAAAAGCCAATTTGCCAGCAGAAGGCTGCAGGATGCATCTAATCCTTTGTGAAGACAGGACTGAAAAGACAACTAAAGGGCTTGGACTTCTGACCAGCAAAGGAAAGAAAGAAGATAATGCCTTTTCTTGACCACAAGACCTATAAGTGGAATTTACAGTTACTTTTAATCCCAGTTAAAAGAACTAGTAATGAGACTCAAGGAGTGAATAGGGTTTGGACAACCTCATTTGCTGGTTTATACAATGGTGATTGAAGTAATGAAGATGATTAAGTCAGGGAATCACTGTTGTCACACAAGATTTACAGCTCAGAATCCATCAGCAGAAGCCAAAATCACACACAAAATTATTTTAAACCTTGCACATTAATTATGAATTGGATGAAAGAAACAGCTGTAAAAAAAATAAAAGCGGACCTATGTTCCATGTGGCACTTTTATTAGTTATTTATCACCCCCCATATGTGCTGCCAAGGAAAATTATAATAGGCCACAACTACTAAGTACCAAAGAAAACTATGAATTATTATTGATATTCTTATTAACCATGTTAGTAAACTCAACACGACTGGATCATGATCACAGAGAAGCTCTGTGTTCAAAAAAGATACTGCACAGGACAGAAAAAACACAAATTCAGCACTACTTTTAAAGCAGGAACAAAGTACAGTAAGTACAGCTGCAAATTCAATCTCAAAAGCACGTATTGACCAGTGGAGATTACACTCCAAGTGAGCTGGATAACAATTCTTTCCTAGAAGGCCATTGCATAAAGCAAGATTCTTTCTTGGAATAACTCTTAAGATTAATAGATTCAATATTGTTTCCCTTTTATTGGAAAGTGAATTCCATTAAACACCCTGGATTCCTTCAGTAATAGAACACATATCTGCAAATGAATGCTAAGACTCTGGATGAGGAACAATACATGTTCTGGTCTACCACCATCTACGAGCATAACTTTCTTTTAATTACCAGATTTATTTCTGCTTCACCCTGTCTGCTGTCATTGACTGGAAGGTGTGAACCCTCAAAGTACACAGACCACACCAGGAAGGCTGTGCTGAACCAGTCCAGCACAGAACAAGGTCCTACAAAGGCATTAATGAGCCACTGCAGTGACAGTGACTATTGCCACCACCTACCATCATCACCACCTGGTATCAGCCACTTCATGGCAAGAAAAACATGTTAGAATCCGAGTGATTTAACAAAGGCAATAAAATGAAACAACTGAGCAGCAGAGGTACAAATTCCAGGAGGTCCTGATTCCCAGCTGTGCATACCCAGTCCTCCTGAGACAGCATTGCCTCTCTGTGCCTTCAGAGCTGCGTTACTGCATCAGAGGGGTTTTTGGAAAAAGATGGGAGCTAGGTAGAAAAAAGGGAAAGTAAAGGGGAAAAGAAAGGGGAAGCCAAAGGGGCTAGGAAAGGGAAAGCCAGAACACCTTTCTTGGTTCATCTTCCACCAGTATAATAAAACCAGAGTCCTCTTTAGGCTATGTGAGAAAGATGAACCTGAAGGGAGTGATGATGTGGTGTTTTTTGTGGATCAGACTGTAACAACTGTCAGCAGGAAAGCTTCATGGGAAACATATCTTCTTCCACTGACATTCAAAAGTACCAGTGAACCACTACTTTGTATTTAATAGTGACATACTTGTAAAAGTTACAGGAAAGTATATAATACATAAGTTAAAAACATGTTCTTGCTCTGTTTTCACACCACACTCTCCATCTTAGTATCCAAGAACAGAGCATTAAACAGGAATGACAAACATCTGCCATCCTTGTTTTCCTATCCACTCTTCACCTTTGTCCTCAGTAAAAATTGAGTGTATAAAGCAGGCAAAGTTGGGAAGGCAGAGCAGAGAACCTCAGGGAAATATGCTATCAGCAGGATCCTTCTGTAGACCTTGCATTGTGTAATACACATGAAAAATAATTGTATCGCAGAACTGTTAAATAACCATATTGGATTTGCAAAACAAGATGCATTTTCCCAGCTCACTGAGAGCCTGTAGCAGTTTGGAAATTAGCATACATCTGCTCCAAGGTATTCTGCATAAAATATTACAAAATGCATTTGATATAAACAGATAATTCCTTTTAGTAAGGTATAAAGTTAAAATGGACTGCACTTTACATGATTCAGTGAGCAAACTGGCATTCAGAGCTTAAGGAATAACTAAGCACCACTTTCTTAGTCAATTCTGCCACCTAGCTCATCTTGGGAAAGCTCAGCCTGCTATACTGAGCTCCTGAGAAGCAATTTTCATCCTGTTTAGAATTGAAATTCACAAATAACTCACCCAGCACACCTAAATCACTTCATTAAACACAGGTAACATGGCATATTAAAAGAAGAGTCATTTACACCAGAGGTACAAAAAGAAAGTTTCTGTGCATAGAAAATCTGTCACTTATAAACGAACTTTAATTCTGATTGATTCAACATACACCAAACCATTTTGCTTCATTTAATCCCTTAAGCACAGTTAATGTTCTAAAATATTCCAAGGGATTTTAATGTTCAAACTATGAAAGAAAAGAAAACATCCTTTATCCACTCTAAATCAAAATATGTAATACTGGTTCTTGGGTGGTAATAATCTCATTTCAAACTGTTCCTTTCTTGACAGTGCCTTTCAGCAGAACAAAATTTGTGCTGGGACAGACTTTCAAATTTAAATATACCCCAGCACAGCATTCCATAAGCAAGCATTGTCATATATAAAGTCTTTAGAAAGCACATCTGAAGTACACCATGGGGAACTTGTGATGATTTGAACAACTGCACATTTTTAATAGAGCTAAAAAAAACCCAAACCCAAAACAACACCCAAAAACCAAGGTGAAAATATGTGGGTTTGATTTTAAGTTCTCTGAGCGGCTATGCTGAAAAAGGAGGTGAGCAAGCTTAGCTCAGAACCATAAAGCTGCCAGCACCAAGAGACAAACGATTGTTTTTTGGATTTTTTAAAGCGGTGAATTCTGACACACATAACCAACACAAACCCAAGTGCGGCAGAGATGCCTGAGAACCTCCAATACTCAGCAGTATTTTAATCTGGAGATGCTCAGGAAAGGTTTGTGATGAGATCTCAGCAGCCCTGGGGGCTGACACAATCTGCAAGGCTGATCTGTGCACCCTCTGTGCTCTGGGATTCTTCTTCATTCTGTGTGAAGGATCTGATGCAGGGCACTGATGCTTGGTCTCTTTATCTGGCTCAGTTACAAGTTACACATTAATATCACAAACAGATAAACAGCTGTCATTATCTTTGATGCTTTTGCATTTGTGCTGCAGCTCCTGTAACAGGCCTTTGCTTGCTTCCAGTAATGTTGATTTATTTACTGAAAAATACTAACCCTCCCACAGTGTAGATGTTTGCTTTAACATGCAGGTTGGATTTGGAAGTGAGCATTTTCAAGTTATCTTTCCAAGGAATTACAAAGGGATGGATTCCTTCTAAGGGAAAAGGATAAAGAAATATCAGAAAAAGGGTAAAGAAATATCAAAATTCCCCATTAATATGCTTTTATCTTAGAGCCTCAAAATACTTTACAAAAACTGCAAACTACACTACAAAGAAATCCCCCTACTCAAAATGAGAAAAGATCTAAAGAATAAGACCTAAGACTTACAGAACTGAAAACACATTCCCTGATCTGATTCCAAACTTTGACATTTTCAAAGCCCAGTATTAACTCCAAGGATATGGCAAAAATATACCCATATTAATGATCATACTGCTAAAAATAATGCTCCTTACTTTCTGAAGTAAAGAACTGCATGAGTAACAGAGTAACTACACATAAAATAATTAAGACACTATTCCCGTAACCTCATTTTCCACTTTTTACCATACAACCTCCAGAATTAATAAAGAGAGCAGGTATTATACAGAAGCAAAACTCTGGGGAAGCTCCTTGGAGAATAGCAGAAACACAAAGTTTGACGCATGAAGGTGAGGTAGAAGTCAGGATTTGCAGAAAACATTTTCTCCCTCATTAAAGAAGTAATGCCCTTCTCCTTTCTCCATTCTCTTCACTCCCCAGTGCTCACTCAAAAGGGGAATTTGGGGACAGGATCCAGCTGCAGCAGCTGCAGCTTTTTTGTGTGTACAGACACTCTGCGTCATTGCCATTCTTTCAGCAGGGAGATTCAAGGAAAGCTGTAACACTTCCTACTTCTTTTTTTCCATATACATCTCCCTGCATTCCCCCTGTAACATTTGCTGTCCTCCTGCTGTATTTTCTATTCTTAAATCTGACATATCCTTTCTCATTTTGCTTTTATTCCCTCCTTGCTTTCCTTCTCATCCTGTCTATCCCTTCCCCTCCCCTTTCCAAGTGCCATATTACAGTTCTCCTTCAGTCTACACCTTTCTCTACTCATTCAATCTCTTCTTTATTCACCTGTCATCCCAGAGATGGATTATTTTAAATGCTCCCTCAACCTTTGCTGCTTTCCAGACAGGCTGACAAGAAATCTGGAGACTTAGATCTAAACCAGCTTCAGAGCTTTCTGAATATGATACTGATAGGGATGGAACAGAGAGAGAGTGGGAAACATGTGACAGTCCTGTTGTTGTCACAGATCCTTAGCAAACGGACAGAGGGAACAAGGATCCTGGAAGTTTTGCACTTCCTTAAGGTTCAAACCTCTTTGTACACAACTTCTGTATTCTCAGCTCATTGATTTGGTTTATTTTGAAATCAATCATGACAATTCTTTATGGAGCAGTTAAAAAAAATAAAAGTTGCTCTGCATTCAGAAAATAAAAAACCTCATTGTTTTTGTAATTTATTCTGGCTTTCTTTGCTTGGCCAGCAAGGGCGAGGTGTCTGGTTTTATTTTATAAACTCAGAGTAGCTCTGCTCAGAGGAACATCCACAGTTTGTTAGTGGGATAAACTGCAACAAGCAGCAGCATAACCCTTACAACGGTGCAAACATGTTTTTCTACAGTCAAACGTTTGAGTTGCTGCTGACTGGTCTATTGCTCCATTGCTCAGCTTCCACAGCACACTCCTTCCTCTGCAGTCATAGTAAAAATTAGCAAAACAGAACATCTGGCAGGGAACAGAACAGAATAGAACAGTTCAAAGGGAACGAACCTACAGTGATCACCTACTTCAACTGCCTGACTACTTCAGGCCCTGCTGAAACTTAAAACATCTTCTTAAGGGCACCGTCTTAAATCTGGAATGTAGAAGGAACAATTTTGTCACTGGTTCTTCACAACTTTTAAACTGATTTTTCAGTCCAAACACTACCCTAAAGCATTATTAAAAACGAAAACTGAAGGTTTAATTTTATTTTAAAGGAATTTAATGTAGACACAGCCAAGGCTTTAAACCAATCAGAGTATAAAAAAGTAAAAAAAAAAAATTCACAACATCACTATTGAAACATTAGAAATTCCAAGTTTTCATAATAAAGCATTTCTGTATCTTAATATTGACATTTCATTTTCTCCAAACATTAACTAATCTCACTATATCAAAACTTTAGTCAGAAGCAATTTGCAATTTGAACACACAAACTAGGTTTCTCTCCCAAATACTTCAACAAATCATTCCTAAGATTCTATTTCGGCAAGTACTCGTAGAAGGCATTATTAGTACTGTTTCAAACACATCCAGCACTAATAACTCAACTGAACTTGTACATAAAAGAGATGATTGATTATCACTAAAATGATCCAATATTACTGCATCAGATAAAGGTACAGAGTGGCAACACAAGAAAACACCTGCAATCAGTGATAAATCTGGACATTCACATACCTGTGTCCAAGTATAAATGTTGTCTCATGATACACACACACATTCCTTGCCCACCCAGCACGTGTCAGAAATGAAGTGCAGAGCATTTCCTCCTATTTTTTCTTAAAGCTTAGCACACATTTTGTGCTGTGTCTATCTAAGAATTTGAGCATAGTTTATATAATTTAGAATAAAACCTACTGTCTTTCACCACAAGAGGAGATCACACAGTGTGTGCATATAAACAAAAGCTCAGCTTTCACATGGCCTTTGAAGGCAAACAGGGTTTTCCCAGATAAAGCAGCAAAACTCTCAGGTATAAATTTTCTACACACACACACACCACCCTCTTGGTTTCCCATTAGATTTTTACCTTCAGCCAAGCAAATGCATATCCATAATAAGCCAAGCCTTCCAATCAAACCTAGAGTGCTCTTTTGGCAGTGCTGAACTCTCTGGTGAGCTGACCACTAAAGTTGTAAGATAGAAACACACACACAAGTGATTGTAAATGTCAGTGCCACTGGGAGAACCTGTCTGCCTGCTGTGCTGCTGGAACCAGCCAGCCTTTATAAGTTCACCACCCAAATCCAAACAAACTCAGCTCTGGAAACCATGGGACCTATTAGCCTATTGAAATAAAAAGTCATCTCCTTTCTTCCCAGGCCATGCATACATCACAGAACAGCAGCATGGCTTTAATACTGGCAGACCAAGGCAATGATCTGGCTACTCATATGGGCAGCAGTGAAACATCAGCGTGCCTTATTCCTCTGCTGCTTCCAGCTTTGCTCAGGGAACAACACTGTGGAAAGCTTATGGCTTATTCCAGCCCTTCAGAAAATAAAATTTTTACATAATTCTCGGAAAAAAACCCCAAAACAGTTTATATGTTTTACTTTTTAAACTGTTTTATAACACAGAATAACGATAGCATTTGTTTGATGAAAAGGACATAAAAAATTTAGCAGAGTGTTCAAGTCCTTGGGTGCTCTAGGACACTGGCTCTGGGAGGAATAGAAAATTGCAGTGCCTTTTAAGCACAGTACTATGAAGTATCACATAAAGTGATACAGGCCTATAACAAATGGATTTGTGTGTGCAGGATAACCCCAGATCTGCAGGGCAGGGTTGGCTCCTTCCATTGGCTGCCACAGGTACCACACCTAAAGGACACTTTCCAGCACCACATAATTGTCCATCACCAGCCAAAACAGCTTGGCCAAGTTTGGGCCTTGCCAGTAGGAAATATTCAAACAGATGCTTGAGACTGACCAGATCTTTCCAATTGCTTTGGAAAGGAAAAAGAAAAAAAAAAAAAGTTACAGGAAATTTCAGAATAGAAACCACAGCACAAAAAAGCTTTTGAGTAATTAATTTTAAGGCACAGTTTTTTCTTCTGCCTGGCATATGCACATAGTTAGAGAGCAATAAATCTAAAACATCTAAACTAATGTGCATCTACTGAGTTTTAACATGGGAGTTGTCCTTTTAATGCAAAAAAACCCAAGCATAGGGTAGCAGAAAAAAAAGCAATTAATATGTACTGACATACACAATGTATTTCTATGCAAAATTAAAAAAATAATACCTCAATTTTAGGGTGTAGAAGACTTTATATATTCATTTATATATAAATTTATATATATATATATATCTGTAAGTTCTGGCATGCCTGAATGCCTTGGAACATACTGGTGTATTAAAAAAAAAACCAAACCCACCAAAAACCCCCCAACAAACAACAATAACAACAAAAAAGATAAATTATTCTCCAAGGAACCCAATTTTGCCTTACTTGGGCACAATCTATTCCAGTCTATGCCTTTCCAGCTTTCTTCCCCCTGGTGTGAGTAGTGAACCCACTCCATTGCACTGGCCATGCAATCAGCACACGTACAACATCCTGGCCCATCTCTATTCATAGGGACCCTCTCCTTCCCAAATGTGCTGCTACAAAGCAAGGACGGGGTTTGAAGAAACCCAGGGAGCTCCAAGAACCAGCCCTTAGGCCCAGCCTGCAGCATGGGGTCTGTATCAGCTCAGAACTACAGGTGCCAGAAGTGTTCTGTGCATTCTTGGCCTTCAATGAAATCTTTTCAGAATTTTTTTAGGAATTCGGGTGCTGAGCTGTACCAAAAGTTCGGCAAAAGTACACAAAACCCTGCAGTTGGGGGTTTTGTCCAGCTGTTTGTCTTAAGTCACGCCCTGGGGTGCCCAGTGCCAAAAGCCAACCTCTCTGACTTCCAGGTTATTAATCCAAAGCATATGAAACAAAAGAGCTTCCTAAAATCACTGTAGCAAATTTTACTACAGGCAAAATGGTATTTTTCCTACATTCACTTTCATGTGTGTTTCAGGTTTCCTAGTAGCAATTCTCCAGTGAAAAAAAAAAGCCTCTAAAGCAGATGCCAACCATGTAAAGTTTAAAGGTGAGCAGTTAACAACAGGCAATTTCTTTTAAGCAAAGAAATCCAGCTGATAGTGTCACACAGCTGTTATCACTTTCTCCTAAAATAATTACATCAGTTTCAGTAATTAACAGGTGCTTTCAGTTTCACCTCAAAGAAGGGGATGGCACAAACCCAGGACTTCACTCCTCAAGCCTTACTGTTTCTAATGAGAATAAAAGAGAGTGGTACCATCTGAATTAATTAGTGAAAGTGTTTTAGAAACTCTAACTGACTGACAGTGGTGGTCTGCAAAAGCACTTCTCAGCTGAGACTCCTCACAAACGTTGTATTCAGTATAAACTGACTAAAAATGGACTTCACCACATGAGCTGCTATGACTTGAGGCACCTCCTCCAAGTTGTTCCTCAAACATGTTACTTTCACCACTTTTGCCAACTCTAAAGTATATCACATCAAAGAAAAAGGAAATTTATCTGCTGCTCTCATAAAAGACACAATAAAATTCTTTTATTAAAACAACTATTAAAAACAAGTCAAAAAAGCCCACAACCCTCTAACAAACTAACTAAGTGCAATCTAAAAAATGGTCATAAACCCAACGTATCCTAAAGTTATTTCTAGTAAGAGAGAAGCCAGAGCCCCACATTCTGGCTGTTGACAACTGAGACAACATCAATCCTCATCACAGGAAAGAGGGGTACCACAGAATATTGCCATATTCACAAATTACATCTGAAATGTCCCAATAAAAATGTTGGTTAATCAGTCCTTGCCCAAACTGCACTACAGAGGTAACAATTCTGTGATAGTGTTCAGCTGAACAGCAATACCAAGAGTTTCTGTAACTCCATGCCTGCCAAACACTGAGGGACTGGGGGTTTACTTTTTTTTAAAAAAACCCAAAAAAAAACAAAAAAAAAACCAAACCAAAACCAAAAACAAAGCTTTTAAATTCCTAAGCCTATATGCACTAACTAAAAGAAAAATTAATGTCTATCATTAGATGCAAACACTGAAAAAAGCAACATCATTCAACATGCAGATAATAAAAATCCATCTTTGCAATGTTTTTCATGAAATAATTTAGAGATGTCTATTAAGTTATATAATTCATGATTACCACAGTTTAAGTTCATGTGATTGTTCTGTAAGTAAAAGGATGACATAAAACATGAGTCACTGCTACGTCACTTTCAGCTGCAGAGAGTGAAAGAAAGGTGCTGTTCCCTACTTAAATTTCATGAAAGCTTTGAAAATAAGAAGTCCCTGTGAATGATGTTGGCTTGAATAATGGGACAGAAAGAAGCCTAATTTTACAAGGGAAATGGTCTATTATGTTGAAATGGTAATGAATTTCACTTAAAATACAGATTAAATTCTTCCAGTGTTATTTCACTGAGACAAGGGTGTTGAGGAAACTTCTAGATGACTCTGCCTTTCAGAGAACACAAATATATTCTCTGTGCTTAAAATACATGTGTTAAAAGAATAGAAAGAGGACTTAAAGTTTAATACAGTATAGGGCAAAGGGCTTATCCCCATGATATTTTCCTCCAAGTATCCTTAGAAAAATGGCTTTAAAGATACACATCCTTAATGGAGAAGCATAAATAGTAAATTTTTGTTCTTCTTCCAGATCAGGTGCATGATATTGATGGTGAGATGTAGAATTCTTTTGATCCAACTGCTATCAGTTCTCACCCAATCTCAGTTTGACACAGATGCTGCAGACCCCTGCTTTTTGGGCTCATTTACATTCAGCACCACTTTACCATCCCTAACAAAAATGCAATGTACAAGCACTCTGAATATACCATCCAGCAGTTTTTGCATGAAATTCTTTGTGATTCCATAGCAACACCATGTTACAACACTGTGCACGGGATACACCCTTCTATTTACCCTAAATTCATTTTCAAATTGAAACGGTATCTTGTACTACACGTGTTTCCAGTGATTGAGTTTGTCCTGTGAATGTATTTAATGACTAAGCATATGGCCCTGCTTCCCATTCCCCGAGCCCAGAGCTCCTCAGAGCTGCCTGTCACACTGCACATATGCATGAGGAAAAGCCTTGCACTGGGTAAGACTCCTGAAAAGATGCTCAAATGAGTTTCCTTTCATTAACCCAGATGAGTTTCCTTTCATTAACCTACACTGATGAGGATAATGCTGCCCATGTCATTTTGGTTATATGCTCTTAATGACACTGAAGCCTCTGAATATTTAGTGAATAATCAACTATAATAACACTGAATGCATGGACGTGGTTTGAATTCCTCTGTATTTAGAACAGGGCTGCAGCCAGGTCTAAACAAGCTGTATCATTGCATGACCTAATGCCCACAGAGCTTGCCAGGATAATGCCTTCTGCAGCTACAGCAGAAACACAGCTTGCATTTTTGAACTATGGACTAAACAACAACACACCAAGATTTCTCTGCTGTGTCTATTTTGACTTTGAACAAAAGCTACTTGTAGGATTGAACTTTTGAATATACATTTTATTTTTGGGGATTGGTGACTTTCACTGGAAGGCTAATATGCTCTTTTTCCTCCTGTGCAGCCTTTAACTAGAAACTACATTCAGTATTCTGAGAAATCATTCTGAAATAAAGACCCCACATATGTTTAGAAATCCATACCACTATGTGTGTATGTATATATATATACATATAATATAGACACATGTGTGTATGTATTTTTCTTGTGAAACACAACTTCTAGCTGTTCAGATTATCTTTCCACAATAGCAGCTCTTTTATATATTTATTAGCACTTGCCAGTACAGCTGGAATAAACACTTAATGAATTTCTATCAATTAGGAATCTATTCCTAATTCATCACAGTGGGTCAGATACCGTGGTGTGTGTTAAAATGACTTGGTGTGAGATGTAAAAGCTGTGTATATCAGTAATACAAGATTTGATTCCTTTATTTTTCTACCTTGTCTCTCCTTGGTTTTTTTTTTTCCAATACTATTCTGCACGGCTCCATTGGTGTTTGGGGAAATGATGACCAGAGACTGCCAAGACAGAATCTGTTAGATTAGAGGAGATGAAGCAGCATTGCTCACCACAAGAAGTTCAGTGAGTCAGTGTTCAAGGTTAATGACTCCAGTTTTGGGACCAAATCAGGTCCTCCCCCTCTTTGCCCTTAAGTTTCTGGAAGGCAGATTGTTACAAACAGATTAAGGAGGGTGACACAGCAGGATGTGGAATCGGTGTTTGATGGCTTGTATCTTTAAGGTTAAACACAAAGTTGCACCTCTGCTTTGCATAAACCATTACAGACCAACATCAGAGCTTTGTGATCCTCAAAGATACTCTGGTGTTTCCTTTTTTTTTGATTTGAACTCTCCCTGTACAGCACAGGGACATAATATATGAGCAGTGATACTGTGTTTCATCAAATAAAAGTCTGCCCTAGAATCCTGTCTCCAGATTTGTCTAAAGCTTGGAAAGTTTGGAGAAGGAGAAATAAGACGACAGTAAAATGGGACTTCCCTGCACTGAACTGTTTCAATCACTTCTGCTTAAATAATGCATCATGAACTTGTTTTCCATGTTTATCAAATGGCTTTTGGACTATGCAAGTTTAGACATCCACACTATTCTCTGACAGTGAATTAGACAATTAAAAGTATGCAGTGTACTGCATCATTTTTAAAAATAATGTGAACCTATTTTAAGTTATAAACCTTGTCCCCTACCTCTCAAAAAAAAACCTGTGGAGTGTCCTGCATGATCTGTTTGGGAGGAGAAATCTCAAAACCACAGTGTGAGGCAGAAGGAGGCATTTCCAGAGTACTGCCTTGGAATGCAGTGGCTACACCTCAGAAAGAACAAGCACTGCTCCTACTTTTAAAAGACTACATAAAGGCTTCTATCCTCTATTCTTAGTTCTGAATTTACCAGAGACATCAACTTCTCCTAATTCCTCTCTAATCTGCAGAAGTAGAACCATAGTGCCTGAGCACCATGGTTCTGATCATGCACTGTTCAATTCATGCAGGTACAGAACTCTGGATTTTGGATATTAAAGCAAAAAATGTAGATATTTAAAAAAAGTAGATGTAGACAAGTGAGTAATTTTGCAGCTATTTTATCACTGCAGTCACGTGATCACTCCCATCAGCAATCCAATGCTACCACGTCATTCAACCCAAACACAAGTCAAAAGACTTAGTTAAATGATATTGCTTCAGTTACAGTGCCACAGAGTTAATCCTTTATCCACATTGTTAATACTGTCCATGATGGAGCATCCTTGGACATGTATAATGTTTCTAGAGCGTCTCTATTTCAAATGCCTTTTGCTGCTTCTTTACAATCCCCCATCACAGAGCGTTTAATTACTTTTGTGTGGATTTCATTTCCCCTCTTGTTTATTAACCTGGTGATACTGTAACATATTCCTGCAGTGATATCATTAGTTTGGTCACTGAATTACATGTGATTAAAAATCTACTGCTTTTTCTCTGACACCATCATGATGTCATATTTCACAATGGTGGTTGTTTATTATAGTGAAAAATCTAGAAATTGCAATCAGTACAGAATTGCTGTTTCATAGCATTAATGACTTTGACCAAAACTCTTATAAAAGTACAACAGGCCCCAGCAAAAAGTAAAGATAGAATTCTATACCTGAACTGTAAAAAATAAAAAAAAAAGACCCACAAAACCAACCAACAAACAAACAAATAAGACACTTCACAAATTAACAAAAACCCCCCTTACAGACACTAGATTAAAAACCCAGAACTGCAAATACCAATTTCTATTTAAAATATGAGTTACCATGGTCAGTGGAAAAAAGATAATTCTGCAAGGGTAGAACTGAATACTCTGTTATATTTTCTATTCACAGAATGCTCTTTGTTTTCATACTTTTTTCCCATTCCCATTTTAATGTATTTATCTGCACTGCTGGTCAGTTGAAATAACTATCAATGGCTGTTTTTGGATTATAGGCACTGCAGCTTTATGCAAGACATAAACTGCTCTAGAAATGCATACTAATTACTAGAGGGAAATTTAGTGATCTTTTATCTGATGTAATTAAATCTGGCTAGCAGTGTGCATTTAACACAGAAATTATCCCTACCTCAAAGCTTGCTTGCTCCACAGTCTAACCAACAAGGAATCTGTGCTAATGGGAACGACCTGGAGTGGCTCCCATAGCCTAAAAGGCTTTGTTAGATTTAACAGCAGTCCTTATTGACACTTTTAACTTCTTTTTTTTTATTTTGCCAAAGTGGTTACTGAAGTGCCTTGCTGTGGGCTGGGCCAGAACTGAACTGGCCAGTCCTTGTTGTCCCCAGCATATGAAATTCAAGAGCCATTGTCTGTGTTACAGCCACTCTTCCAAAAGCTGAGCACCTGTAGGTAACGAAGGAGAGCCTGGGTCCTTTTGTGGTCCCCTTGAGCATGACCCCCTTGCCTTGGGAACACAGGCAGTACCAGCAGTCCTCTCTTTGGCCCAGCTTGCTGTATAACTAAATATCTTGCAAACAGTATGTGTGATGAAAATCTGAGTTTCACCTATCTGTCCTTTTGTCAGTGCAAGACTGAACATCTGAAAGATTTCAAAAGGAAAAAAAAAAAACCCAAAAACTGAAGCTTAACTTAATGTGAGACACAGTTGTTATCTATTAACCAGTATTTCCCACATATTGATGAAAACACAGATTTTTTGCTTGCCAATTAAATTTCATTAATCTGCATATCATTCAGTAAATTGTTTGAGACTGAACCAGAGGTTACAGACATTTACTCTGTTATCACTAAGGAAGTTAAAAAGGAGGAATTAATGCTTCAGAATTATTCAATACATGGCCACAATCTGAAACTGAGTATCCTAGAAATGCAGGGCTCATGCTACTAGAAACAACTGTTTGAAAATACTGATCCTGCTTTCTCCCAGACATTTAATAGTGAGAGAAATAATGGGTAAATTACCCAGTGATACTTAAGCAAGTAAGAACAAACCTTTGTAATTTGGACTTCTTTTAAAAGACACCTGCATCCTAATTACCCTACTCACACTGGGCTATTTGTTCATTCAAATAAAATTTTAAGTATTATTGTATTTTTTAAGTATTATTTCCTGTTATTTTGTGGGGTTTTGGTTTTTTTTTTTCCTATGCTGCATCTGAAATCATCTTTAGAGAAAGACGCTAGAGAAAGAATATGGTATTTTCCAGTCTGCTTACCATGTGCTTCTGACAGACCACTGTATATGAGTAACTTTTTAGCTCTTCACCTGTGGAATCAGTCAGTTTTTGTAGCTATATTCTGTTGTTTTTTGTTTGGATATGAAGATGTAAATCTACCAGCAGCGAGGTATCATATTTAGTGTGTCTTGTCAGCAACAAAAGAAAGGAAAAACATCTGTAATTCATAATTTATAACTGAATCAATACCAAATCCTCTAAATTTAGGAGCACTTGGATAGGTCACAGCTCATAGATATCAAAAAAGGAAGTAAACCTGGGATTTAACTAAATTCTGTGTGTCAGTATCTTAATGGTGCATTTATCTTACTTTGAATTATATTGCCTTTGCAATCCCACTGCAGGAAGTATTTCAGGTCTGGAGATCTCTGTCTGCACAGAGGAAATCAGAGTCACTGCACACATGAAAATTTAAGTGCATCCTTAATTGTAATCAAGCACAGCAAATATTGGTTTCAGGACTTACCTGGACAACACTGATGCTCCAAAGCAAGAGTACTGTACTGGAAAATAACTAAATAAAACAATAAACAAAAGCAAACCCAGAGAAAGGAAAAGAGTGAAAGATACAAATAAATTCTCTGCATTCACCTGGATTAGCTGTTTGAGCATTTCCTGTCCCTTGGGTAGATGCCAACACAAGTTCCATAAAAAGACTTCTCCATCCAGATCACACACGACTTTGAGCCAAACACAGCTCCTTTTTTTAAGTATATTCTAAACTTCAGCAGCAAATTGTCCTAGCACCAAAACTTATCATGAAAATGCATTACATTCATCCTGGAATCCCATCACAAACAGCTCTGGGGGGGATGAATTGTGCAGGGTTTACATCTGGAGGGTGACAGGGATACACTCCTTGTGCCCTGTTCCATGGTCACAGCAATGTTCCCTACACTGCAGCTGGAAAAAGGGCAGTGCCTGAGGAAGCCCTGCATCGTTAAGGGTTTGACAACCTGTCCTTCAGCTCAATATTACTGTCTTGTGCTTGTTTTTACCTCACAAATAAGAGCCTACCAAAGTCCAGGAGCCTAACAGGAATTTTTGGCGCTGCAGAAATTGTTTCAGCAGAAATAAAGTGACTAAATCTGAGGATGTTTGCTGACAAAAGCAGAGAACAATATGGGAGTCTTTTATCTCAAGGAATTACAGATTCAGTTGTCTGCCTTGTTTTCTCCTTCCTCATATTTTTTCAAGTAGCCAAACAGTTGAACAGTACAGGATTTTTCACTCTCTTCCCCCAGCATAGAGTACATTACAGATCATAGAAGAAAAGGGTTTTTTTTTTTTCACTAACTAGTAGATTTCTCTGCAGAGTTTCTCAGAATAAATTAAACCAAACCTCAGAGGCTGCTTCTAGGATGAAAATTTTCAGCGGTCCTCCCAGAGCAAAGCAGTTGCCCTAATGCATTACAGTAACACAGCATGGCAGTAAACAGGAAAGACCAGGTGCTGCTGTAAGGGGGAAAAATAAAGTGCAAGATACCCAAGGATGCCATAGGGCTTGGGCTGTAGGTTTTGGTGGGGGCTTCAGGCCAGCAGCGACCCCCTGAGATGCTCCCCCCAGCTCTCTTGCTCACCCCACAGGGCATCTGGCTCCCCAAAAGCTGACAGAGGAAGGAACTGCAAATTAAGTCTGTGATTTAGGGGCCTTCCTATGGCTTTTCTTTGATAAATCTGAAACTATAGCCAACTGTGGAAGAAATAAACAAAACACACCAAAAAAATCAGGTGTTACTCTCCTCTGAAGCATTTCTCCCTGTGCACATCACCACTGCTCCTGTGCCTTCTGCTGCAGAGCAACGATGGAAGTTCCTAATTCATCTCTCATTCTTCATACTAGTTTATTTTAAATAAGGATCTCTCTTTCATCCTAGTTACCTCTGTAATATTGGCTGATTTTTAAATACAGTTACCACTGCCTTGACTGGAGTCACATCCTGTGTATCACAGCTGTCAAAGTGAGTGAAACATCTCTGTTTGCCACCCTTTGATTAAAAAACTGTTTACAGTTTCACTGAGGAAATAAATTACTTTGCTAATTCCAAAAAGGAGATTTGGTTAAACTGAAGGAAAGATTCTGAAAAAGGTTTTGAAACATCTGGAGGAGATTTCCTGACACCAGTTCCACGATCACTTTAGGAAGTGGTGCTCATCAGTGCTTCTAAATAAGGGGTAAACAGGTGGTGAGCCCCAAAATAATGAGTAATGCTGAATGTAGGTGAAAAAAAATGGAAAAAAAAAGTTTGCTTCTTGTTTTGTTGCATCCAACACAGAGGGAGCAGGAAAGGGAAGGAGGTGCTGGCTGTGCAGGTGTTCATTGCCATCCTGATTGAAGGCATTCCCTGGAATGTCACCAGTGCTCAGGCTGTGCTCCTCAGCCCAGCTCCCTGAGCAGTCCTTGGCCCCAGAAAGCACAAGTGCATGCCCAGGTGCATCCACAGCAGTGTCCAAGGCATTCCTTACATTTAACATTAATATTCTAAGACTCCTGCCTGCCTGCTGGAAGGATGGACCCAGGGCAGAAATTTGCAGAGACAGGTAGTGCCTGGGGTTGAAGTCATTTCACTTGCTGATTATTCCACTGGTTGTATTTTTTCTCTTGAGCAAAATTTCAAACAATTCAGCCCTGACACATTTTTAAAAATGCAGCAGTGGAGGGAACCACTGCTGTCTGTGGGCCTGCCTGTCACAATCAAGTGAACATGAACTTCTAGAAATAACAAAAATAACGACTATGTTTAATTGTTGGGAAAGGAATCTTCCTGACCCATGAAAAGACAGCATGTTTCAGTTCACTAATGATGTCAGTCTCCTTCTCACAAAAGTAGAGATGCTGATGTTTTGTTGGTTTCTGAAAGAGGAAAACCAGGATGTCTTTTAAGTGTGTACATATATATATATTTATATATAAATATATACATATGTGTACACACACAAAACTGCCCCTCTGATTATCTATTTCTCAATCACCCTTGATTGTATTGTCCATAAAGTTAGATTTCTCTCCTTTCTGTAGCCCTGTATATCATAGTTGACTTCAGCAGTTTTCAATAAAGTCCTGCAACTTTAATGCACGAAAGAGGGCCCTGATTAATTTCTTCCCTAATGCAGTTTTGTTTGATGTGTAGGAGAAAGCATCATCACTTCAGGCTGGTCCCTGGGGATGTGCTAACCACTGGAGAGGTCCAGTCTTAAACTGCACTCACCACGTCCCTACATGAAATATCCCAGAATTTCATAGGACAGAACCCTGACAAGCAGGAATACAGCAGGAATAGTCATGGTTATCGTGCATCTGCTCCATTAAAATTTGGATAGAAAATAATTGGTATTTAAAGGTTCACAGGCCTTAAAGAGGAAAAAAAATATGAGATGTTTTAAGCACTTGGTAGGGAGGCAACACCATTTTCCTCTTAAAAGTTTGAAAAGGAAAACAGGAATGTTTCCATGTCTAGTGCTATAAATCTTCAAATCTACAACTATAACTCTATAAAGCAGTAAAACTTCCCTTACCTCCTTGCTTTCAGAAGGAAAACAGATGCATTTTCTTCCTATCTAGTGTTGTTTGGTCTCATTTTACCATCAATTAATGATGTTTTCCCACTAACAGCTACTTGATTATCCACGAGACACAAGTAAAAGATGCCAGGAAACACTTCAGTAAATACCAGGTTACATAAAAGTGCTGCATTTTTACTTAGTGTTGCTTGAAACCAAAGTCTTAAAAATGTAAATAATTTCATTATCTTTTCTAAAACAAATTAAACAATACATTATGCACTAATATTTAGATGAAAAGCTCTGCATTCTAGGGCTCAGTGAAATTGCTAGCTCTGTAAATCAGTATTCTGCCACAAATAATTAAGAAAATTTATTCAGATTGGCAAAGGTTGGAAAAGAAATACTTGGCTGTCCTTAAAGAAAAGGTTTAGTTAATCAGAACTGATTTTCGAGACATGCACATAGAGATCATAAGGGGAAAAAAAAAGGACCAAGAGAAGTAAAAGCTAAAAATCTCAATTCTTGTAATTTGGATGAGCTTAAGTGACTGATAATACAGAACAAAAATATAGCCTGCCTTTTATTCAGCTTTGAAATACCTGCAAAGGGCAACCTGAAACTGAAAAATGGAGTAAGTGCAATGAGGCCTTTAGAATAATTATGTGTTGTTAATTGAAGAATGTTAATCATGTCATATTAGGAGGGAGAGAGGGTTAAATTGGTAAAATTTCAATTCACTTAGGTCTTATCTCTTGTTGGAATGAACCAGATGATTAATCCTTAATATTCTTCAGGGATACAGAGAACATCAGCAATTAAATTAACAACTACAAAGTTTATGCTCAGAGATTAAAAAATGAAAGACAGAAACACTTTAATTTTTCACAAGTTGTTACCTTAATTATCTTCTTATTGCTTCTGTCTCTTTTCCCTCATTACAAAAACACACCCCTCAGTACTCACGGATCCCTTTAATTTGCTGTAGCTCAGCAACTGTGTAAGGAACGTCATCGGAGCTGCAAAAGTCATAAATCTTACTTTGTGCATGCTCATTGAAAATAAATCCTTCTGCTGTACCTTGTCCCTGTGTTCCAACTTCAAGTCCTGACAGATTTTTGTTTCCTCACAAACAGCAGTGTCCATCAAAAGTTGCTGGCAGAAAAGGAAGGCTTGCTGAGCATGAAAGTGAAGTTTCTTTTAGGAAAACACAAAAGAAGTTACAGATTTCTAAGTCAGCCTAATAGTTATTATGCAAAGCGCTACCAGCAATAGGAAGGGAAAGGGCTACGTTTCATATGAAACCTTCTAATTGCACAGTCATGAAAACAAGAGTGTAGTTTCAGAGCATTTGTGAAAATTACACACCATGACAAAATTACAGACTGATGTTTAAATGTTCTCTGCTTAGAGAGGAGAACTACAGACAAAATGGAGGGCTTGAGAATGTGTCTGGGATTCTTTCTGAGGAGTTGCACCAGAACAGGGGGAATCTTGTTACCAATACTGGACTGCCTCACATATTGAGTGATTTCAAATGTAATTGCTGCGAAAGTAAATGCTCCCCCAAACTGAATGCAAAAATCCATGCCCACGAAACACAGGGACTTGACATTGTTACCACCAGGCATGCTTTGAAAATTATCAAAGTTTTAAAGTAAAATGTCAGATCCCTGAAGGGTGCCCTTACAACAAATTATTAACAAAGCTCTATTGATCCTCACCCAAACAGCAAAATCTCAATAAATCTCCTCTGGACCTTTGCTGAAGCTGGAAAATGCATTACACCCCCCTACTGACCACAATTTTTATTATCGCTATTGTGTTTGCAGGGCAGTCAATTCTATACAGCATTACAAACTGCCAAGTGCTAAAGTGATTTCCTCCATTACTGAGGTCCATGTATTAAATTTAGCGAGGCACAATATCAGGCTTCAAATATTGCAGGGTTTAGAATTGAATGCAGCCGAGCCTAATGGTATCAACCTGACAAAAAACACTGACATATTAAGTAGCAAATCATTTATTCATATTTGGGACTGGTTTTGTTTTTCTGTTCAGCTGGATAGTTTTAGATTAGCCACAGTATTTCAAAACGTGGCTGTTACTGTGAAGTCCAAAGACACTGTGGAACAAATATTTCATACCCTTATTTTTATGCACTGTAGATCAGAGAAACATGCCACAATGACCTGTTATCACATACAAATACATGTAAATTAATAAATTATTTTGCATAATGCAGGTTTAGGGTACAAATACTTTAACCCTTTAGAACAATCAGTGAGAAGCATTCCAGGTACTTTTTATTACAGTCGAATACAAAGCCTTGAAGCTCACATAAAGTTTCATGTTGTGCTCCTTTTTTTGCTCTGATCATTCTTTTCCCTCCAGTCTGAAATATTCAAAGCTAGTGGATTTCTGAGCTTGTAGATACTATTTGAAACCTAGTTCTTTCTGAAATATGCCTGTTGTAATGTACACCTAGAAGAATTGATGCATCCAGAATAATCCAATACTTGTCCCTAATATTAACGATTGCTTACAGCAATGGAAATAAAGCTTTCTTTTTTTTTTTTTTTT